>NW_024122005.1:1626800-1706211 GCF_016745375.1 Pimephales promelas | reverse complement strand
TTGGCTGTCGAAACGCACGCGTTTGACGAGTCAATCAGACGCCTGACCGCGCGACAACGTTGCTTCCATTATGAGAACGTACATTTGAAATCACAAACTTGAGTGCGCAAAAGAGGCGATCTGTGAACGGGCCCTATTCTTTGTCTTACCAAGTCATGGTGTCCATGTGAACAATGAGCCTCGTCTACTCTCCTTGCAAGGGTGTCGAAGTCTGGACAAAATATGTACAGTGACATGACATCACTGCCAGATTCAAACTGTGCGCTCGCTGGCGCTGAGCCAGAGATGGACGCGCTCAGCGCTTGTCATATCATATAAAATGTTGGGCTGCCGTATGGCCAAACTTAATTCATTATTATTATGAAAATTAAAAATTTAAATTGTTTTTATTAATCTGTTTGGGTGGGCCACCTGTCAATCTGGCCGCCCATAAATCCGCGCCTGTTACAGAGTACAGACGATTGGTGTATGACGTCACAGTACTGATTCGAAAGCATACAGCACACAGTGATTGTCTTGAAACAGCTCTCTACAGAGTACAGACGATTGGTGTATGACATCACAGTACTGATTCGAAAGCATACAGTGATTGACTTGAAACAGCTCTCTACAGACGATTGGTGTATGACATCACAGTACTGATTGGAAAGCATACATCATACAGTGATTGACATGAAGCGGCTCAATACAGAGTACAGACGTTTGGTGTATGACATCAGTACTGATTCGAAAGCATTTTTTTATTTTATTTTTTTTATTCTGAAACAATATTCTCATGAGTGATCAATCAGCTTTGATATTTAAATCACCATATTGTAATTTCTGCACCGTTAAAGGGCATCCACCCCCCAATATTATTAAATGTATGCTTCATCTTTCATTTTAAATTCCTAAATTCGATCAATAAATTCAATTATTTCGAATAATAAGACACTATATGGCTGTTAACTTAGCATAAAACACCTGCAGACAGAAACAATCTCGTTTAAATAGCAGATCACACGTCGAGGACGCACATTTTGCTGCAAAACCGGGAGTTTCTCATGCGCATTTTCCGTGACCACAAAGCGCACGTTAAGAACGCGAGCTTTTAGATTTTATTTATTTGCACATATAACATTTAAAATACAACTTTACAAATCCATTAACGAAAAAAAAAAAAAAACTGTGCAGGAGAAAGTGAGAAGACCATGAGGTCTTATAAAACCACTTCTCCAAAATCTCATTAAAATGGACATAAAATTACATGATCAAGCAAGACAATGTAATCAATACATCAATCGTGTTAATACAACAAATTAACAAAATAAACTTAATTATATG
Source organism: Pimephales promelas (assembly GCF_016745375.1). The sequence goes on along the minus strand of NW_024122005.1, from coordinate 1,704,888 downwards.
TTAACATTTTTTTCAGCTCTCTTTTAAAAGTGTTTATAGTGATTTTAGTCTTTAAAACAGGGTCCAAATGATTCCAGAGGGAATTCCCTCTGTATTTCTGTGTAGATTGATTAGCTGTAGTTCTACAAAAGGCAAGATACAAATCTTTACAACGCCTAGTGGAATAGGCATGAACATCCGAAGAATACATGAAAAAATGATTGAAAGCTCTGGGCATAATATTTGTCATATTCACACATACTTATACATAAAAATATTTATGCAATATATGTTAACATTAAATATGGTCAAGATGTTATATTTTATAAATGTCGTCAAGATGTTATATTTTATGGCAAATCGCGCGTCCCTTGGCTGTCGAAACGCACGCGTTTGACGAGTCAATCAGACGCCTGACCGCGCGACAACGTTGCTTCCATTATGAGAACGTACATTTGAAATCACAAACTTGAGTGCGCAAAAGAGGCGATCTGTGAACGGGCCCTATTCTTTGTCTTACCAAGTCATGGTGTCCATGTGAACAATGAGCCTCGTCTACTCTCCTTGCAAGGGTGTCGAAGTCTGGACAAAATATGTACAGTGACATGACATCACTGCCAGATTCAAACTGTGCGCTCGCTGGCGCTGAGCCAGAGATGGACGCGCTCAGCGCTTGTCATATCATATAAAGTGTTGGGCGGGCCGAATGGCCAAACTTAATTCATTATTATTATGAAAATTAAACATTTAAATTGTTTTTATTAATCTGTTTGGGTGGGCCACCTGTCAATCTGGCCGCCCATAAATCCGCGCCTGTTACAGAGTACAGACGATTGGTGTATGACGTCACAGTACTGATTCGAAAGCATACAGCACACAGTGATTGTCTTGAAACAGCTCTCTACAGAGTACGGACGATTGGTGTATGACATCACAGTACTGATTCGAAAGCATACATCATACAGTGATAGACATGAAGCAGCTCTCTACAGACGATTGGTGTATGACATCACAGTACTGATTGGAAAGCATACATCATACAGTGATTGACATGAAGCGGCTCAATACAGAGTACAGACGTTTGGTGTATGACATCAGTACTGATTCGAAAGCATTTTTTCATTTTATTTTTTTTTATTCTGAAACAATATTCTCATGAGTGATCTATCAGCTTTGATATTTAAATCACCATATTGTAATTTCTGCACCGTTAAAGGGCATCCACCCCCCAATATTATTAAATGTATGCTTCATCTTTCATTTTAAATTCCTAAATTCGATCAATAAATTCAATTATTTCGAATAATAAGACACTATATGGCTGTTAACTTAGCAAAAAACCTGCAGACAGAAACAATCTCGTTTAAATAGCAGATCACACGTCGAGGACGCACATTTTGCTGCAAAACCGGGAGTTTCTCATGCGCATTTTCCGTGACCACAAAGCGCACGTTAAGAACGCGAGCTTTTAGATTTTATTTATTTGCACATATAACATTTAAAATACAACTTTACAAATCCATTAACGAAAAAAAAAAAAAAAAACTGTGCGGGAGAAAGTGAGAAGACCATGAGGTCTTATAAAACCACTTCTCCAAAATCTCATTAAAATGGACATAAAATTACATGATCAAGCAAGACAATGTAATCAATACATCAATCGTGTTAATACAACAAATTAACAAAATAAACTTAATTATATGTTAACATTTTTTTCAGCTCTCTTTTAAAAGTGTTTATAGTGATTTTAGTCTTTAAAACAGGGTCCAAATGATTCCAGAGGGAATTCCCTCTGTATTTCTGTGTAGATTGATTAGCTGTAGTTCTACAAAAGGCAATACAACGCCTAGTGGAATAGGCATGAACATCCGAAGAATACATGAAAAAATGATTGAAAGCTCTGGGCATAATATTTGTCATATTCACACATACTTATACATAAAAATATTTATGCAATATATGTTAACATTAAATATGGTCAAGATGTTATATTTTATGGCAAATCGCGCGTCCCTTGGCTGTCGAAACGCACGCGTTTGACGAGTCAATCAGACGCCTGACCGCGCGACAACGTTGCTTCCATTATGAGAACGTACATTTGAAATCACAAACTTGAGTGCGCAAAAGAGGCGATCTGTGAACGGGCCCTATTCTTTGTCTTACCAAGTCATGGTGTCCATGTGAACAATGAGCCTCGTCTACTCTCCTTGCAAGGGTGTCGAAGTCTGGACAAAATATGTACAGTGACATGACATCACTGCCAGATTCAAACTGTGCGCTCGCTGGCGCTGAGCCAGAGATGGACGCGCTCAGCGCTTGTCATATCATATAAAGTGTTGGGCGGGCCGAATGGCCAAACTTAATTCATTATTATTATGAAAATTAAACATTTAAATTGTTTTTATTAATCTGTTTGGGTGGGCCACCTGTCAATCTGGCCGCCCATAAATCCGCGCCTGTTACAGAGTACAGACGATTGGTGTATGACGTCACAGTACTGATTCGAAAGCATACAGCACACAGTGATTGTCTTGAAACAGCTCTCTACAGAGTACGGACGATTGGTGTATGACATCACAGTACTGATTCGAAAGCATACAGTGATTGACATGAAGCAGCTCTCTACAGACGATTGGTGTATGACATCACAGTACTGATTGGAAAGCATACATCATACAGTGATTGACATGAAGCGGCTCAATACAGAGTACAGACGTTTGGTGTATGACATCAGTACTGATTCGAAAGCATTTTTTCATTTTATTTTTTTTTTATTCTGAAACAATATTCTCATGAGTGATCTATCAGCTTTGATATTTAAATCACCATATTGTAATTTCTGCACCGTTAAAGGGCATCCACCCCCCAATATTATTAAATGTATGCTTCATCTTTCATTTTAAATTCCTAAATTCGATCAATAAATTCAATTATTTCGAATAATAAGACACTATATGGCTGTTAACTTAGCAAAAACACCTGCAGACAGAAACAATCTCGTTTAAATAGCAGATCACACGTCGAGGACGCACATTTTGCTGCAAAACCGGGAGTTTCTCATGCGCATTTTCCGTGACCACAAAGCGCACGTTAAGAACGCGAGCTTTTAGATTTTATTTATTTGCACATATAACATTTAAAATACAACTTTACAAATCCATTAACGAAAAAAAAAAAAAAACTGTGCGGGAGAAAGTGAGAAGACCATGAGGTCTTATAAAACCACTTCTCCAAAATCTCATTAAAATGGACATAAAATTACATGATCAAGCAAGACAATGTAATCAATACATCAATCGTGTTAATACAACAAATTAACAAAATAAACTTAATTATATGTTAACATTTTTTTCAGCTCTCTTTTAAAAGTGTTTATAGTGATTTTAGTCTTTAAAACAGGGTCCAAATGATTCCAGAGGGAATTCCCTCTGTATTTCTGTGTAGATTGATTAGCTGTAGTTCTACAAAAGGCAAGATACAAATCTTTACAACGCCTAGTGGAATAGGCATGAACATCCGAAGAATACATGAAAAAATGATTGAAAGCTCTGGGCATAATATTTGTCATATTCACACATACTTATACATAAAAATATTTATGCAATATATGTTAACATTAAATATGGTCAAGATGTTATATTTTATAAATGTCGTCAAGATGTTATATTTTATGGCAAATCGCGCGTCCCTTGGCTGTCGAAACGCACGCGTTTGACGAGTCAATCAGACGCCTGACCGCGCGACAACGTTGCTTCCATTATGAGAACGTACATTTGAAATCACAAACTTGAGTGCGCAAAAGAGGCGATCTGTGAACGGGCCCTATTCTTTGTCTTACCAAGTCATGGTGTCCATGTGAACAATGAGCCTCGTCTACTCTCCTTGCAAGGGTGTCGAAGTCTGGACAAAATATGTACAGTGACATGACATCACTGCCAGATTCAAACTGTGCGCTCGCTGGCGCTGAGCCAGAGATGGACGCGCTCAGCGCTTGTCATATCATATAAAGTGTTGGGCGGGCCGAATGGCCAAACTTAATTCATTATTATTATGAAAATTAAACATTTAAATTGTTTTTATTAATCTGTTTGGGTGGGCCACCTGTCAATCTGGCCGCCCATAAATCCGCGCCTGTTACAGAGTACAGACGATTGGTGTATGACGTCACAGTACTGATTCGAAAGCAGCACACAGTGATTGTCTTGAAACAGCTCTCTACAGAGTACGGACGATTGGTGTATGACATCACAGTACTGATTCGAAAGCATACATCATACAGTGATAGACATGAAGCAGCTCTCTACAGACGATTGGTGTATGACATCACAGTACTGATTGGAAAGCATACATCATACAGTGATTGACATGAAGCGGCTCAATACAGAGTACAGACGTTTGGTGTATGACATCAGTACTGATTCGAAAGCATTTTTTCATTTTATTTTTTTTTTATTCTGAAACAATATTCTCATGAGTGATCTATCAGCTTTGATATTTAAATCACCATATTGTAATTTCTGCACCGTTAAAGGGCATCCACCCCCCAATATTATTAAATGTATGCTTCATCTTTCATTTTAAATTCCTAAATTCGATCAATAAATTCAATTATTTCGAATAATAAGACACTATATGGCTGTTAACTTAGCAAAAAACACCTGCAGACAGAAACAATCTCGTTTAAATAGCAGATCACACGTCGAGGACGCACATTTTGCTGCAAAACCGGGAGTTTCTCATGCGCATTTTCCGTGACCACAAAGCGCACGTTAAGAACGCGAGCTTTTAGATTTTATTTATTTGCACATATAACATTTAAAATACAACTTTACAAATCCATTAACGAAAAAAAAAAAAAAAACTGTGCGGGAGAAAGTGAGAAGACCATGAGGTCTTATAAAACCACTTCTCCAAAATCTCATTAAAATGGACATAAAATTACATGATCAAGCAAGACAATGTAATCAATACATCAATCGTGTTAATACAACAAATTAACAAAATAAACTTAATTATATGTTAACATTTTTTTCAGCTCTCTTTTAAAAGTGTTTATAGTGATTTTAGTCTTTAAAACAGGGTCCAAATGATTCCAGAGGGAATTCCCTCTGTATTTCTGTGTAGATTGATTAGCTGTAGTTCTACAAAAGGCAATACAACGCCTAGTGGAATAGGCATGAACATCCGAAGAATACATGAAAAAATGATTGAAAGCTCTGGGCATAATATTTGTCATATTCACACATACTTATACATAAAAATATTTATGCAATATATGTTAACATTAAATATGGTCAAGATGTTATATTTTATGGCAAATCGCGCGTCCCTTGGCTGTCGAAACGCACGCGTTTGACGAGTCAATCAGACGCCTGACCGCGCGACAACGTTGCTTCCATTATGAGAACGTACATTTGAAATCACAAACTTGAGTGCGCAAAAGAGGCGATCTGTGAACGGGCCCTATTCTTTGTCTTACCAAGTCATGGTGTCCATGTGAACAATGAGCCTCGTCTACTCTCCTTGCAAGGGTGTCGAAGTCTGGACAAAATATGTACAGTGACATGACATCACTGCCAGATTCAAACTGTGCGCTCGCTGGCGCTGAGCCAGAGATGGACGCGCTCAGCGCTTGTCATATCATATAAAGTGTTGGGCGGGCCGAATGGCCAAACTTAATTCATTATTATTATGAAAATTAAACATTTAAATTGTTTTTATTAATCTGTTTGGGTGGGCCACCTGTCAATCTGGCCGCCCATAAATCCGCGCCTGTTACAGAGTACAGACGATTGGTGTATGACGTCACAGTACTGATTCGAAAGCATACAGCACACAGTGATTGTCTTGAAACAGCTCTCTACAGAGTACAGACGATTGGTGTATGACATCACAGTACTGATTCGAAAGCATACAGTGATTGACTTGAAACAGCTCTCTACAGACGATTGGTGTATGACATCACAGTACTGATTGGAAAGCATACATCATACAGTGATTGACATGAAGCGGCTCAATACAGAGTACAGACTTTGGTGTATGACATCAGTACTGATTCGAAAGCATTTTTTCATTTTATTTTTTTTTTATTCTGAAACAATATTCTCATGAGTGATCTATCAGCTTTGATATTTAAATCACCATATTGTAATTTCTGCACCGTTAAAGGGCATCCACCCCCCAATATTATTAAATGTATGCTTCATCTTTCATTTTAAATTCCTAAATTCGATCAATAAATTCAATTATTTCGAATAATAAGACACTATATGGCTGTTAACTTAGCAAAAAACACCTGCAGACAGAAACAATCTCGTTTAAATAGCAGATCACACGTCGAGGACGCACATTTTGCTGCAAAACCGGGAGTTTCTCATGCGCATTTTCCGTGACCACAAAGCGCACGTTAAGAACGCGAGCTTTTAGATTTTATTTATTTGCACATATAACATTTAAAATACAACTTTACAAATCCATTAACGAAAAAAAAAAAAAAACTGTGCGGGAGAAAGTGAGAAGACCATGAGGTCTTATAAAACCACTTCTCCAAAATCTCATTAAAATGGACATAAAATTACATGATCAAGCAAGACAATGTAATCAATACATCAATCGTGTTAATACAACAAATTAACAAAATAAACTTAATTATATGTTAACATTTTTTTCAGCTCTCTTTTAAAAGTGTTTATAGTGATTTTAGTCTTTAAAACAGGGTCCAAATGATTCCAGAGGGAATTCCCTCTGTATTTCTGTGTAGATTGATTAGCTGTAGTTCTACAAAAGGCAAGATACAAATCTTTACAACGCCTAGTGGAATAGGCATGAACATCCGAAGAATACATGAAAAAATGATTGAAAGCTCTGGGCATAATATTTGTCATATTCACACATACTTATACATAAAAATATTTATGCAATATATGTTAACATTAAATATGGTCAAGATGTTATATTTTATAAATGTCGTCAAGATGTTATATTTTATGGCAAATCGCGCGTCCCTTGGCTGTCGAAAGTTGACATGACATCACTGCCAGATTCAAACTGTGCGCTCGCTGGCGCTGAGCCAGAGATGGACGCGCTCAGCGCTTGTCATATCATATAAAGTGTTGGGCGGGCCGAATGGCCAAACTTAATTCATTATTATTATGAAAATTAAAAATTTAAATTGTTTTTATTAATCTGTTTGGGTGGGCCACCTGTCAATCTGGCCGCCCATAAATCCGCGCCTGTTACAGAGTACAGACGATTGGTGTATGACGTCACAGTACTGATTCGAAAGCATACAGCACACAGTGATTGTCTTGAAACAGCTCTCTACAGAGTACAGACGATTGGTGTATGACATCACAGTACTGATTCGAAAGCATACAGTGATTGACTTGAAACAGCTCTCTACAGACGATTGGTGTATGACATCACAGTACTGATTGGAAAGCATACATCAGTGATTGACATGAAGCAGCTCAATACAGAGTACAGATGTTTGGTGTATGACATCAGTAATGATTCGAAAGCATTTTTTTATTTTATTTTTATTCTGAAACAATATTCTCATGAGTGATCAATCAGCTTTGATATTTAAATCACCATATTGTAATTTCTGCACCGTTAAAGGGCATCCACCCCCCAATATTATTAAATGTATGCTTCATCTTTCATTTTAAATTCCTAAATTCGATCAATAAATTCAATTATTTCGAATAATAAGACACTATATGGCTGTTAACTTAGCATAAAACACCTGCAGACAGAAACAATCTCGTTTAAATAGCAGATCACACGTCGAGGACGCACATTTTGCTGCAAAACCGGGAGTTTCTCATGCGCATTTTCCGTGACCACAAAGCGCACGTTAAGAACGCGAGCTTTTAGATTTTATTTATTTGCACATATAACATTTAAAATACAACTTTACAAATCCATTAACGAAAAAAAAAAAAACTGTGCAGGAGAAAGTGAGAAGACCATGAGGTCTTATAAAACCACTTCTCCAAAATCTCATTAAAATGGACATAAAATTACATGATCAAGCAAGACAATGTAATCAATACATCAATCGTGTTAATACAACAAATTAACAAAATAAACTTAATTATATGTTAACATTTTTTTCAGCTCTCTTTTAAAAGTGTTTATAGTGATTTTAGTCTTTAAAACAGGGTCCAAATGATTCCAGAGGGAATTCCCTCTGTATTTCTGTGTAGATTGATTGGCTGTAGTTCTACAAAAGGCAAGATACAAATCTTTACAACGCCTAGTGGAATAGGCATGAACATCCGAAGAATACATGAAAAAATGATTGAAAGCTCTGGGCATAATATTTGTCATATTCACACATACTTATACATAAAAATATTTATGCAATATATGTTAACATTAAATATGGTCAAGATGTTATATTTTTAATGTCGTCAAGATGTTATATTTTATGGCAAATCGCGCGTCCCTTGGCTGTCGAAACGCACGCGTTTGACGAGTCAATCAGACGCCTGACCGCGCGACAACGTTGCTTCCATTATGAGAACGTACATTTGAAATCACAAACTTGAGTGCGCAAAAGAGGCGATCTGTGAACGGGCCCTATTCTTTGTCTTACCAAGTCATGGTGTCCATGTGAACAATGAGCCTCGTCTACTCTCCTTGCAAGGGTGTCGAAGTCTGGACAAAATATGTACAGTGACATGACATCACTGCCAGATTCAAACTGTGCGCTCGCTGGCGCTGAGCCAGAGATGGACGCGCTCAGCGCTTGTCATATCATATAAAGTGTTGGGCGGGCCGAATGGCCAAACTTAATTCATTATTATTATGAAAATTAAACATTTAAATTGTTTTTATTAATCTGTTTGGGTGGGCCATCTGTCAATCTGGCCGCCCATAAATCCGCGCCTGTTACAGAGTACAGACGATTGGTGTATGACGTCACAGTACTGATTCGAAAGCATACAGCACACAGTGATTGTCTTGAAACAGCTCTCTACAGAGTACGGACGATTGGTGTATGACATCACAGTACTGATTCGAAAGCATACATACAGTGATAGACATGAAGCAGCTCTCTACAGACGATTGGTGTATGACATCACAGTACTGATTGGAAAGCATACATCATACAGTGATTGACATGAAGCAGCTCAATACAGAGTACAGACGTTTGGTGTATGACATCAGTACTGATTCGAAAGCATTTTTTCATTTTATTTATTTTTTTATTCTGAAACAATATTCTCATGAGTGATCTATCAGCTTTGATATTTAAATCACCATATTGTAATTTCTGCACCGTTAAAGGGCATCCACCCCCCAATATTATTAAATGTATGCTTCATCTTTCATTTTAAATTCCTAAATTCGATCAATAAATTCAATTATTTCGAATAATAAGACACTATATGGCTGTTAACTTAGCATAAAACACCTGCAGACAGAAACAATCTCGTTTAAATAGCAGATCACACGTCGAGGACGCACATTTTGCTGCAAAACCGGGAGTTTCTCATGCGCATTTTCCGTGACCACAAAGCGCACGTTAAGAACTCGAGCTTTTAGATTTTATTTATTTGCACATATAACATTTAAAATACAACTTTACAAATCCATTAACGAAAAAAAAAAAACTGTGCGGGAGAAAGTGAGAAGACCATGAGGTCTTATAAAACCACTTCTCCAAAATCTCATTAAAATGGACATAAAATTACATGATCAAGCAAGACAATCAATACATCAATCGTGTTAATACAACAAATTAACAAAATAAACTTAATTATATGTTAACATTTTTTTTCAGCTCTCTTTTAAAAGTGTTTATAGTGATTTTAGTCTTTAAAACAGGGTCCAAATGATTCCAGAGGGAATTCCCTCTGTATTTCTGTGTAGATTGATTAGCTGTAGTTCTACAAAAGGCAAGATACAAATCTTTACAACGCCTAGTGGAATAGGCATGAACATCCGAAGAATACATGAAAAAATGATTGAAAGCTCTGGGCATAATATTTGTCATATTCACACATACTTATACATAAAAATATTTATGCAATATATGTTAACATTAAATATGGTCAAGATGTTATATTTTATAAATGTCGTCAAGATGTTATATTTTATGGCAAATTGCGCGTCCCTTGGCTGTCGAAACGCACGCGTTTGACGAGTCAATCAGACGCCTGACCGCGCGACAACATTGCTTCCATTATGAGAACGTACATTTGAAATCACAAACTTGAGTGCGCAAAAGAGGCGATCTGTGAACGGGCCCTATTCTTTGTCTTACCAAGTCATGGTGTCCATGTGAACAATGAGCCTCGTCTACTCTCCTTGCAAGGGTGTCGAAGTCTGGACAAAATATTGTAGTAAACCTTAATTACTCTTTAAAGAGGTTTAACAATTTATGGAGGACAGAGGGCACGTCACCACACAGGATTTTAGAGAAAATATATATTTTTATTGACAATCTGATTTAGAAAAATAGTACCATCACATCAATACACATTGAAAGAGGCTCTAGCCCACATTAACTCAGCACGCGCGCACTAGGACAATCGCGATCCCCAAGTGAACACTTCAAACGTCACTACACTCCAGTGGTTACTCCCCAGCCCAGCACAGCACACTAGAACTCGTGATCACACTACAATCCTTTATCAAGTGGAAGAATCATCGTCCTTGGTCCCGCGTACACAAAGCAATGGGCGTACACACTCTAACATACGCAACTCTCACATACACATTCACACCCACACATAACTCATGAAATGGTTAAAATATAAAACACTTCCCCGATTTCCAGGCAAATAAGACCCCGCCCAGAGGTCTCGGGGAACGGAATCAGCCGTGATGAAGTCCACAGAGGCAGCACGCGTTGTTTGTCCGCGTTTGTCCGTCCCAGCCACAGCAGTCACAATAATGGCATTAATTAGTCCTCTTCGCGCTAGGTTCTCTTTAAGGATCACTGGTGATGCACGAGTTCTTTATTTTATGCGAGACGCAGCTCTTTTAATCGCTCCAGGAACACGTGGCCAGCGCTCCTATACCCCCGTCCCACTATTACTAACTACACCGATGTCTCTCTAGCTAGCTAGCTATCTTCGTTGCCGGACAAACCCTAATGGTCTCGAGCAACACAAAGCGTCCCCGTTTCCCTCCGAGCGCGAGAAGCCAATCACGTCCTCCCGAACTTCCCCTCTGCTCTCTTAAATGTCCTCCAGTCCAGGTGAGATCGATCATCAATAAGCACATACTACGAAATGGTTCAGACGGGCGGAACCAACGCCAAACAACACAAAAAGATACACCCCCACGCCATTCATCACACTATCCCCTCCCCTCGGGTAAACAGGACTCGTCCTCGAGTCACGTCAAATTATAATCCTTGGACCAAGCTGGTGGTCTCCGAGAACGAGCCGGCTGCATTCTTCGTGGACAAGGCTCCGGACGGGAATCTCCAACTTCTACCCTCTGGTCCCCACTCTCCGGCTGCCTCTCACCCAGACCGGCGTCCCCCGGAACAAGATTCAAGTTTCCACGGGGAGGACCACCTCCCACAGCAGACTTTACGAGCGGGTTCCTTTCGATGCTAGACGCAGCAGCCCTCTCCCTTGTCTGGACAGCCTCCGGAGCCGCAGGTGGATGATACCCCCATATGAAATCCTGTCCTTCTGCAAGGCTTTGAGACTCTGGGTGTCGTCCAGCAGTCTGATCCACAGGGGTCCTCTGGTTGTCCCGCCCCATCGATTCTGAAGCAGAACAAGCAACATAAGGCTTCATTCGATTAAAATGGACAACACTCTCCGAACCCCCCTCTGATAGCTGCACTCTATACAGCATATCCGACACCCTTTCTAAGATTTTAAATGGCCCCTTGAATCGTCTTTGCAACTTAGGGCACACACCCCGTTTACGAGTTTTATTTTGAATCCAAACTAATTCACCAACGACATAGTAATGGAAATTGGCTCGAAAATCAGCATGAATCTTCTGTCGCTGAGAAGCTTGACTCTGATGCCTTTTCACTGCTTCCACTACTGTAGATAAACTTTCTGCTATTCCGGTCACATATTCATTTACGGACTGAAATTTCTGCATATTATCTACACCCAACATAATATCCACAGGAAGGACCATCTCCTGCCCAAATAACACTTTATACGGTGTAAACCCGGTGCTTGCCTGCACACTGCTACGATAGGCCATCATCACATATGGTAGCAATCTGTCCCAGTTCATTTGATTTTCGTCCACAAACAGTGAAAGCATTGATAGTAAAGTGCGATTAAACCGCTCTATCAGCCCGTCAGACTGAGGCCGATACGGAGAAGTACGAGACTTGTTTATCTGCAGCAATCTACACAACTCCTTAAACAAACCAGACTCGAAATTTCTCCCCTGATCCGAATGCAAGCTTCGCGGCACTCCATACCGGCACACCCACTCCTCTACCAACACTCTAGCAATAGACTGAGCTTCTTGATTAGGGAGGGGGAATGCTTCGGTCCATTTGGAAAAATAGTCACCAATGATTAAAATGTACTTATTTTTATTTAGAGTTTCTGGTAACGGGCCCAATACATCTACCGCCACACGTTCATATGGGCGGGATACCACAGACATCTGAAGGGGGGCACAAGGGGCCTTTCCATGAGCCTTTCGGGAGGCACAATCACGACACTCCCTACACCATTTTTTTACATCCCCAAACCACCCAGGCCAATAAAAACGATCCTTCACCTTAGCCTGTAACTTCTGAATCCCTAAATGCCCCCCAGTTGGTGTATTATGCAACATGGACAACACCCCCGCACCAGACTTTTAGGTAAAATCACCTGTACTGCCGAAGCCGCGTCAGAATTTGCTGGGGGTATCCTCACCAACCGCTGGTTTCGCATATGCAATTGATCCCACACTGGAGAATAACTAACAAGGGCAGGGTTTCGCTCACCTTCCCTACCATCATCCACTGACCCATTTTTTAAATTAATAAGCAGCTGAATGTTTGGGTCCTCTTGCTGAGCCTTAACCAACTCATCTTCACTCTCTGGCAGATCTCTTATAGGCCCCCCCATTCCCTCAGCCTCACGCACTGCTCGAACTACAGTTACTGGTACCCTAGACGGAGGGACATTACCACAATCCTCCCTACTACCTCTACTCCCAGATCCGGGGAGCCTTGAGAGAGCATCTGCATTGGTATGCTGCTTACCTGGTCTATGAATGATCTTATATTGGAAGTTGGCCAGTTGCTCTAACCAGCGAGCCAACTGCCCCTCCAACCCACTGAAGTTATGCAACCAACGCAATGAACTATGATCAGTTCTCAACAAAAATTCCCTCCCAAGTAGATAATGTTTGAAATGCTTTGTAAAGGTTACCACACTAAGCAGCTCCTTCTTTGTGGTGGCATATTTACGTTCTTGTTTAGTCAGAGCTCTACTAGCATATGCCACCACCCGCTCCAAACCCCCATCCTCTTGAGACAACACAGCCCCCACTCCTACATCACTGGCATCAGTGTCTAAAATGAATGGCTTTTTAGGGTCTGGGTAAGCCAAGACCGGAGCACTAATAAGTCTTGACTTTAATTGCTGGAAGGCTTCTTGACACTCTTCCCTCCAAACAAATCTTTTTCCCTTTTCGGTGAGCTGATGTAAAGGCCGAGCAATCTCAGCAAACCCTTTAATAAATCTCCTATAATAGGAGGCTAATCCTACAAAACTTCTCACCTCTGTCTGGGTTTTAGGTGTAGGCCAAGCCTGTACTGCTTCTACCTTAGATGGATCTGCCATTACTCCCTCCGCAGAGATAACATGGCCCAAGTATTGCACCTGGGAGGAAAAAATGGTACACTTGGAAGGTTTAACCTTAAGCTTAGCATGACGAAGTTTCAAAAGAACCTCCTCCAATCTCTGAAGGTGCTCTTGGAAAGTTCGCCCAAAAACAATTATGTCATCCAAGTACACTAAACAAGTGGTCCACTGCAGGTCAGCCAAAACAACATCCATGAGACGTTGAAAAGTACTTGGAGAGTTGCATAATCCAAAACTTAAAACGTTAAATTCAAACAAACCCTGACGAGTAATGAATGCTGTCTTAGGTCTATCCTGAGGGTCCACCTCCACCTGCCAGTAGCCACTTACTAAGTCCAAAGTGGAGAACCAACAAGCATTTGTCAGGCTATCGAGGGCATCGTCAATCCTAGGGAGGGGATAGGCATCCTTCCTGGTAACATCATTTAGTTTACGATAATCTACGCAAAAACGAAGACTACCATCTTTTTTTTTTACCAAAACCACCGGTGCTGCCCACGGACTACATGATGGACGAATAATGCCATTTTCTTGCATCTGCTTTATCTGCTCAACAACCTCCTGCTGGAGGTGCAAAGGTACACGCCGAGGAGGCACTTTAACCGGCGGTGCAGAGCCTGTATCTATTTTATGCAAAGCAAGATGAGTTCTCCCCAAATCATTATCCCCCTTACTAAACACCGACAAATTACGATGCAACACCTCCTCAATAGCCTGCATCTGACTAGAATCAAACCCTCGATCCTTCAACCCAAAATGTGACACTAAATAGTCTACCGTCAAAGGCGGGGAGGACATTGGCTCATGCACTTTGGTAGTAACACTATCCCCTACCTCTATATTGGGGGAAAAAATACCAATCTTCATATTTTGCTTTAACACACAGTTATCTTCCGACCAAGGTTATAATCGTTAACGAAAACTAACGAAAAAACGAAAACTAGATGGGAAAAAACATTGTCGTTAACTGAAATAAAAATAAAAACGAGCCATTACAAAAAAACTATAACTAACTAAAACTGTAATGTCTGTTTGCAAAACTAACTAAAATAAAATAAAATTATAGAGCAAATGTCCTTAGTTTTCGTCTTTGTCAATGCCGTTAATTTTAACGTTATTTAAAACACGCAGTGTATTTGTTCAACTGCATTTCATTTCCCTGTAACGCTCTCCCTCCATCTCTCTCACATGCACGCGCGCGCACACACACCTACACACACAGCCCCTCCCCCTCCATGCAGTACACACCGCGTCTCCGTGAAAACGAGCCAACGAGGGTTCGATCAATGTTGAAAGCAAGTTCGTGAAAGGTTGGTATCTCATCATGAACATCTTTACACAATCACACATTAAAAGGTGGTGTACAAATATTATAAATTCTTAATACAATTCTGTCAGTGTGTTAATGTCGACCCGAGAAGCGATTGAGCCTTCGTTAGAAAAAGTTAACTGACTTAGTCGCAATTTTGAGGTAAAATGCTGCTGGGTTGTCGATGTCAAAACTCTATAAGCTGTGATTCAAATATTAAATAATGTTATGTCATTATTCTACTCGGTAACACTTTATTTCGATAGTCCACTTTAGACATTCAACTGACTATAAGTAACTTGTCTACTACAAGTAAACTTATTCTCCTAACCCAAATCCTAACAATAACCATAATCTAACAGTCTACTGACAGTCTACTATAATATACTAATACTCTAATGAGAGTTGCTTGAAATGTAGTTGAAAAGTTACTTATAATTAGTAGAATGTCTAAAGTGATCGAAATAAAGTGTAACCGAAATTGTAAAGCTGTGGGATTTTTATATAGAAAATATGTTGATTGTTGGTACAGTAAAGGAATTTCACATTGTAGGCTATACATTTGGTTTTAATGTTGAATAGATATTTCTAAAAATGTATGTTTGTGTTGAGTTATTATTACACAATTCTTTTTCTGACCTTTTTCAACCTTGCCCCTGACAAATAACCCAAATTACAAAAAAAAAAACTAAAACTAACACTAAAACTAATAAAAACTAAACTAAAACTAAGCATTTTCAAAAAATAGAAACTAAACTAAACTAGTAAACCCACTTTTAAAACTAATTAAAACTAAACTGAATTTGAAAACAAAAATTCAAAACGAAATAAAAATAAAAACTAATGAAAAATGCAAAACTATAATAACCTTGCTTCCGACACATTAATAACTCGGACTGGCACCACCCCTTCCTCCACCTTGCAAACTACTCGAGCGACCAAAACGTCACGTTGAGAGCATGATGGAAAACAAGGCTCCAACATACCCTCATAATGTTGGGGAAGAAGTCCCTCAACTTTACCCGGTAGAATGGCTTCAGAACGAGGAGGAATCATAATATCTGCCTGCACCCTAACTACCTTAGGTTGGCCACTACCATCTTCACTAAACAGGGGGAGCTTCTTACCCATTAGCCGGCAACATTTTTCACCCAAATCAATAACCGCCCCAAATTTAGAGAGAAAATCTGTACCCAATAGTACTTCCTGTGGTGTAACATCAGCTACCAAAAATTCAGCAATAACAGCCAAGGAGTCAAACTGGCATACCGTCTGCCACCGACCCAGGATTGACATTTCCCCACCATTCGCCACGGCTACTCTACCCTGATATCCATCTAAACAAGACCCCCCATTAGTTACATTTAGCCAAAATTGTTTGGGTACGATAGACACCTGGGCCCCCGTGTCAATCAATAACCGTGTTTCACACCCACCTACTTTACCAGTCAGAAAAACTCCAGTACCATTTGAAGAAACTGAGGCCAATTTATCCGACACCGATGTGGGGGCAGGCATTTGGCCTGCTGTGCCCGCCCCCTCTAGTTTCCCTGCAAATAAGGGCAGTTTCTACGTAGATGTCTGGTACAACCACATTCCCAACAGGCTTCGGCTCGAAAACGGTCCTGTGGTTCAGATGAATTTTTCAGAGGCGTAGTGCGGACAGACTTCGTCTGCATCTCCTTTACAGTAACTTGTAAAGCCTTAACCTCCTGACGCAACTCCTCTACCATGCCCAGTAAGACTTCGACCTTATTATCAGATGAATTCTGAAGACTCAGGCCACGTACTTTAGAATCTGACCACTGGGTGTGTTCTAAATTCCGAATAAGCTCCAATTCTGATGCTAAATTAATCGCACCTTCCAAAGTGGCAGGTTTCGCACTGCGCAAATGTATACGCATGTCACCGCTACCTACATGTGCAACAAAATGGTCACGAGCCAGTAAGTCTTGTGTAGCACCGTCAGCGGAAGGGTAAGCTTTATAAATCAAACGTCTTAATGCATTCCCAAACTCACGAGCCGTCTCGTTATGGAGTCGACGTCGGGAAGAAAAGCTCACCCGATTCCAGTCTGCACTCTCACAAGGCTCTAAACACTTACCCATAGCATCTTTTAAAAGAACATAATTATTCTTTGCTTCATAAGGCAGTCCTCCATAAATATCTCTGGCTCGACCAGAAAATAATAAAGACATAAACTTTAACTTGAGCTCATTATCCCACCCATTCACTTGTGCCGCCATCTCAAATTGTTCAGACCAGTCAGACCATTCTCGTCCCACCCCAGTAAATGTTTCCGGCATGAAGAGAGGGCGAGAAATTGGAGTTACATTAACGTTAGCAGCAGCCTCGCCATTTGAAGCTAATGAACTTGATGCTGACTGAGACACGGACGTACCCTCTCCCTCCATTATTATTTATTTTTATTTTATCCCACCGCTGCCACCAGTGTAGTAAACCTTAATTACTCTTTAAAGAGGTTTAACAATTTATGGAGGACAGAGGGCACGTCACCACACAGGATTTTAGAGAAAATATATATTTTTATTGACAATCTGATTTAGAAAAATAGTACCATCACATCAATACACATTGAAAGAGGCTCTAGCCCACATTAACTCAGCACGCGCGCACTAGGACAATCGCGATCCCCAAGTGAACACTTCAAACGTCACTACACTCCAGTGGTTACTCCCCAGCCCAGCACAGCACACTAGAACTCGTGATCACACTACAATCCTTTATCAAGTGGAAGAATCATCGTCCTTGGTCCCGCGTACACAAAGCAATGGGCGTACACACTCTAACATACGCAACTCTCACATACACATTCACACCCACACATAACTCATGAAATGGTTAAAATATAAAACACTTCCCGATTTCCAGGCAAATAAGACCCCGCCCAGAGGTCTCGGGGAACGGAATCAGCCGTGATGAAGTCCACAGAGGCAGCACGCGTTGTTTGTCCGCGTTTGTCCGTCCCAGCCACAGCAGTCACAATAATGGCATTAATTAGTCCTCTTCGCGCTAGGTTCTCTTTAAGGATCACTGGTGATGCACGAGTTCTTTATTTTATGCGAGACGCAGCTCTTTTAATCGCTCCAGGAACACGTGGCCAGCGCTCCTATACCCCCGTCCCACTATTACTAACTACACCGATGTCTCTCTAGCTAGCTAGCTATCTTCGTTGCCGGACAAACCCTAATGGTCTCGAGCAACACAAAGCGTCCCCGTTTCCCTCCGAGCGCGAGAAGCCAATCACGTCCTCCCGAACTTCCCCTCTGCTCTCTTAAATGTCCTCCAGTCCAGGTGAGATCGATCATCAATAAGCACATACTACGAAATGGTTCAGACGGGCGGAACCAACGCCAAACAACACAAAAAGATACACCCCCACGCCATTCATCACAATATGTACAGTGACATGACATCACTGCCAGATTCAAACTATGCGCTCGCTGGCGCTGAGCCAGAGATGGACGCGCTCAGCGCTTGTCATATCATATAAAGTGTTGGGCGGGCCGAATGGCCAAACTTAATTCATTATTATTATGAAAATTAAAAATTTAAATTGTTTTTATTAATCTGTTTGGGTGGGCCACCTGTCAATCTGGCCGCCCATAAATCCGCGCCTGTTACAGAGTACAGACGATTGGTGTATGACGTCACAGTACTGATTCGAAAGCATACAGCACACAGTGATTGTCTTGAAACAGCTCTCTACAGAGTACAGACGATTGGTGTATGACATCACAGTACTGATTCGAAAGCATACAGTGATTGACTTGAAACAGCTCTCTACAGACGATTGGTGTATGACATCACAGTACTGATTCGAAAGCATACATCATACAGTGATTGACATGAAGCAGCTCAATACAGAGTACAGACGTTTGGTGTATGACATCAGTACTGATTCGAAAGCATTTTTTCATTTTATTTTTTTTTTATTCTGAAACAATATTCTCATGAGTGATCTATCAGCTTTGATATTTAAATCACCATATTGTAATTTCTGCACCGTTAAAGGGCATCCACCAACCAATATTATTAAATGTATGCTTCATCTTTCATTTAAAATTCCTAAATTCGATCAATAAATTCAATTATTTCGAATAATAAGACGCTATATGGCTGTTAACTTAGCATAAAACACCTGCAGACAGAAACAATCTCGTTTAAATAGCAGATCACATGCCGAGGACGCACATTTTGCTGCAAAACCGCGAGTTTCTCATGCGCATTTTCCGTGACCACAAAGCGCACGTTAAGAACGCGAGCTTTTAGATTTTATTTATTTGCACATATAACATTTAAAATACAACTTTACAAATCCATTAACGAAAAAAAAAAAAAAAAACTGTGCGGGAGAAAGTGAGAAGACCATGAGGTCTTATAAAACCACTTCTCCAAAATCTCATTAAAATGGACATAAAATTACATGATCAAGCAAGACAATGTAATCAATACATCAATCGTGTTAATACAACAAATTAACAAAATAAACTTAATTATATGTTAACATTTTTTTCAGCTCTCTTTTAAAAGTGTTTATAGTGATTTTAGTCTTTAAAACAGGGTCCAAATGATTCCAGAGGGAATTCCCTCTGTATTTCTGTGTAGATTGATTAGCTGTAGTTCTACAAAAGGCAAGATACAAATCTTTACAACGCCTAGTGGAATAGGCATGAACATCCGAAGAATACATGAAAAAATGATTGAAAGCTCTGGGCATAATATTTGTCATATTCACACATACTTATACATAAAAATATTTATGCAATATATGTTAACATTAAATATGGTCAAGATGTTATATTTTATAAATGTCATCAAGATGTTATATTTTATGGCAAATCGCGCGTCCCTTGGCTGTCGAAACGCACGCGTTTGACGAGTCAATCAGACGCCTGACCGCGCGACAACGTTGCTTCCATTATGAGAACGTACATTTGAAATCACAAACTTGAGTGCGCAAAAGAGGCGATCTGTGAACGGGCCCTATTCTTTGTCTTACCAAGTCATGGTGTCCATGTGAACAATGAGCCTCGTCTACTCTCCTTGCAAGGGTGTCGAAGTCTGGACAAAATATGTACAGTGACATGACATCACTGCCAGATTCAAACTGTGCGCTCGCTGGCGCTGAGCCAGAGATGGACGCGCTCAGCGCTTGTCATATCATATAAAGTGTTGGGCGGATACACATATAAAGTGTATCAAACTTAATTCATTATTATTATGAAAATTAAAAATTTAAATTGTTTTTATTAATCTGTTTGGGTGGGCCACCTGTCAATCTGGCCGCCCATAAATCCGCGCCTGTTACAGAGTACAGACGATTGGTGTATGACGTCACAGTACTGATTCGAAAGCATACAGCACACAGTGATTGTCTTGAAACAGCTCTCTACAGAGTACAGACGATTGGTGTATGACATCACAGTACTGATTCGAAAGCATACAGTGATTGACTTGAAACAGCTCTCTACAGACGATTGGTATGACATCACAGTACTGATTGGAAAGCATACATCATACAGTGATTGACATGAAGCAGCTCAATACAGAGTACAGACGTTTGGTGTATGACATCAGTACTGATTCGAAAGCATTTTTTTATTTTATTTATTTTTTTATTCTGAAACAATATTCTCATGAGTGATCAATCAGCTTTGATATTTAAATCACCATATTGTAATTTCTGCACCGTTAAAGGGCATCCACCCCCCAATATTATTAAATGTATGCTTCATCTTTCATTTTAAATTCCTAAATTCGATCAATAAATTCAATTATTTCGAATAATAAGACACTATATGGCTGTTAACTTAGCATAAAACACCTGCAGACAGAAACAATCTCGTTTAAATAGCAGATCACACGTCGAGGACGCACATTTTGCTGCAAAACCGGGAGTTTCTCATGCGCATTTTCCGTGACCACAAAGCGCACGTAAAGAACGCGAGCTTTTAGATTGTATTTATTTGCACATATAACATTTAAAATACAACTTTACAAATCCATTAACGAAAAAAAAAAAAAAAACTGTGCGGGAGAAAGTGAGAAGACCATGAGGTCTTATAAAACCACTTCTCCAAAATCTCATTAAAATGGACATAAAATTACATAATCAAGCAAGACAATGTAATCAATACATCAATCGTGTTAATACAACAAATTAACAAAATAAACTTAATTATATGTTAACATTTTTTTTCAGCTCTCTTTTAAAAGTGTTTATAGTGATTTTAGTCTTTAAAACAGGGTCCAAATGATTCCAGAGGGAATTCCCTCTGTATTTCTGTGTAGATTGATTAGCTGTAGTTCTACAAAAGGCAAGATACAAATCTTTACAACGCCTAGTGGAATAGGCATGAACATCCGAAGAATACATGAAAAAATGATTGAAAGCTCTGGGCATAATATTTGTCATATTCACACATACTTATACATAAAAATATTTATGCAATATATGTTAACATTAAATATGGTCAAGATGTTATATTTTATAAATGTCGTCAAGATGTTATATTTTATGGCAAATCGCGCGTCCCTTGGCTGTCGAAACGCACGCGTTTGACGAGTCAATCAGACGCCTGACCGCGCGACAACGTTGCTTCCATTATGAGAACGTACATTTGAAATCACAAACTTGAGTGCGCAAAAGAGGCGATCTGTGAACGGGCCCTATTCTTTGTCTTACCAAGTCATGGTGTCCATGTGAACAATGAGCCTCGTCTACTCTCCTTGCAAGGGTGTCGAAGTCTGGACAAAATATGTACAGTGACATGACATCACTGCCAGATTCAAACTGTGCGCTCGCTGGCGCTGAGCCAGAGATGGACGCGCTCAGCGCTTGTCATATCATATAAAGTGTTGGGCGGGCCGAATGGCCAAACTTAATTCATTATTATTATGAAAATTAAAAATTTAAATTGTTTTTATTAATCTGTTTGGGTGGGCCACCTGTCAATCTGGCCGCCCATAGATCCGCGCCTGTTACAGAGTACAGACGAGTGGTGTATGACGTCACAGTACTGATTCGAAAGCATACAGCACACAGTGATTGTCTTGAAACAGCTCTCTACAGAGTACAGACGATTGGTGTATGACATCACAGTACTGATTCGAAAGCATACAGTGATTGACTTGAAACAGCTCTCTACAGACGATTGGTGTATGACATCACAGTACTGATTGGAAAGCATACATCATACAGTGATTGACATGAAGCAGCTCAATACAGAGTACAGACGTTTGGTGTATGACATCAGTACTGATTCGAAAGCATTTTTTTTTTTATTTTTTATTCTGAAACAATATTCTCATGAGTGATCAATCAGCTTTGATATTTAAATCACCATATTGTAATTTCTGCACCGTTAAAGGGCATCCACCCCCCCAATATTATTAAATGTAGCCTATGCTTCATCTTTCATTTTAAATTCCTAAATTCGATCAATAAATTCAATTATTTCGAATAATAAGACACTATATGGCTGTTAACTTAGCATAAAACACCTGCAGACAGAAACAATCTCGTTTAAATAGCAGATCACACGTCGAGGACGCACGTTTTGCTGCAAAACCGGGAGTTTCTCATGCGCATTTTCCGTGACCACAAAGCGCACGTTAAGAACGCGAGCTTTTAGATTTTATTTATTTGCACATATAACATTTAAAATACAACTTTACAAATCCATTAACGAAAAAAAAAAAACTGTGCGGGAGAAAGTGAGAAGACCATGAGGTCTTATAAAACCACTTCTCCAAAATCTCATTAAAATGGACATAAAATTACATGATCAAGCAAGACAATGTAATCAATACATCAATCGTGTTAATACAACAAATTAACAAAATAAACTTCATTATATGTTAACATTTTTTTTCAGCTCTTTTTTAAAAGTGTTTATAGTGATTTTAGTCTTTAAAACAGGGTCCAAATGATTCCAGAGGGAATTCCCTCTGTATTTCTGTGTAGATTGATTAGCTGTAGTTCTACAAAAGGCAAGATACAAATCTTTACAACGCCAAATTGGAATAGGCATGAACATCCGAAGAATACATGAAAAAATGATTGAAAGCTCTGGGCATAATATTTGTCATAAAATATTTATGCAATATATGTTAACATTAAATATGGTCAAGATGTTATATTTTATAAATGTCGTCAAGATGTTATATTTTATGGCAAATCGCGCGTCCCTTGGCTGTCGAAACGCACGCGTTTGACGAGTCAATCAGACGCCTGACCGCGCGACAACGTTGCTTCCATTATGAGAACGTACATTTGAAATGACAAACTTGAGTGCGCAAAAGAGGCGATCTGTGAACGGGCCCTATTCTTTGTCTTACCAAGTCATGGTGTCCATGTGAACAATGAGCCTCGTCTACTCTCCTTGCAAGGGTGTCGAAGTCTGGACAAAATATGTACAGTGACATGACATCACTGCCAGATTCAAACTGTGCGCTCGCTGGCGCTGAGCCAGAGATGGACGCGCTCAGCGCTTGTCATATCATATAAAGTGTTGGGCGGCCGAATGGCCAAACTTAATTCATTATTATTATGAAAATTAAAAATTTAAATTGTTTTTATTAATCTGTTTGGGTGGGCCACCTGTCAATCTGGCCGCCCATAAATCCGCGCCTGTTACAGAGTAGACGATTGGTGTATGACGTCACAGTACTGATTCGAAAGCATACAGCACACAGTGATTGTCTTGAAACAGCTCTCTACAGAGTACAGACGATTGGTGTATGACATCACAGTACTGATTCGAAAGCATACAGTGATTGACTTGAAACAGCTCTCTACAGACGATTGGTGTATGACATCACAGTACTGATTGGAAAGCATACATCATACAGTGATTGACATGAAGCAGCTCAATACAGAGTACAGACGTTTGGTGTATGACATCAGTACTGATTCGAAAGCATTTTTTTCTTTTATTTTTTTTTATTCTGAAACAATATTCTCATGAGTGATCAATCAGCTTTGATATTTAAATCACCATATTGTAATTTCTGCACCGTTAAAGGGCATCCATCCCCCAATATTATTAAATGTATGCTTCATCTTTCATTTTAAATTCCTAAATTCGATCAATAAATTCAATTATTTCGAATAATAACACTATCCACAAGTTTCCGAGGGGCGCTCCTGTAAAAAATAAAGTGGGTGAAACTTCCGGTGACGGGGCGGAAGTAGCATTCCAATGGTATTTTGTGTGTTAGTTAGCGAAGAGGCTAGCTGTTTTTCGGAGAATTATTTTACTATTTAAAGACGCAAATCTTTATGAGAGATGTCGTTACGGAGCTCAGGGACAACATGTGCTGTTCGCGGTTGTATGTATAACCGGACTAAACTAATTTAGTGGCTTAAACGGGATTGTTTTGAACATAAGCTGAAAACGAAATCAGAGTGATCCTCCCAGAGCCTGTCTCTGATCCTGCCAACGACTGTAGTTTCCATCACCTCCCAAAAGACGACGAATCTTCCTGTGTACATTTGTTTAAATTCTTAATGTTCTATAAACTCTATCAGCATGTGATTGGCTGTTCGCTACTGATGTTACACCTAAACTCAGGATCAAAGCCTGTGTTGACAGAATACCAAATGTGCCAGTTAATGTATTCAAGCAGCACATTCATTTATAATTTTGAATAAACTCCAAAGCACAATGACTAAGTGTGTGTTTTTTATTTGAATTGTTTGTCAGCTCGCACAACTGTCTGTCACCATGCCTTGATGAGTATTGATTATTAATAATGTTATTATAATACTCCCAATCAACTACTGCGGAGGGTAACTGTTATTTCACCCTTTTGAATTTCGTTGAGGTTGTGTTCCCACATCGTTATCTAGTTTGGATCGCTATAACTTGAATGACTGTCAACTGTTGAATGAACGAGTGTGAAGTATGTCAAGTTGCGCTTTGTTTTCTTCCAACCGGAAGTCGCTCCCACTTTTGACGCAAGGCCTCATGGGTCGTAGGAAACTTGTGGATATGGCTGTTAACTTAGCATAAAACACCTGCAGACAGAAACAATCTCGTTTAAATAGCAGATCACACGTCGAGGACACACGTTTTGCTGCAAAACCGGGAGTTTCTCATGCGCATTTCCCGTGACCACAAAGCGCACGTTAAGAACGCGAGCTTTTAGATTTTATTTATTTGCACATATAACATTTAAAATACAACTTTACAAATCCATTAACGAAAAAAAAAAAAAACTGTGCGGGAGAAAGTGAGAAGACCATGAGGTCTTATAAAACCACTTCTCCAAAATCTCATTAAAATGGACATAAAATTACATGATCAAGCAAGACAATGTAATCAATACATCAATCGTGTTAATACAACAAATTAACAAAATAAACTTAATTATATGTTAACATTTTTTTCAGCTCTCTTTTAAAAGTGTTTATAGTGATTTTAGTCTTTAAAACAGGGTCCAAATGATTCCAGAGGGAATTCCCTCTGTATTTCTGTGTAGATTGATTAGCTGTAGTTCTACAAAAGGCAAGATACAAATCTTTACAACGCCTAGTGGAATAGGCATGAACATCCGAAGAATACATGAAAAAATGATTGAAAGCTCTGGGCATAATATTTGTCATATTCACACATACTTATACATAAAAATATTTATGCAATATATGTTAACATTAAATATGGTCAAGTTGTTATATTTTATAAATGTCGTCAAGATGTTATATTTTATGGCAAATCGCGCGTCCCTTGGCTGTCGAAACGCACGCGTTTGACGAGTCAATCTATGGAAAGCCATTTGGTTCACATTTCGCCACTTTCCAAACGCGTTTCATTCTCAAAACGCCGGTGTTTACGGCGTTTAACACGAAAAGACGCCGCAAATTACGGCGTATTGTGGTACAAACGGTGGTTCAAAAAAATAAGAAACAAAAACAACAACCCACGGATGGCCACAGGTTACCTATATCGTGAAGGCAGTAGTCCTGAAAAGTGCTCTCACCACAGCAAAACTCACAGCAATCACACTGCATCCCTAAAGGCAAAAATACAAATAAAGTGACCAACACCACACGATCCCAGCCACCTCACCACCGCCATCCATACAGTGAGGGTAACCACGCAGCCATCGTTGGGAAAAAAAGAAATCTACAAAAAGGAAAGAAAAACAGATTAACCGTGGGTAATGCCAGTAGGACAAACAAGTCAGCAGCACCATTGAACCATCACACTTAGTTTATGGTCTGGGGTTTTTCCCACTTGGTCCAACATAAGACAAAATAATAAATAAACCAAAGAAAATTCAATCAAAGTAAACAGTAACCGTTCATCCCTGTAAGGGAAAACACAATTAATTACAACAGGGAATTATATACAATGTACAAAAAACACAAAATAAAACCCAATATAAATTATGCACAGATGGAAAAACATTATTAAAAGTTCCCTTTAATAAAACAATACCTCAAACATCCGATATTTCTGACTGGCACTCAGGCAACAATCAGTCAGGCAATAATCCGGCAAAAACACTAAAAACCAAAGAACAATAAAATGATTAAAACAAAATCCTAAAAACAATTAGATAAAATAATAAAACTACTACCTCCTAAATGGTGTGCAACAAGTACTCAGCTCTCCATGACGTTAACATAGCTGCTTATCTGCTACTATCCTTCTGAAGGGCTCAATCTGTCGTGACATGCACACTAGTGATGTTACGTATGACACTGAAGCTTCGATGCGCGTATCACATATGCGACACAATTTCTAGTGAAGCCCCGTATCGTGGTGTGTATTGGTTTTCCCAGAGTCACGTGATCGATGACAAACGAAGCCTCACTTTCTGTCCGATCACGTGCGAGTTTCGCTTTGGGTGTCAGAAGGCTCGAACTTTAACGAGTCAATGTTGCCTCAGTCTGGTTGATGGGTGTTTGAGGAGAGTGCCGTACTTTGAAAGTTAATAAATATAATTCATTAAATAACCAACATTTATTTTTCACTACTTAAGTCTTCTTTTTTGTTTTGTCTTTTTGTTTTTGTAAAATCTTTGCACTTAAGCTTATATCTTTGCACTTAAGCTTATATTATATACACTTTAATGGGAAAATGAATTTATCAAATGAACAAATCAAACACAAACATGTAAGGTTTTTATTTGTAGACATAACATTGAAACTCTGTAGTGTGTTGTGGTTGCTTCATCTGCCAGAGCTTCTGGCTGCTTTATTTTAAATAAGCACCAGATGGCGCTGTTCTCGACACTCTCGAAGCTTTGAATCTTTTCCCGGAACAGTCAGGGGAAAGCCTCATTGCTTCATGAAGCTTCATTTCCCCATCCCTAATGCACACAACTCAATCGCTGCAAAAAGAAATAAGAGCAAACTAATCTCTCTACTTACTAACCTTTGAAGCTTTAAGTGTGCCGCCTCCACAACACACACGACATCCACAACACACGATCACGGAAAGGAAGTGAGAGGACAAACAAACCTCACTACTTCCTTATATAGCGCTGGGGCTGATGGGACTTGTAGTTCCCCAACCATGTCCCATTACAGTCTGTTATTTGCTTCTAATGTTTTAATTAATTAGCTATTATTTAACAATCAACGGATTGCCATAAACACACGTATAAGCAGCAAACATTTTTTTAGGATTAACGTTAATTAGTTAACAACACTCACTCTGTTGCTTCACACTCGGCCTGGAAACAAACACTCAGGAGGCCTTTAGAATACTCCTCTCCCCTCTTTAATCAACCAAAATGATCACCAATCACTTAATGTTCAGATTACATCATACACAACAAAATATTCTCAATGATAAACTGACATTAGTTATGATTAATCACTCACGCTTCGAGATTTATTGTCGATCGGATTTCTCCACATAGGTATGCATCTTCTCGAGTCGACAGAATTTCAAAGTTCCCACAGCACAACACACAATCCTCACAACACACTAAGACAGACTTCCAAGTCACTATATGTGCGTTTGTTGTTATTTTAACAGGCGTCTAATGGCCTCAGCACTCCACCGCATGAGCAGCACTTCAAATCACGTTGCGACCACGCGCTGTACACAGCAGAATCTCGCGATTCTTCCAGAATGTCACACATCACGTTTCTTAAAGGGCTAGCGTACTATTCCATCAATTAATGAGAAAACCCTGGAACAGTCTGTGGTGTAACTTCCCTTATCCTAGAGCATTAGTTAACCAGTACAGTAATTGGTTTGATAACTTTTGACCTGGTTACATATATATATTAAAAAGTAAGTTCAAACCTACCTTAATTTCTTCTGTATACACTTCCAGTCAAAAGTTTGGAATAGGTATTTTTAACGATTTCTAAAGGATCATGTGACAAGACTGGAGAAATTGTGCTGAAAATTCAGCTTTACTTCTTAGGAATAAATGACAGTTATTTTAATTTGTAGTTACATTTTTGTTTAAATAAATTGTAATTATATAGTCTTACTCATTTTAAAGATAGCAATTATTATGACAGACTTGCACAGAAAATGCGTGCACATCTCTGTAAATGTGACACAAACAGGCATATGTTTTGAGAGGCATATCCTAGAGAATCTATTTGTCATCTCCAGGTTTCATTGCAGTAAACTTCAAATCAAATTGCCCGGGAAGCAGTGACCTTTTCATCAATAATACAGTTAGCCTACTTGTAAAATACTGGCTGTTCATTTGCATTGAGAGTTTGATTGTTAGACGTCTTTTTATTTAGTGTATCTCTTGCATGTGTAGAGAATATTTCGTATTGCGTCTCTCTAATACAGTTAGGCCTACTTGTAAAATACTGGCTGTTCATTTGCATTGAGAGTTTGATTGAGGGACGTTTTTTTATTTATCTCTTGCATGTCTAGAGAATGTTTCGTATTGCGTCTCCCTCTCTCTCTCTCTCTCTCTCTCTCTCTCTCTCTCTCTCTCTCTCTCTCTCTCCCTCCCTCCCTCCCTCCCTCCCTCCCTCCCTCTCTCTCTCTCTCTCTCTCTCTCTCTCTCTCTCTCTCTCTCTCTCTGTCTGTGTACGTCTAACTTCTCGTGACTCTTGAGCCGCCTTGCTCCCTCCTGTCTCCCAGGTGAAAAGGAAATATATTTAAATTGTACTTATTTTGATATACTTAATGTATTTTAAGTGTACCGTATTAAATATGTATTAAATGTGCTAAATTGAAACAACTTCAAGTATATTAAGTGTACTTTAATATGTATTTAAGTTCAATTTTAAGGTAATAGTAATATATTTTATTATACTAAATTGTGCTAAAATGGAACCATTTTAAGTACATTTAATGTAATATAATAGCACTTATTTAAAGTGTATTTTAATACACTTTAAATAGAGTTTAGAAATACAGCATTAGTATATTTTTAGCTTCACATTAATGCGTTCTGAGTATATTTTAAATATAATTTCAGCTTATTAATAATGTATTAGTAGAACACTATTGGACCCACTATTAACATATTAAAAATATATTTTTCCAAAAACCATTTAATATAAAAATAATATATTTTAATGTATTAAAAATACATTTAAACATTTGAATTCAACAAAACCCAATAAAAAAAATATTTCTACAAAACACACAAACACTCTTTGAAAGATAAACTTTAATGCACTACATCAGTAAAGCATTATGAAAACTAAACAAAATACATTAACATAAAATGCATTGATTTGCAGAGGTATTAAACAGAACAAAAATAAATAAATAAATAAACTAACTGAAAGGAGTAGTTCACTTTTGAAAAAACTTTTGGTGATAATTTACTCACCCCCATG
The DNA here is from genome assembly GCF_016745375.1 of Pimephales promelas. The sequence continues at coordinate 1,674,986 of NW_024122005.1, read as the reverse complement.
TCTTCCAAGATGTCCATGTCTTTCTTCAGTCAAAAAGAAATTAAGGTTTTTGATGAAAACATTCCAGGATTTTCTCCATATAATCACTGGGAACCAAACGGTTCAGGGTCCAATGGCTAACAGTCAATTTGTCGTGAAAGCATGAGAATTGGCTCAATTGCGAGAGTCTTGTGCTGAATGCTTGAGAGTTGGCAGCCCTGACAAATCTTTTTTCGAGTCAATTCATTCATTTCGTTCATTGAATGAACCTAATGACTCGGAAAAAGATTTGTTAATTTTGATGAACCAGTTCAAATAGGAAAATCATGAACATGCATAACAGAACAGAGCAAGGCGACCATTTGAGCTTATAAAACTTAAACTTGTGGGTTTTTTTTTTAAATGACCGATCGTTTCGCTTGATAAGACTTATTCATCGTCTGGAATCGTTTAAAGCCCTTTGAACAGTTTGCACAGAAACTGTCTTTTGGACCTTGAACCGTTTGGTCCCCAATGAAGTCCATTATATGGAGAAAATCCTGAAATGTTTTCATCAAAAACCTTAATTTCTTTTCAACTGAAGAAAGAATGACATGGATATCTTGGCATGGGGGTGAGTAAGTTATCAGCTAAAGGTTTTTTTTTTTTTTTTTTTTTTTTAAAGTGAACTAATCCTTTAAGTCAAACAAAGTGAAATACAATAGCAAAAAGTAAAGTGGCCAAATCTTGAGTAAAAAGAGAAGTTCGTGACTTTTTCGGTCTGCCATAGACTCTTTTGGGGACATCAGAAACACAGAGGGAAATCTGGCAAGAATCAAAAAAAAACAAGCATTAGTATAAACTTGTTCATTTATAATTCTAATAAAAAGCTGTCACTTTGTTACTTAATTCAGAACACTTAATGCACAAAAAGTCAGATATAATTATTATAACAAATAGGATTTTTCTTTATCATAAAGAATTTTCTAACCATTTCTGAGGTTTCAGGAAGACACAGCTCAGATGATCTTGGGCTTGAGCTGAATGAACCTCGTTTCATGGACTCCAGGGCCTCTTTGAGAGATGCTAATATCCCTGGAAGCTCTATAAGAAAAAATAAAGTCGCATGTTATACAAAGTTAGGGCAGAAAAACACTAGTTTGTGTTCTTCATATATAATTTGTATTTTGTTTAAATGGTGAAACATATTTAATGAACCATTACTGTAACTTCCACCCTATTATTAAAGTAATTATTCATTATTAATAAAGACAGAACTTTCTATTGAAAGTTACAAGTTGGTGACAGCTGATAACGCCTTGATTAAATGTAAAAAAGCTGAATACCACTCATAAAATCATATAAATCAGTCCCTCGAGAAAAACACGATTATGTGATTGCATAATTCAATGCATAATCAGGCAAAATACATATTCATTTTTCAAATACGTGTTAATATATAATAGGTCACTTAGTTACTTAGCTGCTACATGACACACTATTGCCTTTTTTTGTTGTTTTTCACCAACAAAAAGTTACAAATCAAGAGGATCAACTACTACTTACTCGACTTGACCTCATCTACTCACGGTTAGGTTTAATAAAAAAAATGTCTTTGCAATGTGCAAATTCCTTGGCTAGGCTAAATATTAAATATAAAATCTCTCATTTCATTATTTAACATCATTTTAATTTCTCAGTGCAAGATATTTAATAATTGGTTTTGTGAAAGCTTATAGTTGGTGATTACAACTTAATTTATTTATCGAATTGACATGAAAACTGACAGCCTACTAATAATTAATTAGATTTTACTATGAATTAAATATCACAGATGTGAAAGTTTTATTAGAGCTTAAAATATATTATAACATTTAAAACACAAGAAGTTACTTAGGGACAATCAAGCCTGTCGTGTAATCACCATTAATAACCTTTTTTTCTGCAAACACAGTGTGCAATGTTTTTATAGTTGTATTATGTCACTGTCTAGATCTATAACAATTAAGTTGATAGACGTCAATGGATTAACTCGCTTTAGTGTCAAATCAACAGAAACGCCAGTAATCCACAGAACATCGTCATCAACTTCTGAAAATATTTTCTAAACCCAAAGTGAGAATAAAGCCAATTATACTAATCACTTAAACTAATAAACTTACTGTCATGATGTGGTTTTGTCTTTGTCTTTGTATTATTAGTGGTTCCCTGTCTATTGAGTTTTCCAGGTGTTTCCTATTGTCCACGCCCCCTTGTTACCTTGTTAAGTTTGCTTGTCTCATTATATAAGCCCTGTGTTTATGTCTTAGTTTGTGAGTTGTTGTACGTGTGAGGTCGTTGTGTGTCACTCCCGTATCTGAGTCCTGTTCCTGAGCCCTGTTCCTGAGTCTTTGTTTAAATATGTAGTTTGTCTTAATAAAGCCTCTACACTGCATTTGGATCCAGCCTCCTTCCTGTGTTTCTGCCACATCACGGCATCGGCATCACAGAACAACTCACCTAAACATGGATCCAGCAGGTAGTAGCCAGAGCTCACTGAGCAAACTTTGCTCTCTTTATCAGAATAATCGCTGCATCGAGGATTATGTGGAGGAATTCCTTTTGTATAGCCATCTCGTTCCGGATGGAGAAGATGCATTGAAGGACTGTTTCTGGAGTGGACTGGATCTAGACATTGGTTTAAATTTACCAGAGGAGGACCCCAGTTGGACCCTGGAGCAGTTCATTGATTTTGTCCTGCGGTTTTGTGGATCTCCCTTCACTGTTGGAGAGGTAGAGAGGGATGTTATCACGACCATCATGCCCGCTGAGCCCGCACCGCTGTTCCACGTCTCAGCAGAGCTTCCAGAGCCTCGTCACGTCTCAGCAGAGCTTCCAGAGCCTCGTCACGTCTCAGCAGAGCTTCCAGAGCCTCGTCACGTCTCAGCAGAGCTTCCAGAGCCTCGTCACGTCTCAGCAGAGCTTCCAGAGCCTCGTCACGTCTCAGCAGAGCTTCCAGAGCCTCGTCACGTCTCAGCAGAGCTTCCAGAGCCTCGTCACGTCTCAGCAGAGCTTCCAGAGCCTCGTCACGTCTCAGCAGAGCTTCCAGAGCCTCGTCACGTCTCAGCAGAGCTTCCAGAGCCTGCGCTGCACGTCAGCCACGTCCAGCTGGAGACTGTTTCTGAACCGGTGCTTGCTCCAGCCTATGTCCCCGTAGCTACCCCCAAGAAAATTTTGGGGGGGGGCAGTAGGTCTCCGCCGTGGCCGCCCGAGGGGTCTTCTCCGCCGTGGCCGCCCGAGGGGTCTTCTCCGCCGTGGCCGCCCGAGGAGTCTTCACCGCCGTGGCCGCCCGAGGGGTCTTCACCACCGTGGCCGCCCGAGGGGTCTTCACCGCCGTGGCCGCCCGAGGGGTCTTCACCGCCGTGGCCGCCCGAGGGGTCTTCACCACCGTGGCCGCCCGAGGGGTCTTCACCGCCGTGGCCGCCCGAGGGGTCTTCTCCGCCGTGGCCGCCCAAGGGGTCTTCACCGCCGTGGCCGCCCGAGGGGTCTTCACCGCCGTGGCCGCCCGAGGGGTCTTCACCGCCGTGGCCGCCCGAGGGGTCTTCACCGCCGTGGCCGCCCGAGGGGTCTTCACCGCCGTGGCCGCCCGAAAGGTCTTCACCGCCGTGGCCGTCTGAGGGACCTTCACTGTTGTGGATGCCCGAGGGTTTCACAGTTCCGCCCTGGTCACGTCCACAGCCTGCTCCGCCCTGGCCTTCGCCTGGTCCTGCTCCGCCCTGGCCCTCCGTCCCTCCCCCAGACCGACTTCGCTTCACCGCCCACCTGAACTTTTTGGTGTCTTTATGGGCGTCAGGAGCCGCCCATAGGGGAGGGGCTCTGTCATGATGTGGTTTTGTCTTTGTCTTTGTATTATTAGTGGTTCCCTGTCTATTGAGTTTTCCAGGTGTTTCCTATTGTCCACGCCCCCTTGTTACCTTGTTAAGTTTGCTTGTCTCATTATATAAGCCCTGTGTTTATGTCTTAGTTTGTGAGTTGTTGTACGTGTGAGGTCGTTGTGTGTCACTCCCGTATCTGAGTCCTGTTCCTGAGCCCTGTTCCTGAGTCTTTGTTTAAATATGTAGTTTGTCTTAATAAAGCCTCTACACTGCATTTGGATCCAGCCTCCTTCCTGTGTTTCTGCCACATCACGGCATCGGCATCACACTTACCACCAAGAAGTAAGATCTTTTCTGGCAGTATCTTGCTCTGTCCATGTCGTGGCGGCGCAGCTCTGCGTTGTCCTCTTCACTGCTAAATTGTTCGCGGGAGCTGACGACCTGGTAATCTGCTCGTGTTTTCTCTTAATATTAGATCGGTGCTATCCACATTCACTAGGTCCGAGTCAGTGAAATAAAAAAGCAAAATTTGGAAAATACATGATTTCTGTTGAAATATCCGAAGTAGGAAATCTAGGAATACCACAGACAGTCAGTATCCGCTGTCCGCGCCCCGCCCAACATGTAAGTTCAAATGGCAGTGTGTGATTGGACAATTGCCGGCAAGCTTGTTTTGAAAAGATTGGCTCTGATTGGTCCAAATGAATGCAACTGGAAATATTAACTAACATCCACAAAAAAAGAAACAACTCTGTTAATATAAACCTAACATGCTTTATAACAAGTTTTTTTTTAATTAATTTTGGCCAAACAAATGTAAGAGTCAAGCTTTAAGAAATTTATTTTGTTTTTCTAGTATGTACACCTGATCTTTTATGTTGATGTGTGCAAGTACTGGTATTCACTTGTTTTGTGGAAAAAGACTATTTGATTAATTAATGCAGAAGTATAGAAGTGCATTACTTGTTAGTCAAATTTTAGTGCTTTTCATAATTATAACAAATTAATTTAAAAAAGTTAAACCTAAAACACATAATATAAAGTGTGAAATACATATGCATTGAGTTAAGTGTTGGTAGTATTACAAAAAGTGCGGTAGTTTTTGGTATATTTCTTAAAAGCTTAACTGAGCACATATTTATAATTAAAGTGCTACTTCTAGTCTTTGTAGAAATATACAATTAATTTCGATACATGTTTAATTGCCTTCATGTTAGGAAGGGAATTAAAGGGACTTGAATTTTTAAACTTGAAGTGAACACAAAAAATACTTTAATTTAGCAACAAGTATGCTTTCTGTAAAGACACTAAAACTTCACTAAAACTATGTTTGTTTTTAGCATATTTCTAAAAGTGTAATTAAGTGTATATTTATTAGCATTGTGTTTCTAGTAAAACATTTTTAAATATAATTAAAATATGTTTGTATTTAGCATATTTCTTAAAAATGTAATTAAATACCAATGTACTTCTAGTACACTTTTTAGAAACATATTTAAAGCATGATTGTCATTAGCATATTTATTAAAAATATAATTAAGCATACATTTATTACCAATGTACTAATAATATACTTTTTTAGAAATACATTAAAAGTATGCTTTTCTATAGTGTATTTCTTAAAAGTGTATTTAAACATATATTTATTACCAATGTACTTCTAATATACTTTTTAGAAATACATTTAAAGTATAATTATCATTAGCATATTTATTAAAAATATAATAAAGCATACATTTATTACCAATACATTACTAATATACTTTTTATAAATACATTAAAAGTATGCTTTTCTATAGTATATTTCTTAAAAATGTAATTAAATATATATTTATTACCAATGTACTTCTAGTATACTTTTTAGAAATATACTAAAATGCAATAAAATACATTTTTAGTACACTTTAAATAAGCATGTTGTAAATACAAATGTATTATAAACACACTATTTGTATTTCAAATATATTTTTAATACATTTAATACAACGTCTTTTTCACCTGGGCTGTCACTCATTCGGTGTCTGTCCTGACTCCTCCTCCCCGTGAAGGATCAGTGAACGTGGGGAAAATGACTGGAGAGTGTCGCTAACCCATATTTATCCTCATACAGCAGTGGAGGCAGGTGTCACACTCCGAAGACGACACACAGGCCTGTACTCTTGAAGTCATTCTTCATCTCGTCTGACGCACCTGTGGATGTCTGGAAACACACAGAACAGTCTTTCCTGCGTTGTGGTGAGTGACCAGTGTTTGGTCCTTCATGTAGGTCTTTAAATCTTATTTCTGAAAGCATTTTCTACCCTTTAATTTTACTTTTATTGTTTATTCATTTATTCATTACATCATGTATATCCCTTGTACAGTTTGTTGTTAGTGCTGCTATATCTGTTAATGATGTATATCACTAAATAGCACGCTGGAGTAATTGCATTTATTAATGTCAGCTATGTTTTATTTTATTTTTATTTTTGTACTAAAACATTATTCCCAAAGCATTCTGAAGCTTACTATCACAGCCTTTACAGTTTATCGGATGTGTTTCTTAGATTTTTAGAGATGACTGTACGCAGTGAAATTGGAGTATTGTCTGATGTGCTAAATTACAGTGTCTTCTCAAGGACGAGACACAGATTGCATGGAGGTTTGCAAGTTTTTCTTGCTTTTCAGCATTTCGTTTATCCACTGGCTTGCCTACCAGTTAAGTTTTTTTTTTTGCCAAAAAATGACAGCAACATCTAATTAATAATACATTGATATTTGAAGCCAGTACAATTTAAGGAAACTATCATAAGAAATCCACTGTTTGCAGTGTGAATACAGGGTGTAGAGTTTCTGTGAAACCTCTAACTACATTACCAGTAAAAGATTAATCTAAAGATCAGCAGCTGTGGGTTTAAAATAGTCCTTTATTGGTATTTTGGGCATTAAGATTTTTCTATGTCCGCTTAAATCTGTCCTGTCATTGGTCAGAACAGGAATCAGATCGGCACCCTGCTGTGGATTTTGGACTAAGAAGTTCTTAAATTGGCCTAATCCAAATCATATTTTAAACATATCCAGTACACGAAACAAGAAGAGAGATGGAGGTCCACAAGTGCACCACAAATGTTTTTTTAATGTTAAAGTTTATTTTGCATTGAGTTTTCAACATGTTTGTTCTTTTAGATTTTTATTTATATATTAAACAGCAGTTAAATGTCAGAAGGTGACAGTTGGATATTATTAATTGATTAGTCAGTTGGATTTGGGTTGATAAATTGGTTTAGACGGCATCATCGTGGATGTATAACACAACCCTGATGTAATCAGAGAAGGACCTTAAAGGAAGTTCAGATGCTTAGAAAGTAATAGACACCCCTCCATTTTTTTTCTAGTCTAAAATGATTTTATTTATAAAATCAAACTTGCTTATTTATTATTTAATTTAGTAGAATTTGAATGGTATGATATTCTTATGCTATTCTTTGTTGTCATGTAAATGCCGTGGTGCATGAATAGGATCATCATTCAGTTGGTACATATCAAAGTACCATGCATGATATTTGATACCATGGTATCGCCACAGTACTTTTTGTGAGGGAAATGAAAATAAATGTGTACCGTCTCTTCAACAGACCCAGTCCCGTATTTATTAGTTTGTTTCAACCCCTCTCCCGTGCATCCAGAGTGTGCAGTCTTTATTCCCAGACGTCAGCTGGTTTAATTAGACAGTAAAATATTAATGTCTTTGTGAATGCATGCTCTCTTCAGCACATTTATCATGTTCACCCCTGCATGTCCAGCCCAGATTAACCAGCTAGACGTACAGGAACTACACCAGAGTCTGGACCAGTGTAAACTAAAACACTTTAGTTACTTGATTGATTGATAGATAGATTGATAGATAGATAGATAGATAGATAGATAGATAGATAGATAGATAGATAGATAGATAGATAGATAGATAGATAGATAGATAGATAGATAGATAGATAGATAGATAGATAGATAGATAGATAGATAGATAGATAGATATAGATAGATAGATAGTCTTGCTAAAGATGGCTTAAAGAGATCATGTTTATCATGAGGTCATAGGTCAGCTGTTGTCAAAGGGAAGTTAAATAGAGGAAATGTGAGGAAGGTCGTCCACGGCTGAATAATTTAGCATGAGAATGTTTACAGCTGCTATTGTCTTGTTTGTTTGACCTTTTTTCCTTTTTTATTTTTTAATTTACTGCTCTTCACTGTAAAAAAATATTTTCAAGATTTGTAATCACAACATTTTTTCTGTTGTCAAATCAACTTTAATAATTTATTTAGTTCAGATAACTTATTATTTTGAGTTTCTGATGATTAAATCTAATCATTGTATTAACTCACTTTTTTCCTGTTCAATCAACTTAAAATTTTAAGGCAACCAGGTTACTTAATTTTTTAACCAATTTTTAAAATATTGTTTTACAATGTTGCTTTTGATATGGTTATTTTTTGTTTCTGTTCACATGGTTTCTAAAGTCTACAATGGCGATGTGTTTGTGTGTCTGCGTGTACAGTAGTTAACATTTGAATTGGATCAAAAAGTTTAATCAAAGTTGTCCTAAGACAAGAACGTGTTTAGTTCAAAATTCATAATTTTGATGAATGGTTTTGATCCACTTTAAATGTTGACTACTTCATTGTTGCGTGTCCCATTGTCCACATGAAATCAAAATGGCCAATTCTTTTGTTTTTATTAAATATTGCAATCATTATTTATTTATTTTATTTTTTAAATCATGTGCTCTCATAACCTTTAAACAAAATAACCTCCCCTCCATTTTATAGCTCATCTCTTCTCTGATGATGTGTTTACTGGCGTGAGGGCGGGACAACATGTCACTCACAAGAGATCCACCAATAGCAAACCACAACCATCTAATCCACTCCCCACAGTCAAAATCAAGTCCCACCTTACATTTTTTTTCTCATTCGAAAAGCTGTTTCACTCGTATACATCACATAGGGAAGCAACATCTGTTTCATGCTGATTTTATATATCTGTGTGTTTATCTTCTGACTTTCAGTGCTGTGACAACAGTAATTCAATTTCAATTTAATGTGCTAGAAAAAAACAGTATGAGTGTTGCATGAGTAGTTGCCATGTTGCCATCTAAAAAAAAATCTAAACCTTTTGATTAATATTCTATAATTTTTATACATGCAGGCTTATGACCTCATATTACTTGAAAGACTATTTGCAATATTTGTACTTTTTTTTCTTACAGTATTTGTATAATAAAACAGATTATTAAAAATTGTGAGAACTGAGAAATGGAAAATAAATTAGGTAAGATTTAAAAAAAAACATCCATATTTTTTCTTTCTTTCTTATTTAAATGTTCAACATTTGGTGTTGACAAAGCAATTAGTCAAATTAAAGTCAAATAAAAAAACAAGGTAAATAAAATAAAAAAAATCGGTGTACAAATCTAATAAACAAATAGTATTGACAAGTGAAATAAAGCAATGGTGTAAAATTAATTTCAAAGAAAATTTGAACGAGTTTCTCAGGTCACGTGACAGATTATCTGAATCTAATGCTCTGTGCTTCACTGTTTGTTTGTGTCGATCAGAAGTTTTGTTGGTACAGTATTATGATGATGCACTTTAAAAGAAACTTTGGAGATGTGTATGTCATGATTATGTTAACAGGCTGTAATAAGCACACTGTATGAGTGTTTTGCGACGCACTAATCTTGATGTGTGGCTCTTTCTCAGGGTCTGGTGTGCTGACGTCTGATGTCCAGGAGGAAACAAACAGCACAGTCATGGTCATTCTACAGCAGGTACACAAACACTTCTGCGGAAGTCTATGGACCAAAAATGTGACATGAGACATGAAGTAATTTAACTGCGTCTCTCATGACAGTTTGCAGACTCTGCTTCAGTTGTGTGTGTTCATGTGTTTTGAAAGAGGCGTAGCTTTGGAGAGAGCGCTCTAAAAAGAGAGTGGGAACTCATCCTTTCAAAGCTAGCTTGCTTTAGCTAGTGCCATGCTAGCACTGGTGTAAAGTATTTGAGTAAATGTAATTAGTTACTTTACTTAAGTATCTTTTTGGCTATTTGTAGTTTTACTGAATATCATAGATATAAGCAACTTTTACTTTCTACTCTCTAATAATTACTCTTTATTCCAATACATTTGTCATGAGTAATGCAAATGCTGAATTCGGAACCACATACTAAACCACTACTCTTACTATCTTTGCCAAATAAAGATATGGGGAAAATTGTAAGAGTAGTATGCGGTTCAGAATTCAGCAAATTATGGCACCCAATGGGGTAATCCACCTGCCGGAAACTGAAGCTTCTTTTGGGGGCCGCCAGTGTAGCAGACCATCAACTGCTGTTAGTGTTCCATTGACTCCCATTCATTTTGGCGTCACTTTGACAGCGAATAACTTTACATCTGAGGCGTCCAAAGACTCTATTTGTCCTTTATTTATTTCTAAAGAAACACAACAATGTATAAAAGGCTCCATTACATTGTATCTTACGTTATGGCTCTGTAGAAGCAGTTTTTGTAAAAATAGGCTAACAATTGCGTCATAACCACAGGACTCTCTGACGCACAGTAGAGAAATTACCGTATAGACAGGAGGAGAAGCTCGCAGGCAATCTTTTACTGTCTATGAGGCAATCGGGGGGACATGGAGGCATAAAGTCAAGGGAGAAGCCCATAGAGAGTCCATAAAAGCAATGAGACAAAATATTTCAACAACAGATATGTTTCAGATTTCAATTCAGATTTGTCTTGGCAGAGCTACTTGAAGACGTACAACTGTCATAACGGTTGCTCACGTCAAATCTCCATCGTCAAGCTCAGTTTGAGCCTGTGCAGTACACTCAGCCATCAGGAAGTGAGTGCTTCTAATGGGCTTCATTTTTCTCTGTTGAAATCTAGGAGGTTGCTGTGTCCATTTCTTTTACTGTCTATGATCATAGACAGTAAAAGAAGTGGGCAGACCCATTGAGACAAGTGAAGCCCAATTTTAGCGATTTTTTTAGGACTTCCTTTCCTGACGCGCAGACTCAAATCGACTCAAACAGAGCATGACGACGTAGATGTGACGTGAGTGACCCGTCTGTCTTCTAGTGGCTGTGGCATGAGAAATCTGAATCATTCCCTTCCGAAACATGCAGAGGCGGAGAGTGTGAGTAGGAGCTGTCCATGAGCTAGGAGCAGGAGAAACTTTTGCTAGGTATTCTGATTAATTATTTTGTCATTTTGCCTCCACATTTCCCCGATTGCGCGCGAGCTTCTCCTCCTGTCCATACTGTAATCTCTACTATGCGACAGAGTCGCGTGGGTATGACGCAATCGCTAGCCTATTTTAACAAATAACTGCTTCTACGGGGATATAACATAAGCTACAAGGTAATGGAGCATTTCATACATTTTCGTGTTTCTTTAGAAATAAATAATGGACAAATGTAGTCTTCAAACGCCTCAGATGTAAAGTTATTCGCTGTCAAAGTGACGCCAAAATGAATGGGAGTCAATGGAAATGCTAACGCAAGTGAAGTTCTGCTACAAGATGGCGGCTCCCGCGAGGCTTCAACTTCCGGTCGATGGATTACCCCCTTGTCTATGATGGCACCTAACTTTTTCTGCAGTAGTTTATTTCTGCTACAAAACAAGCAATATCACCATCTACAAGGCATTGGAGGTAGTATATCTTACTGACTCACTTACTTACTGAGCCCTACTCACCTAAAATAGTCAACAAGGCTATTTTACACAAATGCGAGTGCATTAGCGGACAGTTTTTGAAGGTGTAGTGCATTTTACACAAATGCGAGTGCATTAGCGGGCAGTTTTTTTTCGCAGGTGTTTCATAAATGAAATGAGGACATGGCTGGAGGGTTTAAGAGACTGTTGTGTCGACCTTGCTTTATTGGAGTTTTGAAGTGTTCGGTTTTATTTTGATTTTAGAACATAAATATCCTCACAAATCAGCCATTTCTTGTTTTTCACTGGTGTGTTTTGAGGACTAGTGTGTCTCTGAGCTTACATTCAGTACGAGTAAAATTCTTAAGTTCATTTAAAACCAGATGCTTTACTCAAGTCATATTGGAATTGTTGGTTTGTAACTTGTAATGGTGTAACACTGTAACATATCAGGGTTTCACTTTATTTTGATGGTCCATTTAACACATTCTGTTGACTATAAGTAAAGTTGCACCTACTGTACATGTCTACTAACTTTCATTAGAGTATAGTAGACTGGTAGGGTTAGAGTTAGAATAAGTATGTACTTGCAAAGTTACTTATATTCAGTAGAATGTCTGTTGGGGGGACCATCAAAATAAAGAGTTAGCTGACATTAAGACAGTTTACGAATACTCTATTGACTGCTAGTTGACATGTTGTACCAATTTTACTCATAGTCAACAGAATGTTCAAAAGGGACCATCCAAATAAAGTGTTTTTGTTCTTTGGTGTCTGTAGAGATCAGTTTGGGAACATCACTGGTTTGACATTGAGACACATGTACACACTCGGTCCAGAAATAAAGCTGCTTCGGTTGAGCGGAGAACGTAAATGCTGTTAACTAATTATCTCTAATCTGATCAGGGTCTCAGTACCACACACTCTGCCTCTGCCCTCAGTAATATGTCAATCTGTATTGTTGCGTGTTGTGAATTCAGCTTTCTGTTGTTTGTCTTGTTTACTTCTTTATTAGTGCTTCTCGGATTAAAGAAGTTGTTTGCATGTCTGGATTATTGAGTTAAGACTGTTGTTTTCCACAATATTCTAAAGACCCTATAATTTTGTGATAAATGACAGATTATGTTCTCTGTTCAACGCCTGAATCTCATTACCAGTGCTCATTACCAGCAGAAAGCTGTACAAAACAGTGGTGTAGGCGAGTCAGCGGGTAATTGTCATACTTTTTACTGTGATGAATACTTCTTGCTCTCTCATTGGCTGTTGGTCATCGCCGATGTAGTTTTCTGTCAGAACACATTCACACAGCAGTTGGCGATTCTCTCAGATCACGTCTTTGATAATTCACACTACGTAATTGTCACTCACTTGAACGAGCACTGATTTGCCTATGATTTCGGACATTTGTCGGCGATCTCCCAAAACCTGTAGCTGTGCGGAAATTGATCCTAAAATCAGTGTGAACTCGGCATAAGACATGCTGCTGCTGTACAATATAGCGTACATGAATTACCCATAGCAGATCTATACAGTGGAGCTGGGGAAGGTGGAGCGTTTCTGCAAGCACGCTGAAACTGCTACAGCAAATGTACTTAAAGGTTGATCAGCAAGCTCATTGGTTACTGATACAGCAGGAACCAATCAGTGTCTTATAGAGAAAGGTGTGATTGCAAGTAGATTGAGTGCTCTGTATAAATTTGTACAAAGTATAAAATTGGTATAAATTGATGTTTTAAACAATTGTCCATTGTTTAAAACAAATATGACAGCTTGCCCTATCTGACATTTATAAAATAATTATAAAAATTGTAAAAAGTGACTCTTCACTTATTATGTCAGATATACAAAAATGTCGATGGATATTTTTTGTCTGAAAAAAAAAAGAAAAAAAAAAGATGAAAAAAATTACTTATAGACTTACTTACTAACTCACTAATGTTACTTAATGTACTTATAGACATTGTAGATATCTGTGTGACAACTAGCCACAGTCTTACAATTCTTAAAGGGGTGGTTTACTGCTTTTATTCTTTGCATGATTGTGTTTATGGGGGGCAATATAACATGTATTCGTGGTTTTTCTTTTTTAAAAAGTCTTATTTTTTATAAATTTCACCTTTATTGTAAGCCGCGTTCTCCTCTGTCCTCTGAACGACTGGTTGACTTCCTGAGTCTATGAAACCACTCCCTCAGAAACAAACAGTGGGCTCAGATTGGTTAATTTGAGCCAGTTGTGTTGTGATTGGCTAAACTGTAGCTCACGTTGTCCGGAAGGTTCACCTTTACGGGCGAAACATGTGCTACGGTGCGGTCCAATGCAGAGCCGCTCTGGTCCAATGTACAGTAAATAATGGTGTCGATACTGCAGTATCAGAGCCAGATTCAGACCCAGAAAGTGGCGATGAAGAGAGTCAAGCAGAACCTCCCCACATACTGCTCTTAAAAAACATTTCTGAATGGTAATTTGCCTATATTTTTTTAACTTTATACATGTTTGTTTTACACTGACTGGCTAATTATAACGTTATATACACAAACAGAGTCGACAATGGTTTACGTTCTTGATCAAATTTTAATTTAAAATAAAAAAAGTGAAATCGCAATCACCCCCCCCCCCCCCTTTAATTATTTACAAGTCTCATAATTACTTATGTTTGTGCAAATACAGAGAGTTAAATGTTTGGTTTGCGCTATATACAATACTTTAACATCTTTGACAAATCTCTATCTCTCTACTACAACTGTAGTAACAAGGGTTATTTTTTCATGGTTATTGTAGGTTATTTTAGAAAGACGCTGGTCCATTGGCTCTATTGGCTCTCATGTAGGATCTGCCAGTGCAGTGGAAACCTCGTGAACACAGAACTGGTCTCATCTGCCTTTCTGTGTCTCTAATCACTGCTGACAGGACCTCATTTTTAGGACAAGAAAGTGGTCATTCATGGGCTGATAAATACACAGGGGTACGAGGGAACCTCGCCTCTGTCTGCCACAGTGGAACGAATGGTTGCAGTGATATGTCACCTTAAAGAACAGAGATTGAAACGAGGGGTTAATTAGCGGTGAGCAGGTGCCGTAACAGGACAGTGTGTTTGGAATGGGGTTGCAATGGAGATGAAGGGGGATAAAGCACTGGAAAGGGATATGAGAGCACGCAGACTGAGTTACAAGTATCTCACATTAATACAGGTAAGGCTGGGGATTAAAGACGTTAATCGTTTAGTTTTAATTGAGTAAACAAGATGCCACTTATTTATTATTATTTTTATAAAACTGGGAATGACTTGTGACGTGAGAAATCATAAAAGGTGATCCTGAGAGCATTGCCAATTTATCTCAAAATTACAGAGAAAAAATTTTTTTTTGAAGACTTCTTATATCATAATTTATGACAGTTACTCTAAATAAATACTCTATTCATCCGTAGTTTATTTAAAAAATCTGGTAATTTAAACAATGTAATCTAATGAGCATTATCACTGAAATGAATGAGGAAAAAACTCAAAAGCATAAGAAGAGACTGAGAATCTAGGTGACATTTTTACTTAATCACTATAAAAAATAATGTCAAAATGCAATATATATTTTTTTTTCCACTTATATTTTTCTTTCGATTTTGGGCTTATGTTCTTTACAATCTTTGTGACTGTAAGATTCACCCTATATGAATATCATGGGGCAACACCTTGCATTTTTTTGCCATAAGTTATTTTAGTAATATTTACATATTACTTTAGTGTTTATTTATATTTTACATTTTCATATATATATATATATATATATATATATATATATAGAGAGAGAGAGAGAGAGAGGGGGGGGATTTTAATGTTGCTATGTGGTTTCATATCTTTTTTTCTTTTTTTCTTTAGAAAAAATCAATTTAGTTTGAGTAATTTTAGTATTTCAACCTATTTTATTTCATAAAATATATTTAATTCTTATAAGTTTTTATTTTTAATTATTTAAGTTTTATTATTTCAGCTTTATTTAAAATTAAACAAAACCATTTTAATAGTTTTAGTTAACAAATAACAACACTGATTTTTACCATTTTCTGGCTCCTATTTAATTAGCCTTGATTAATGAATGCATTCCAGTCTGTGGTAGGAATATTTCAGTGCCCATCCAATGACATCACCTATTTCATTCTCCACCCACTCATAGAGAATGAAAGGTGGGCGGGGACAACAGAACAGAACAGACACTCCCCCTGTGTGTGTGTGTGTGTGTGTGTGTGTGTGTGTGTGTGTGTGTGTGTGTGTGTGTGTGTGTGTGTGTGTGTGTGTGTGAGTGAGTGAGTGAGTGAGTGAGTGCAGACATGCATGATGAGCAATGTTGCTCTGAGAGGACAGATAGCTACAACATAATCTTGGAAACATGCTTTACATTTACATATACACTGGTTTACAGTAACAGCTTATTATGAGAGAGTTTAATGGTTTAAATTCAATAGTGTTTTAATTGCTTAGGCATGTCTTATGAGTATCCTGTAATGTCACAGTTTGGCAATGACACTGTGCATTGAGGTGGAACATTTGGCAGCGTTTTAATGGTGGTTGCAGTGAAACACCAGCTGTCCTTTAGAACATAAATTATCCTTGTTTGTTTGACCTTTGCCTAATTTTGTCATCTAAATGCTAATACCAATCCAGGCCAAATTTTAAACTGAATGCCAAGGCCAAGATGATTTACTGTCATTTTTGGTGTTTGCCAAGTCAAGCATCTACTGCTCATGTTCTATCTATCTTTTTTTACAGTCGATGGTTTAAACAGTTCTTTTTTTCCTCAAAAGTTAACCAAAGACTTATGGGACATAACAAGTTTGGCATTGCCTTGTGCTTAGAAAACAAGAAAACGTAGACTTTATAATGCATTGAATAAACTCAATTCTAAATGTTTTTTATTTTAACTCCTCACAAATTCAAAATGTAAAAAAACAAAACGTATGACCAGTTGTTGCCAAGAGGGGGCGATCTTACCTTTAGATATTGAACTCATCAGCTCACATCAACTCGATGGGTTTTTGGTTAACAACATTAGGCTACGTTAAGAAACTGATGCTAGGCTTCTTTGTTTATCGTTTGTGCTGCCGCTCACTAATGTAAGACTAGGTTGCAGGGTGTTTTATGACACACATCCTTTACACTATTGTAGTAACTGATGTACTAACGTTACCCCATTATTGTTTGTCGGGGGATAATGCATAACTAACACAAACGTCATTCGTCTTGTTACTGGACGTCGTGCTGATCGTTTGCACTTGCTGAATAATTTACAGTACCTCGCTGCTGCAGTCTCATACACATGCACAGCTATATGTTCACCTCCATGTTTTCATCTTTGAACTGGATCATCACCATCACCCGATAGTTCAGAAGAAGCAGGGATAATTAGAGGTCCAATTTCTATAGCCTATGTTTTTCCAATGACCGAGCTTTGTTTCAGGAGTTGTGCGCCTCATATGAGGCTAGTGCATTTTTTTTTAAATTGCAGCTTATACCTTAAATGTCATAAATAATGAACTCGCCCATTTTTTTTTCCGTGATTATGTGTGAATGTAAACGTTCGTCTGTGGTCGGTTTCTGATGTTTTTGAAATACGTCTCAATATGCTCACGAAGAATGTATTTTAAATACTATAGTTTAAAAACAACTGTTTTCTAATTAATTTTTTTAAAATGGCTAATTTATTCCTGTCATAGCTAACGTTACAGCTGAATTTTCAGCATTATTACTCGAGTGTCACATGATCCTTCAGAAATCTTTCTGGTAACACTTTACAATAAGGTTCATTAGTTAGCAATAGTTAATACATTGAGCTAACATGAACTAAGAATGAACAATACTTCTTCAGCATTTACCAATCTTAGTTTTAATACAAATTTCCTTTTCAACATTTACTAACGTCGTTAAAATCAGAGGTATTTTGTTACATTAATGCACTGTAAAATGAACAGCTGTATTTTTATTAACTAACATTAGCAAAGATTAATAAATACTGTAACAAATATATTGGTCATTGTTTGAACCTTATTGTAGTATTACCATCAGGTTGGTTTGCTGCTCAAGCTGGTGCTGGTTTGCTCTATAATATTATGACAATTTAGAAATTATTTGCAGTCAAGATAGGAACCCATGTTAGTTTGGTGATATTTGATCTATATACACACTTTACTGTAATTTAGCTTTATTGTTGGCAAACTATTCACAAAGTAGGCCTATTTCTTATTTTTTAGTTTCTGTTTCTGCACTCAAACTTTCAAAGTCTTGCTTTTCAATGAATACTTAAGCGTGCCACATTTCTTTCCTAGAGTGCCCTTGTTTTAGCCTCTGATAATAAAAGACTCCTCCTAGTGAGCTAACAATGCAGTTGTTGTCTTGGCATGAATTATTCAGCCGTGTGTCGTTGCTAGGATTGTATCAGCGATGCTGGCTGGCAATGCTGCCTTCTCAGACGTGACAGATGCAGCCAAACGGTGTTGGGTTCTCCCTCTACCTGTATTGATTTGCCTTTGGGGATATTTAGTTAATTAAAAAGCGCCATATTAACTGGGGATCCACCTCCACACCCAATGCAATGACCAACCCTTCCTCAATTGACAGGCAGGGACAGACACCATTCAATTTCACACCATATACACAAGCAACAGTGGAGACAGTGAGTCAGCAGAGAAAAAATGATTTAAAGAGCAAGAAAGTGAATGGAGCAATAAATACAGAGAGGAATGTTCAACACAGGATCAGGCTTTGGGCCTCAGATTTGGTTTCCTTTGTGCAAATGATGCCCTAGAGGAGCCTGGGACATTTGTGTGTTTCAGGACGTAGTGCAGACAACTTGGACTCTTGTTTTTGTCTCTACAATTATTTTTTTTCCTGTTGTCGGTCGGAAAGGAAACTTTTTTTGAGTGTGTGTGATATCCTGGGTCTCTGGACGGCTGGTTTTATGCTCACACACCTGCTGAGGAAGTGAGGGTGTGGATGTGTGTCTGGTATATCAAGACGTTCTCGGTCTGGAGTTTTGCCATTTGCATGGATTAGAGTTTGATCTCGTGAGGATGTACAAGCGTCGGGATTACGTCGAACTCTACGAGAAGGATCAGGCAAAGTGGGCCTTAGTACGAAATGTCAACACTGTGTTCAAACACAGCACCCTATTACCGGTATGTGTGGAGAGTTGCCAGTTATGTACAAATGCTTACCATTCATTTAATGGTGTCTTGTTGGAATTATATTTTGGTGGATTTACATTTGAATTCAGTTTGATTTTGATCTAGCCCTAAATAGTAAAGTGTGTTCAGTGTGTGCATGATGTCCTGCATGATTTGTCAAAAAATACGACTTGTTGAATTAAGTTCCTCTATTTCAAGTTGCTTTGGATAAAATCATCTGATGAATGCATACATCATGTTGTTGAGGAGAGGTGTGCTGGTTCTTTACTAAGTGATCAGACTTGCAGGTTTGCAGCACTTTTTGAGTTACATCATTCACTGATGATGTCACAGCATCTCAGTCTCTGATGATGTCGTACTAATGTCATTTACAAATAATAAACTGTAATGCAGGGTTATTAACTGAAACTAAAACCATAAAACTGTAAAATATAAAAAACTTAAACTTATTTAGCAACATTTCTCATTTTGACTTGAAGTACTAAAATTACTAAAGTTAAAATGACTAAAGACTAAAATTTATTTAGACTACAATTTTTGACAAAATTACAAAAATGTTAACTAAATAAAATAAAATGTATTGAAAATATTAATTAAAACTATAGGATCTCAATCAAATCAAAAATAACACTTCTCCGATGCTTGATGTGTTTTAGGGCGACTATGTCTGGCTGGACCTGAAGACAGGCCGGGAATTTGAGGTCCCGATCGGAGCCGTGGTGAAGCTCTGTGATTCTGGTCAGATCCAAGTCTTGGATGATGAAGGAAACGTAAGTTATTGATCATTGCTGATCTGTTGGGCTGAAAAGCTGCTCTTCTTCTGGCTGATTTGTTGCATTACATATGTTTAATTTCATATAAAGACTAGACATGTGACTTTGGAACTAATAATTATTCTGAAGTTCTTTGGTGTGGGTTTTTTGTGTTTTCTCTTTGCATTGAATCTATGGATCTGCATTCTTTTCAGGAACACTGGATCTCTCCCCAAAATGCCACCAACATCAAGCCGATGCACCCCACCTCCATCCACGGGGTGGAGGACATGATTCGACTGGGGGATCTGAATGAGGCTGGGATCCTCCGGAACCTTCTCATTCGCTACAGAGAACATCTCATCTATGTAAGTCCTGCTGTCCTTTCAAAGTATTGGTGATTTGTAAGGTGTTTTGTTGCGCAATCATACAACTAATGCAAAACTCCAGATCAGATGTGGAGGTCCAGTTTTGTGATTAATGGAAAGTATTGAATAGGTTTCTATTTTGAAGGTTTTAGATTAGTTAATAAATGTATACATGTAAATGACCTGAATAAAATTATTATTTTATTAATAAAAGTAAATGAATTAAAGAAAACATAAATGATGCATGTCCTTTAATCAGTTACTCGTGTGTGTGTGTATATATATATATATATATATATGTATACACACACTATAATGGGACACTCCTCCATGATGCATGTCCTTTCATGAAATTTTAACTACTAAATATTCCACAGTCAATTGTTAATACAGTACACTGTTATTATATAAACTTTGTATTATAACAAAGTGGAAGCAATTGGGAATAACAGCAACTTCAGCCACGTAAAATCACAGAGCGGGGTCACTGCATGCTGAGGCGGGTTCGCAGAGTCAATGGCTACAGACCTCCAAACTTCATGTGGCCTTCAGAATAGCTCAAGAACAGCTAGAAGAGCTTCATGGAATGGGTTTCCATGGCCGAGCAGCTGCATCCAATCCTTACATCACCAAGTGCAATGCAAAGCGTTGGATGCAGTGGTGTAAAGCATGCTGCCACTGGACTCTAGTGTAGTGGAGACATGTTCTCTAGAGTTACCAATCTCGCCTCTCTGTCTGGCAATCCGATGGACGAATCTGGGTTCGGCTGTTACCAGGAGAACGGTACTCGCCTGACTGCATTGTGCCAAGTGTAAAGTTTGGTGGAGGGGGAATTATGGTGTGGGGTTGTTTTTCATGGGTTAGACTTGGACCCTTAGTTTCAGTGAAAGGAACTCTTAATGCTTCAGCATACCAAGACATTTTGGACAATTTCATGCTTCCAACTTTGTGAGAACAGTTTGGGGATGTCCCCTTCCAGAATAGTTAAAGCTGTTATAGCTGCAAAGGCCAAATCTATATTAAACCCTATGGATTAAGAATGGGATGTCATTAAAGTTCATCTTCATGTACAGGCAGACGTCCCAAAACGTTTTGCGATATAGTATATATATACTTATTAAATTACAGCAGAAAAAATACTTGCAGGCTGTCCAACCAGGTAAACCACGAGAACACCATCTTGCTTCACCAGTGAGCCAGTGAGACTAGTTCAAACCAATCTATGCTTACTCTATATAATGGGATATTTCAGTTATTCATTGCGAAAGATTTGCTGCCCTATTCTATGACTTAAATTAATAAAAAATAATTATCCAGGTCCACTAATTTGATAAGTTACTCAATACCAAATTAATAAATAAATTTCAGATATATTTTACACAACTATTGTCAAAAAAAAATATATATAATTGCAATAAATAATGTGGTATTTCTGTTTCATTATGGTCATCGCAAAGACAAAAACAGTTTGTTGCCCTGTTCCATTAATTAAATCCGTAAGAGCCTTTATCTACACTGTTTTTAATAACTCCCCTTTAATAACTCCCCTCAGTTGTTTGCTTTGGTTATATTCTCTTCTCTTCTCTTTCTCTATATGAAGACTAACTGTGGTGGTCGGGTGAGTACGCAGACATCATTTTCACACGCATGGCTGCTCGCTGTTCATTGCCTCACTCTGAGTGA
The DNA here is from genome assembly GCF_016745375.1 of Pimephales promelas. Next base: position 1,653,507 of record NW_024122005.1, on the reverse strand, counting down.
GTGTGTTTTCATTACGATTCTCCATTTCAACATGGCTCTGAGGTCTGCGGTAACAGGACACTGATACATCCCACTGTAACAGCACCCTCCGAAAAGCAAGATGCCCGTGCACTCTCCTCTCATTGTCATATTCACTCGCTCTGCCTCGTAACCAATATCACTGTCTGTTTTGTGCCATAACACGACTGTTGATATCTGCATGTCCACAACCTGTCAATATTGGATAAAAGTAAAGAAAAACAAGTGGTTATTATTCTGCAGTGTTTTAATGTCAAGAATTACATTCGAGAGGATATTTATTACTTTTAACGTCATTTGGTCCATTAAAGAAGCAAACATTTCCACTCAACTACCTCTGCTTCAGCTCTATTTCTGTATCCTTCGTAGACGTATACCGGGTCCATCTTAGTGGCTGTAAACCCATATCAGCTGCTGCCCATCTATACGGCAGACCAGATTCGACTCTACACCAATAAGAAGATCGGAGAGATGCCTCCACACATCTTTGCCATCGCTGATAACTGTTACTTCAACATGCAACGCAACAACAAAGACCAGTGTTGTATCATAAGGTGCGCAAACCTGAAAGACTCTGTTAGCAACGCTTGGTGTAAGTGCTTCCATTAAAGCTTGATGGGGAAGACTTATGTCTGTCTATCTATTATTTAGGAACTGGATATCTTCAGGTTAACCCAAACTCTTTTCTTGAGCCTAACCCTATTACCCTAAGCCTTACCTCATCCCTGACCTCAAGGCCAATCCTGATCCTCACCCACACATTACCCAGGTCATTTTAAACCTAACGCCAACTTTGATCTCACTTCTACCAGTCTAAAGTACAGGACAATATTTTTTGATGCCGTTGACAGCACTACTATTGAAGCTTGTTTCCGCCACAGAATAAAACATTTTAATAGATAATTGCGACTTTTTATCTCACAATTACGAGTTGGCTTATCGCAATTCTGACTTTATTTCTCAGAATTGCTAGATATAGAGTCAGAATTGTGAGATATAAACTGACTTTATAACACACAATTGAGACTTTATATCACGCAACTCTGACTTTATAACACAATTTCTGATTTGTAACACACAATTGAGACTTTATATCACGCAATTCTGACTTTATAACACAATTTCTGACTTTATATCACCTAATTCTGAGATACAAAGTCAGAAATTGTTTGATAAAAAGTCACAATTACCTTTTTTTTTATTCTGTGATGGAAACAAGCTTCCGATCTTGTCCCAAATTTGGGACTTATCTCAAATATCTACTTCGACTCCTAACCTTGGTAGCAGAAAGTGCGTATCAGTTTCCCAGAACAAGGTTTACCATCTAGAGCATGGGTCACCAAACTAAGGCCCGCGGGCCGAATCAGGCCCGCCACACCCCTTTGACTGGCCCCCCAACCCCTCTGCCCCCCACTACTTGAACCGGCAATCCCCAAAAGTCGTCATGGCCTATTTTTTTAAATTGCTTTTTGGAAAATAATAACATGTCTGCATTTGGTATTTTGTTGTTTACTGAGCATGCTCACCTGGATAGGCATAAGAGCTGACTAGTTCTATTACTCATGTTGTTGTTATAATTTCAATGTTTATTTATTTATTTTATAGGCCTATTTATTTGACCTTTATTAAGTGCTGTACACAATTATTATAAATAGTAACAGGCCTACCTATAATTTATAATTTTTCATTCATCCTTACCAGTGCCACTCACCTGAACTAGGCAGATGTTTCTTACCTTGACAGGTTTGATGTTATTTGTATTCGAAAATAAATAAATGGAAAATCTGTGGTATTTCAAATTAAAACAAAGTGTGAAGACTCGATTACTACTTTTGCAAACAACTATTAATGATAAACAAATATGGCTGTGCCAGGCTAGTAATCTCTACTATGAGGCCCGCTGGTGGTCAGTTTGGTCTTGGTCACACAATTCTATTTTATATAGCCCCGGCCCCCCATCACAGTCAGGAACGATAATGTGGCCCCCAGAGAAAAAAGTTTGGTGACCCCTGATCTAGAGTCTAGATACAACCCAACTATAAAGGGGATTGTTCACCCAATAATGAAAATTCTGTCATCATTTACTCAGCCTCGAAATGTTTCAAACCTGCATGAATTTCTTCCTTCTGCTGAACACAAAAGAAGATATTTTGAAGAATGCCGGTAAACAAATCCCATTGACCGTTAACCCAGAATTTCGGTTAATGGGCCCCATTGACTTCCATAATATTTTTTTCCCAATACTATGCAAGTCAAATGTTCTTCAATCTAAAACATTGTTCTGTTGAGAACTGTTAAGTGTTGATTGAAAGATCCTTTGGGGAACTATAAATGTTTGAATGGCATCGCTACAAAAACCCTGTTTGGAACCTTTATTTTTAAGACAGTATGTTTATCTGTGTATATTTTCCCATCAGTGGTGAGTCTGGAGCAGGAAAAACAGAAAGTACCAAGTTGATTCTACAGTTTTTGGCTGCTATCAGTGGGCAGCACTCCTGGATTGAGCAGCAGGTGCTGGAGGCGAATCCCATCTTAGAAGGTAAGAGAACCGGGACCATCTTAAGGGTTTTCAGCTCTTAGCAACATTTCTGTCAGAAACAAGCAAATTACATTCTGGTTTGTTTAATGACTTTAACCAACAGCCTTTGGGAATGCTAAAACCATCCGTAATGACAACTCCAGCCGCTTTGGGAAGTACATCGACATCCACTTCAACAAAAGAGGAGCTATAGAGGGAGCAAAGATTGAACAGTACCTTCTGGAGAAATCCAGAGTGTGTCGACAAGTATGAACAAGTTTGAATCTGAATTCTTTTGCTAATATATTATTGTTCAAAAGTTTATTTGATTAAAAATACAGTCAAATTTTTAAAGTGGATTTTATGATGGCAAAGCTGAATTTTCAGCAGCAGAAATCATTCTAATGCTAATTTGCTGCTCAAGAAACATTTCTTATTATTATCAATGTTGAAAACAGTAATGCAGCTTCATATGTTTGTGGAAAACATGATATATTTTTTTTATCAGCATTATCTGATGAATTTAAAGTTCAAAAGAGCAGTTTTTATTTGAGATGGAGATCTTTTGTAACATTATAAATGCCAACTGAATGTCATTGATAAATACGACTTTTGAACAGTAGTGTATGACATTTCAAAACATTGCGTTTTGGTTTCAGAAGGGTTATGTTGGAGTACACGTTTCAAGAAAAACAAAGCCCAAATAGGACCCATGAATGAAATATATATATATATATATATATATATATATATATATATATATATATATATATATATATGAAGAGTTCAGATGCAAAAGCCTCTAAGTGCCATTTGAAATTTTCTTCTAGAATGATCATTTTTATGAAGCTTGTATATTTAAGTTCAGTGATTTCATTGAAATGGCAATGATAATTACCTATGAATTGTTATTTAAGTGAAATTACTGAACTTAAATATACAAGTTTGACAAAAATCATCATTAAAGAAGAAAATTTCAAATGGCATTTAGAGGCTTTTGCATCTGAACTCTTCATATATATATACATATATATATATATATATATATATATATATATATATATTACATTAATTGCGACTTTCTAGGGTCATAGGTCATACTTACCTGTTAGGTTTTCTCATACATCATTATAATTTTAATCATTCTATTTTTACGATTAATATAAAATCATTTCAAATGACAATATTTGTGAAACTTTTTTAAGTTCTATAATTAGCATCTTTTCTCCCACTCTTGCAGGCCCGTGATGAGAGAAACTACCACATTTTCTACTGTATGTTAAAGGGAATGACTCCAGACCAGAAGAAGAAACTAGGCTTGGGTAAAGCCGCAGACTACACATACCTTACCATTGTGAGTGACGATCTTCACTGTTCTTTAATGCTTTAACGTTCTTGCTGTGCAGAGTACATGTTGACAATGTACTTCAGATATACAGATGATATAACCTTGACCTGTCATAACTCATAAGGGAAGCTGCACTGTTTGTGATGGTCGTGATGATCAGAAGGAATACTCAAACATCCGTTCGGCCATGAAGGTCCTCATGTTCACTGAAAAGGAGAACTGGGAGATTTCTAAGCTGCTAGCCGCTATTCTGCACATGGGCAACCTGAACTACGAGGGTGAGTTTGCTTGGACAAATGTGTCTAATAAACTCATTTTATTAGCCTGAAATTTTGTATTTAACACCTTATACAAACTTCCCCCTCAGCTCGCACGTATGATAATTTGGATGCCTGTGAGGTGGTGCGTTGCTCAAATCTCACCACTGCTGCTTTTTTATTAGAGGTATGACGCTAAATCATAAGTCATAACATGGCTGCTGTTATGGTCATTTAGATGCATTTTGAAAAAAATAGTCTTTGTAGTATCTGACATTTGACTGTTCTGATTAATATGTTTTAGCATGCTAGTACAAGAATGTGCAAGATCAGGTGTTTGTGTGCCCTCTAGTGACTAACATGGAAAGATAAAATGACTGTGAGGGATTTAAGATTTCTACAGGGTGCAAAAAGTACAGAGAAAATGTATCTTCTCATGAATTCAACGTTTTTCACAAAGAAATGGTATGCTTAAGTTAGAAAATGACTTTTTGACAGCTGAAATGACTGTATTATTGTATGTTTTCATAGGTGGACATGAAGGACCTGATGAATTGCTTGACCAGTCGAACCATAATAACCCGTGGAGAGACGGTGTCCACTCCTCTCAGTATTGAGCAGGCGCTGGATGTGCGAGATGCCTTTGTTAAGGTAAAACCATCTCACACTTTCAACTACATACATAATCCTGTTCGGTAACAGCATCTAACCGGCTGTGTGTCTCATAGGGTATATATGGACGCTTGTTTGTGTGGATTGTTGAGAAAATCAATGCAGCCATTTATAAGCCTCCATCCCTTGAGCTCAAAGTGGTGCGGAGATCCATCGGGCTGCTCGACATATTCGGCTTTGAGAACTTCACAGTTAACAGGTAGAATATATCACACACACACTTACACAGTACAGTGCAAATCCTGTGAACACCTCAATATAGTGTCCCTGCTACACATATATATATATATTTTTTTAAATTGAGTACTTATTCACATACACTAATCCTAATAATCATGATGGTTCATCATGACTACTTTTTAGACAAATTGAAATCAAAATGTCATTCATCAGTGCATATTATTTAAAACAGGGAAAAAAAATTGCCTTGTAAATTGTTATTGAAATTTTTATAGTTCTGAAGCTTCATCTCTTTCCTTTTCAGAGAATGTTGCCTTGACTAGCTTTGAAATGTATATTTAAAAAGAATTCATATATGAAATATTGTTAAATAGACCTGGTTTCACAGACAGAGCCTTAGTTCAAATAGGGCATTTAAGTGTCTTTTATAAACGTGCCTTAGAAAAAAAACATTACTGGTGTATTTACTGCATATTTTGAGATATTTCAGTGCAAGTTGCTTTCAACTAAAACAGCTCAAACATGCATTTTAGTCTGGGACTAAGCTTAAGCATTGTCTGTGAAACACATCGTTTTAATTAATAACCACATTTTATTTGAGTTGTATGAATAAAATGAATAATAATTAATTTTTGTTTTTATATATTAATAAACATTTAAATAATAAATGAATACATTTAATTATAATGAATATATCAATCATTATTGTATATATTAATGTATTCATTAATATATGTAATAATGTATAATAAATCAGTTAATATATTAATATATTTAAAATGTATTCTATATTAATTATTATTAAATATTTTAATTTGCTTTAATAATACTCAATATATTTAACAATATTTAAAACAATACATTAAGCAATGGATTTAATACAAATTAATATATACATTACAATTTAATTATTAAATGAAGAATAATTATATTTAAAAATTTATATATATAATAATTTTTAATAAATATCACACCCAGCTAAAATGTTTAGACATCTCCTGATATTGTTCAGTATCTTTGTAATGCATGTATTTGAATAGTGTGATTGTTGGCCCTCATGCAGCTGTATCTCTCCTCCAGCTTTGAGCAGTTGTGTATCAACTTTGCCAATGAAAACCTGCAGCAATTCTTCGTCCGTCATGTTTTCAAGCTGGAGCAGGAAGAATATAACCTTGAGAACATTAACTGGCAGCACATTGAGTTCACCGACAACCAGGACGCCTTGGACATGATCGCCATAAAGCCCATGAATATCATCTCTCTCATTGACGAGGAGAGCAAGTTTCCCAAGGTGAGAGAGATTGCTGACTTGTACTGTACGTCCACATACTGTATCCTGTGCTCATGCTGAACGTCTCTTTTTCAAATCTCAGGGTACAGACACCACCATGCTGAACAAACTCAACTCTCAACATAAACTCAACACCAACTACATTCCACCTAAAAACACTTATGAAACACAGTTTGGCATCCAGCACTTTGCTGGTGTGGTCTACTATGAGACCAAAGGTAGGTATTCTACTCACTTGCATAATTGTGTTTCACCTTGTGGAAAATAAAACAATGCAATCTTCAGTACACTGTGTATGTACTTGAGCCATCAAAAAACAAACCACCCAGAGCATCCATGCTGTAGTTAATAATAGTTATGTGCTTGATCGTAAACGTACTGTGTTTATGTGTCTGTGCAGGTTTTCTGGAGAAGAATCGAGACACCCTGCATGGTGACATCATTCAGCTTGTGCACTCCTCCAAAAACAAATTCATCAAGCAGATCTTTCAGGCCGATGTTGCTATGGTAACGTCTACATCTCATTTTGGTCTTTACTGTAGTCTTACAGTCTTTTACTATACACACTAGATTATTTCAGCACTCCCTCAGAAGGGATGATACCACGATACAGTGATGGTATCAGATGGTAGTACCATAATAATTTGATATTGTATGATGATTACTGGGTGATTCTATAATTTAGGGTACACTGCATGTCCACTGATGTTAAATATACTTATACAATCAAATTTCTTCAAACAAATTGCATTTTATGTGTAAACTTGCTTCCTGAAATAACATCACACAGACAATATGTGCAATATATTCTTCATTTTACTTAAAATGTGTCAATATGGCCCTAAATGTACAGTTTTGTCCATGTCCGATTTCAATGTGAGAAAGATGAGGGTCCAAAAATATCCATTAAAATCAATAAATAGATCAATTCTTTTTGCATTCTTTTACAAAAGTCTTAATATTAAAGGAAAATAATAGTTTCAAATATAAGTTATTTATTTAAATACTTAAAATATATTAATTTATTCGTGTCCACAAAATGTTGGTCAACTATGTTACAAACAAAACCTCCCCCAGCAACTCAAAAATGGTTTGTCCCAAGACCATGTGACCAGCACCATGTGATGTCATTTTCTCTGTGGAGGCCATTTCAAACACACTATGGTGATTCTCCTATCAGTTTTTTCAATATTTGATGTGGAAAAGCATATTGTCAACGGCCGTATTATTAACCGCCAACTATGTTATGTACATTGTCATGGCTAAACAGTTTTATTTATTATAACGAAATTTTTTGTTGAATTCTTACATTAACCTGCTTAAAAAAATAACATGTGGTTAGCTAGGCTAGGTCCACCATTTCTGTTATGGGGAAAAAATATGGAAATTGTCAACTAAGTTATGGTCAACTATGTTATGGTCAACTATCTTTCAACTAAGTTACATCAGTGCTCTATGACAGGGTAGAGCACTGAGCCCTAAGAGGGTAAGACACAGAAAGAAATTTCTGAACAAATAGGCTGTTCCCAGAGTGCACCTCACATGGTGTGACATCACATAGTGCTGGTCACATGGTCTTGGGACAAACCATTTTTGAGTTGCTGGGGGAAGTTTTGTTTGTAACATAGTTGACCAACATTTTGTGGACACGAATGAATTAATATATTTTAAGTATTTAAATAAATAACTTATATTTGAAACTCAAAATTACATAGAGAAATACAGAAACTGAGAGACTTGCTTGAAAAGCAAAAAAAGAAAATCTGATAAATTTCGCAAGAAACTAAAAAGATAAAATAGCACTTCAAAAGAGCATGTGTCAGAATCCATGTATTCTCTGTGGAATTATGTGCATTTCTGTACAGTTTAATAATTCTACATTTAAAATAAAAGAGGTTATTACCTAAAGCAACTTTGCTAATTCAATTCTGTCTCATAAATAAAATGTTGTTCATGGTTAACAATATGTCCAGTCAACTAGGTTACATGTGTCAACCGTGTGATTTTCATTATCACCTAGATTACACTTAGATTCTTAAAGTTAAAATAGCCAATATTGATGTTTCTGACATTTTTTAGCATTCTACTTATTTGCATAGGTTGTAGTTTACTATAACATCTTTTTTAATTATCAAAAATAACTTTAATGGAGATTTATGATGAAAAACATCCTTGTCCATAAGGACCGTTATAAATGCATTGCATGTTAATCTTTAAAAAAAGGTTAATTATGAAAATCATTTTAAATAACAATTGTATGTGTGGCAGAAATAGACTCAAGAGCCTTCTAAATTGCATTAAATTCCAAGTGCAAGACTGAATTGAATGGTTTGTATAATATAACACCCTGTTTGTCCGTAACATAGTTGACAAACTCTGAAGTAAAAACATGTTTTTAATTAAAAAAAATTAAAAACAGTTAATATTTAAGCTCTGCAGATGACAGATATGTAACACTGAATTAATATACTATATTGAGACACTTAATATTCCACTGAGAAAGGACAGTGCTCTTGTGCTTTTTTTGCTGACATGAAATGTACCCTAAATTAGAGAATGACTCTACTATAATTATATATCATCTATGGTACTTCAAAAAACATGCTGTTAGTACTCTTTGAGCATCTTTGAATATTAAAAACAAATTAGGGATGCACCGATACAATGTTTTCAAGAACGAGTCTGATACCGATACTGTCATTTTTGAGACCTGTGTTTTCACTGCATTTGTAATTTTTAAATGTATTGGTGGAGAAACCAAAAGAAAATAATTGCATCATACAGTATATCATATTTGTTGTATAATGTATCATATTTGTTGGCCAACTTATTTGGCTAACTTAGTTGGTTTAGAAGTTATTTTCATGCTTAATTAAGCCTGCTAAAATGCTTTATATAAACTTCTGTTACTTTCACTGGTCATATTGCTCTATCATATAATAGTACAGCACATATTTAGAGCTACTCCAGCAGTACTCAGTGCTGAGGGTTAGGGGTACAAATCTTTAGACACAAGTCAAATATCTATTATTTAATATATGTTTTAATATTAAGGTCGGATGGACTTGTTCCCATATATGCTTCCCTCTTTCTTTTTGTGTTTGTGAAATGTGTTGCCAGTTTTTGTGTGGTTATGTGTTTGCTGACAGTCTTGGCAAAGCAGGTTCACTCCATAAGGTAAAATCGTGGTATATGACTAGTAGTTTACACTAACTAATACATAGTTTATGCTGTTAACAGTAGAGACACTGCACCTGCTTCCAGTGTTTTTGCTAATATGACATGTGAATGAGAATTACTAGCACTTGTCCATGAAATTGGTTACAATTTAATGAAGTAAAAATCGATTTAAAATTCAGAAATAATTCTAATATGCTGATTTGCGGCTCAAGAAAGATTTCTTATTATTATCAATGATGAAAACAGTTGTGCTGCTTCATATTTTTCTGGAAACTGTGATACAATTTTTTGGGATAAAGTAAAAATCTTTTGTAACATTATAAATGTATTCCCTGTTACTTTTGACTTGATACAGACTTGAAGAACTCTGCACTCTTTTTAGCAACTGCCTCATGCTGCATCCAAAATTGCATACTCTGTAGTAGGTACTACATTTATACAACTTACTTCGCGACCATTAAAAAATAAGTTCTTTATAGTATGAATGTGTGTAGTATGAATACATTTTTGTCATTGTCATGTGACCTCGCTTCACTTCCATTCATAAATCCCCTCCTGGGATAGTAAAGTGTCCACTGGATGCACACTTTAGAGTTTTGCTGGAAGTAGTAGGTCATCCGGGTACTTTTGGCTTACTGTTTTATGAATACTATGAATTTGGACATACTACTTGGCTCACATACTGTTTTTCACCTATTACATAGAATGGAAGTAGGCATATTTGGATGTAGCATCAGTCTTTTCTTAGCAACTGCATAACAATCATCAGAACACTTTGATAACCACACAGCAACTTCCTGGCAAACACTTAACAACAACCTAGTATGGGAGCAGATTGGCACAAAGAAACACCACTAGAAGTGTCTAGCTATATGAGCCTAAAATGTCATTCACTTTTTTAAGACACACAACCCAGTTTGAGCTTTAACCCTTTCCACCTTTATTTCTTCTCTTAAAGGTATACTACACTTTTTTTTTGGAAATTTTACAAAAAAGGCTCATTTTACAACACTTTACAACCCCAGAGTTAAACAGTTGAGTTTTACCATCTTCGAATCCATTCAGCCAATTTTCTGATATTTAGTAGAATATCAGTAACCAGACAGTTTCTGGTCTCATTGACTACCATAGTAGGAAAAAATAAATATACTATGGAAATCAATGAGACCAGAAACTGTCTGGTTACCGTTATTCTTCTAAATATCAGAAAATTGGCTGAATGGATTCAAAAACGGTAAAACTCAACTGTTTAACTCTGGGGGAGTTGTAAAATGAGCCTATTTCCAAAAAAAGTGGAGTATCCCTTTAAGAAGAGAAATAATATGACCTGCATCTGTCTAGAAAATACAGTATATCTTTCCAACACAGTGAGGTGAGACCATTTCCTGTTTCCCGTTTAAGGATGAAACGGCTCTGAATGGAGAAAAAAAAAAAAGCAAATATTTAAAATCAAAATGAACCCAGTCGTTTCTTGACAGGTTCACCCTAAAAACAGTCTTGACCTCTGCTGCTCATCACTCTTCCTGGCCTTCTTTTTAAAGTGTGTGTGTGTGTTTCCTGATCACAGGGGGCGGAGACCAGAAAACGTTCCCCGACACTGAGCAGTCAATTCAAGCGCTCTCTGGAGCTGTTGATGCGCACGTTGAGTGTGTGTCAGCCGTTCTTCGTCCGCTGCATCAAACCCAATGAGTTCAAGAAACCCATGGTGAGTTAAACCAGAATTACTCTAGAGCTACTGTAGAATGCTAAATCGTAACTACTGTAGTTACAATTTGCAGTACGGTTTCATTTGTTACCTTTAGTTAATGCAATAGCTAACATGAACTATGATCAATATATTTTACAGCATTTGCTAACGTTTGTTATTGTTAGTAAATAAAAACAATTCAATTGTTCATTGTTTGTTCATCTGAGTTCTTTAACGTATGTTAACTGATACAACTTTTGATTTTAAAAATGTATTAGGGAATGTAGAAATGAACATTGATTGAGAATAAGTATCGTTCATTGTTAGTTCATGTTAGCTAATGTAATGTAGGAATGTTAACAAATGAAACCTTTCTGTAATGTGTAAACCCAGAAGAATAAAAAATACTGATGTCATCAATAATATATTGAAATGTTTTTCAATTTCTAAAGGGACTCTTTTATTGAATGTTCTAGAAGGATAAAATCTTCTGTATATTTATTTATTGCTGATTGATTTGCTATTTGTCTTACTGTGTTTGGTAATACATTATAATAAGTTTTAACATTGCAGAATTCATGGTATATTAAGTGTCTTGTATTTCCAAACTATTTACATTTATTGATGTATAGTGCTTTAATGTTTGTTAAAGGATTAGTTCACTTTTGAAAAAACTTTTGCTGATAATTTACTCACCCCCATGTCATCCAAGATGTCCATGTCTTTCTTTCCTCAGTCGAAAAGAAATTTAGGTTTTTGATGAAAACATTCCAGGATTTTTCTCCATATAATGGACTTCAATGGGAACCGGATGGTTCAAGGTCCAAAAGACAGTTAATAACAGTTTCAGATGCAGCTTCAAATGTCTTTAAACGATATCAGACGATGAATAAGGGTCTTATCATGCGAAACGATCGGTTATTTCAAAGCTTATTCCAAAAATGTAACTTTTCTAAGGACAAATGCTAGCCTTTCTCCATTCTGTGAGGCGCGTTTGTAACGTCACGTAATACGTAATTACGTTCAAAAGGTCACGGGCGACGTAGCCGGAAGTACAGAATCAAAATCGTCCGACATCGTTGTTTTCCCTTTTAATTCCTTTTTTGTAAACGGCGTTTGAGTTAGTTTTCACGTTCAACCTATGCGTTCAACTTGTAAACACTCTGACTCTGTCCTTCTGGCTACGTCGCCCGTGACCTTTTGAACGTAATTACGTACTACGTGACGTTGCAAACGCGCCTCACAGAATGGAGAAAGGCTAGCATTTGTCCTTAGAAAAGTTACATTTTTGGAATAAGTGTAGTGTTTTGTAGTATAACAAGCACAAGACGAGATTAATTCCTTCGAGGCTTTTTATTCAACACATGGCCAGCCTTACTGAACTCCACATACATCTCTTATTCTTTTTCAGTCACTTCAACACTTAGGCATTACACTGCCACCTTGTGGTTAACTATGAACACCACATTCCCCTCTTACTTGAAAGATTCTTCATGTAACAGATTCAAGTTCAAAACCAAAACTTTGTTTGTTTAAAGTAACAAAATAACATAACATTACTGTGTACTGTTATTAACATTACAAAAACTTAACCAATGTAATTGACATTGTTTTACTAATTCTAATGCACAGTTTATGTCTCTACATAACTGTTCACAACATCCACAACAGGATGCATGTTTTTTTAAACAAGTACACTCTCACTTCACTGTAAGTCATACTCCTTCAACCACCCTGGCATTCTACGTACCCTACTACTCTTCCTCAGATTCAATGTCACTGGTGGTGGCAAGCTCTCATTCTGAGTGGTAACAGGACCAGTAAAGTGAGTTAATTTAGAAACATTCCATTTCTTTTTGTCACTCAACACAAAGGTACTCTTTCCGATTTGCTGCTCAATGCTCAGGGGTGGTGAGAACTGAGAACCACCCTTTCTCACATGCCCAGGCTGTTTCACTCTCACCTGGTCTCCTAGTTTGAAAGTGTGGTACTTAGCACCCCGTCTTTTGTCAGTGTATCTTTTACTCTTGAGCTGTTTGTTACTCACAGTCTCTTTCACTTGAGCACATTTGTCACTTTTGGGGCCAACAGGGAAAACGTTCAGCTTTGTACGCATCTTGCGATGATGAAGAAGCTCAGAAGGTGAGACGGCTGTAGTACTGTGTGGGGTAGCTCTGTAGCTTTGCAAGAACTCAGTCACTGCATGTTTCCATGGTTTCCCCATCTGTTCCGCAGAAAGGATGCATTCTTTCAGGACTCTGTTCCATCTCTCCACAGCACCATTGCCTTGTGGATAATACACGCTACTACGCATGTGACTTATTCCTCTCTCCTCTAAGAAAGCTGCAAACACACTGGAGGTGAACTGAGGCCCGTTGTCAGTTACAACACACTGTGGGTTTCCCTCTCTACTGAACACCGATTGGAGGAATGATGTGACCACCTCAGCAGTGACATTTGGAGAAAACGCTACCTCAGGCCACTTACTGTGATAGTCCACCAGACAAATGGCAAAACGACAGTCAGAAGATCCTCTCTCAAATGGTCCAACGATATCAATCGCTAGTTTCTCCCATGGCCCAGACGGCAAACTGACAGGCTGAAGAGGAGCCGGAGCTGTTTTAGCCGATTTATCATTCAGTTGACATGTTAAGCAGGAAGAAACAGCCGATTGCACGTGAGCATCCATCTGAGGCCACCAAAACAATTCACGCAACCGTTGTTTCGTTTGAACAATCCCTTGGTGTGTCTCATGTGCTAGGTTTATCATTTTACAGCGTAGTGTAGAAGGAACAAGAACACGATGTTCACCTCTCCTCACTAGCACACCCTCCACACACAGTTCATCCCGGATACGAAAGAAGGGCACAAGAGCAGGATCCAGGTCACAGGATTTTTTCGGCCAGCCCTGCCCGATTCGCATGCGCAGCTGAGTTAACTCTGGACAGGCTTCCGAAGCAGCTATGAAATCCTCAGCAGACAATGTAGGCAGCCCAGTAATGAAAGCAACCATTTCTGGCTCCACAGCACTATCATTTTCTGTGTGTAGTGGCAGCCTGGACAGACAATCTGCAGCACAATTAAGACGTCCAGGTCGGTAGATAACGTCATATGTGTAGCAAAGCAAACGTGCCGACCACCGTGCGACCCGCATACCGGCCCGGCCAATTCCTTTGGTTGCCAGCAGTGTAGTGAGTGCAGAATGATCAGTTCTGAGCGTAAAGTGTCGACCCCACAGATACGGCCGCCACTTTTCTACGGCCCAGACACACGCCAACGCCTCCTTCTCGACCGTAGAGTATTTTCTTTCGGCTGCGGTAAGGGTCCTGGAAGCAAACGCTACAGTCCTTTCAACACGGTCTGGGTGTATTTGCGTCAAAACCCCACCCAGGCCAACACGGTCTGGGTGTATTTGCGTCAAAACCCCACCCAGGCCATAGTCAGAAGCGTCTGTGGACACTATAGTGGGTAGGGACGGGTCAAACAAAGCAAGCACTTGACTTCCAGAAAGCAGTTCTTTCAGCTCTTTGAAGCTGCGTGCAGCAGACACAGTCCAGGCAAACTTAGTATCTGACGTATCTCTAAGTAGCGCACGCAACGGCTCAGCAACAGAAGCAAAGTTCGGCAAAAACTTGCTGTACCATGAAATCAGTCCCAGAAATGAGCGCAAGGAAGCAATATCGTGCGGTGCAGGAGCGTCAATGATCGCAGACTTGTGTTCCTCATCTGGAAAAATTCCATGTTTGGAAACAACGTGTCCAAGGAACTTTAAGGATGACTGGCTGAACGTACATTTGTCCTGGTTCAGTTGTAGTCCTGCGTCTGACAAGCGCTGCATGACTGAGCGCAGTGTTGTATCGTGACTTTCCTGGGTGGCACCATACACTATGATATCATCCAGGTAGTTCCTTACCCCAGGTATGCCTTTCAGAACAGTTTCCATCATCTTTTGAAACGCCGAAGGCGCGGAGGCAAGGCCGTACGGAACCCGGCAGTACCTGAAGAGACCATCATGCGTAATAAAAGCTGTGATGTCCCGGCAGTCCTCGTGTAAGGTAAGCTGATGGTAAGCAGCCGCTAAATCAATTGTAGTGAACACTGATGAGCCGCTTAGTTCACTCAAAAGCTCATCAATGTGCGGCAGAGGATGGCTGTCAACAATCAAGGCCTTGTTTGGCTCGCGCAGATCAACACAGAGACGTATTTTACCCCCTTTCTTTGTGGTGACAACAATAGGTGAAATCCACGGGGATGAATCGATTTTCTCAATTATGCCATTTTGCAATAACGAGTCCAGTTCTGCAGAAACGGCTTGTCGCACAGAGAATGGAAGTCGACGAAGCTTCTGTCGAACTGGAGTAGCATCAGGTTTAACTGTAGGTTTATGAACAAATCCTTTCACGCTCCCCACAGAGGTAACTGGAGCAGGAATAGTTTCACCAACAACTGCATGTAGTTCGTCAGGGGCAGTAACAGTGCCAAAATGAAAAGAACAGTTCAAAGCTCGAATTAAGTCCATGCCCATCAAAGCAGAGCCACCTTTCACAACGTAAAAGCAAGCAGTGGTTACCTTTTTATTCAGCGAGACGTCCGCATGTAAGCATCCTAGCACAGGAATATCTTCTTTCAAGTACGTCACCAGTTTCACTTTAGGAGCGGTAAGAGAACAATCCGAAAAGTGTCGCTTGTACACAACCGCAGGCAGGATTGACACCGAAGAGCCCGTGTCCACGACTAATTCAGTCTCAACGGAAGCTCCATTTGGCGTAGTAACATGAACATTGCACAAAAGTTTGTCTGTAGAAGTATTCACGGTTTCAGTCAAAAGAACGACCACTTCAGGGACCACTTCCCGAACATCCTTAGAAGAACGGCAAACTTTAGAAAAATGTCCGGTCTTACCACAAGTACGGCATTTGGCTCGAGCAGCTGGACAATCGGCAGCATTAGCCAGATGATTTGTAGCTCCACAACGGTAACACGCGCGGCTCCCCCGCCGTGTAGTATCAGCAACAGGTTTTGCTCTGTTAGACTGTTCAGCACGCTTTTTCCGATGAAAGGGTTTAGAAGCCACGGCCTGAACTGGACTTTGTGCCGTGAGCATGTCCGAATTCGAGAGCGCTTGTTCCACCTGACACGCAATGACAATAGCTGTGTCCAATGTCAGTGTTGGTTCCATCAGGAGTCTGTCTCGCACTGCTGGGGCATATGATCGTTCGACCAGCTGATCGCGCAACATTTCACTCTCTAGATCACCATAAGCACATGATGAAGATAATTCCCGCAAAGCAGACAGGAACTGTGAAATGGTCTCGTCAGCACGTTGAGAACGCTGGCGAAAGCGATGTCGAGCGACCACAACATTCACCTTTGGAACAAAATGATCCTCCAATGCTTTCATTGCATCTGCAAATGTAGTTCCAGTATTAGGCAACGTGTAAAACAGCCTCTGGCCTTCAGTACCCAAGCTGTGTAGCAGGATGGCACGTTTCCTGGCATCAGGCCATGAGTCTCCGGTAGCATTAATAGCAATCAAGTAATTTCCGAACATTTTCTGCCAGGTAACAAAAGGAATTGCAGGCTCTCCACTGCATGGCAGAAAAGATGCAGGCGTAGGCACAGAAACCATCGTCGCCAATTTGTAGTGTTTTGTAGTATAACAAGCACAAGACGAGATTAATTCCTTCGAGGCTTTTTATTCAACACATGGCCAGCCTTACTGAACTCCACATACATCTCTTATTCTTTTTCAGTCACTTCAACACTTAGGCATTACACTGCCACCTTGTGGTTAACTATGAACACCACATTAAGCATTGAAATAACCGATCGTTTCGCATGATAAGACCCTTATTCATCGTCTGGTGTCGTTTAAAGACATTTGAAGCTGCATCTGAAACTGGTATTAACACTATCTTTTGGACCTGAACCATCCGGTTCCCATTGAAGTCCATTATATGGAGAAAAATCCTGGAATGTTTTCATCAAAAACCGAAATTTCTTTTCGACTGAGGAAAGAAAGACATGGACATCTTGGATGACATGGGGGTGAGTAAATTATCAGCAAAAGTTTTTTCAAAAGTGAACTAATCCTTTAATGTTATCAATTATGATTTTGAGTGAGAGAGTTTTATGAGATAATCTCTCCATCTTTCTCCAGCTCTTTGATCTTGAGCTGTGCGTGAGGCAGCTCCGGTATTCTGGGATGATGGAAACCATCCGGATTCGCCGGGCTGGATACCCCATCCGCTACACTTTCGTCGAGTTTGTGGACAGATACCGTGTTTTGATGCCCGGAGTGAAACCTGCTTACAAACAGGTGAATTAATGAATTCACTGTCTCTAGAATAGGGAACTGCAGTGTGCTTCAACTAGTCTTTGTGTAACACATCATGTATTTGACCTTAATATCATTTTATTTAAAAGAAATTTCTGTTCTCAAACAAAAAGGTCATTCATTTTTTAATCTTGTAAAAACAATAGGTTACTATCGTAACCCCGGTTCTCTGAAACATCGAGTGGAGAGATCCACCTATGGGAAGGGCATCCGTACCTGACCTCTGCAGAAGCATCCAATTGCACCAAGTCTGGCTAGACAGACAGAAGCGCGCGGCCAATGCCCGATGAGGCCACACCCCTCACCCACGGGCATATAACATCTGGGCGCGCTGCTATTCCTCAGTAAGTATATTCGCTTCTCGTGCGGCAAGCGGGGCAAAGCTGGTGGATCTCTCCACTCGATGTTTCAGAGAACCGGGGTTACGATAGTAACCTATTGTTCTCTTTCATCATCTCGTGTTCGAGATCCACCTATGGGAGAGACATGGACAGCTCCCCGATTGCCCAATACACTCACAGTGAGGTTCTGGAGCCAGAGAAGGACGGTCACCTCGGGGAGGCGGTGCCTGACACGTCCCTTAATCATGAGCCTGCGAAGGTGAAACCACACTTAACTAATGTGGACAAGCAGGACATGAAATACGCATGGGAAACATGCGAGATAGTAACCCCAACCCACCAAGACATAATCTATACCCGAAGGGGGAGTGATTGGTGATTGGTGACAGGAATGAACATGGCCAGTCAGCCCATTCACTCCTAATGGTTATATATACCAACAGGGTTACAAGGAGGGGCTAAGACGACCCCACCCCTAGAACCGAATGTGCTACCGAGGTACTGGTGACATCCAGCCGGTAGTAGCGCACGAAGGTATGAGGAGAAGCCCAACTGGCAGCGGAGCAGATGTCCTGCAGTGACACTCCCCTAAACAGAGCCCAAGAGGTGGCTAAACCTCTTGTGGAATGAGCTCTGATGCCCCTAGGGGGCTGCACTCCCTTTGCTTTGTAAGCCATGGTAATAGCATCCACAACCCAATGTGAGAGGCGTTGCTTCGAAATTGGACTCCCTAGGTGAGGGGGAGCCCATGAAACAAAGAGCTGGTCGCTCTTCCGGAAAGCATTCGTCCTCGTCATATATGCCTGTAAGGCACGGACTGGACACAGAGCGTTCAGCCTCTGATCCTCTAGAGAGGTAAAAGGTGGAGGGTGAAAAGCGGACAGCTCCAACACCTCCGAAGTGAACGCAGGGAAGCACTTCGGCATGAAGGCCGGGTTAGGCTTAAGGAAGACCTTATCTCCACTAAGAGAGAACTTAGAGCACGAGGGATGAACCGAGAGTGCATGTAGCTCACTGACACGTTTAGCAGATGCCAAGGCCAAAAGCAAAGCTGTCTTGAGAGACAGCAGCTTAAGGGATATACTATCCAAAGGCTCAAAAGGGTGTTGAGACAGAGCTTCCAGCACCATGGAGAGGTCCCACTCCGGGACAGTTCTCCTGACGACTGGCAAAGAGCGGCGTGCACCCTTCATAAATCTGCGGATTAGAGGGTGCTGACCGACGGTCGAGCCCTCGAAACCCACATGACAGGCTGAAATAGCAGCCAAGTAGACCTTAATGGTGGAAAAAGACCTGCCTTTATCCATGAGGTCTTGAAGGAAACACAAAATATCAGGAACTGAACACTGATAAGATGTGATACCGCGCCCATCACACCACCCCTCGAACACTTGCCACTTACAGCCATATAAGGACCGTGTCGAGACGGCCCTGGCATTCTGAATAGTGGTGACCACACGCGGCGAAAGCCCAAGTGCGTTCAGGTTCGTCCTCTCACGGGCCAGGCCCAGAGAGCCACCCTGTCCGGGTGGGGGTGGTAAATCTCCCCGTTGGCTTGGGATAATAGATCCGTGCGAACGGGAAGGCACAATGGCTCGGCGTATAACAGAGGGATAATCTCCGCCAGCCACGGTGCTTTGGGCCATCTGGGTGCTATCAGAATGAGAGACAGGCCCTGCTCTCTCACCCTGGCCAAAGTGGGAATTATCAGGCACAGGGGAGGAAAGGCATACAGGAGCACTCTGGGCCATGGGTGGGCCAGTGCGTCTACCCCGAGGGGCGCGTCCATGTCCCTTAGAGAGAAGAACATAGGACAATGGCAGTTTTCGCGCGAGGCGAATAGATCTACGCTCGCCCGTCCGAATCTCATCCATAGCATTTCCACTATCTGCGGATGAAGACGCCAATCCCCGTAGATTGGGTTTCCCCTCGACAGCAGATCTGCGCCGATGTTCAGAATGCCTGGGACGTGAGTCGCGCGTAGCGACAAGAAAACCCGTCTGCTCCACACCAAGAGCTTGTGAGCTAGAAGGTGAAGTTTCGACGAGCGCAAGCCGCCCTGACGGTTGATATATGCCACAGCCGTGGTATTGTCGCACCGTACCAGCACGTGATGTCCCTGCAGGCGAGGCAGAAAATGATTCAGAGCTTTCCAAATGGTCAAAAGCTCTAAATAATTTATATGTGCTGAACGTAGTCTGTTTGGCCACAGACCGTTCACCGTTCTGCCCTCCTGGGTGGCACCCCAGCCTGTTAAGGATGCATCTGTCGTCACCACTTTCCGCATCGTAACCGCCCCGAGAGGGGTTCCCCGTGCGTAAAAGTCTGCGTTCTTCCAATGACGCAGGGCTGCAGAGCACGCGCGCGTCACTGTAACCGAGCGGCAAAGGTCGTGAATCGGGCTGAAATGTAGCGACAAAACCCATTTCATGAACGCCCTCATCCTCAGGAGTCCTAATGGCACAACTTGGGTGGATGAAGCCATGAGACCCTGCATCCTGAGACATGTGCGATATTGCACTTTCGCCCCTTCTCTGAACTGTGACAGACAGCTCATTAGAGAGCGAACGCGCTCCAGAGAGAGACGCGCTCGCATGGCAACCGAGTTCAACTCCAAACCCAGGAAAATGACATTCTGACTGGGCGTGAGATTGCTCTTGCCCACGTTCACTTGGAACCCGAGCGATGTGATGTGCGCGAGCACACGGCCGGTGTCCTGCAACACCTTCTCCTTCGATTCGGCTATGATGAGCCAATCGTCTATGTAAGTCAGGATTCTCAGACCTGTTATTCTCAGAGGCGTTAAGCCCGCCTCCGCGCACAGACAGAAAGACCGGGGACTCAAACTGAGTCCAAACGGAAGAACTGTGAATTCGTAACATATGCCCTGGTAGGCAAAACGAAGAAACTTCCTGTGCGGAGGATAAATGCTTATGTGAAAGAAAGCATCTTTCAGATCGACTGATGTGAACCAGTCGTTCTGTTTTATGGCACGGGCGAGTGCGCCCTGTGTCAGCATTCTGAAATTGTATTTCCTCAAATGTTTGTTCAACACTCGAAGGTCCAAGATAGGGCGGAGAGAGCCGCCTTTCTTTGGAACCAGAAAATACCGGGAATAAAAACCTTGGTTCATCAGATTGGGGGGTACCACCTGAATCGCTCCCTTGTTTAAGAGAGATGAAATTTCCTCTTCCAGAATGTGAGAGGCTTTCTCTTCCGTGTGAGAAAAGAGAATGCCGTTGAAATGAGGGGGTTTTACTGCGAATTGCAATCTGTACCCCTGCATTATTGTACGCATCACCCACTCGGGAGCCGAAACGGTTCGCCAAGCCGCTTCGTGGCTCGCGAGTGTCCCCGCTCGGGGCAGAGCGGAGCTGTGTCTTGAGACCAACAGATTTATTTGTGATGCAATGGCGCCATCTCGTGGGCACACTAGAGGCGACATGCGGGGGTTCGGAGGGGATTCCTCTCTCTGCAGTGAGAAAGGTTCTCTCTGCGGAGAGAGGTTTTCCCTCCGAAACGAATTTGTTAGATTCGTTTTTATTTGTGTTTTGTGTGTTTTGTGCTGGGCAAACACTGGGGCCGAAGCCTTTATTGAAAGAGTGAGGGGAACAGAGTGAGGGCAGTGTGGTTTTGACACTGAACTTAACCTTCCTCTCACCAGAGGCCCCCTGAACGTGGGGGGAAAACACACATTCCTTGAACACACGGGCTGGGCAGTCTCGACAGGCGGCAAGCTGACCCATCCGCGGGACTCCCGGGGTCTTTTGGACGGGGGTCCTAGAAGGAGAGAGGAGTCCAAGGGGCTCGCGGCCCGTGAACGTGGACTGGAAGTCCCCATCGACTGAACGTCAGGCATGCCGCTTGCGTTTCGAGTGGTCGGTGGGGTTGGAATTAGCAGGTCTCCCAGCCGCGGCCGCGGCGGGAGCGGGCTTAACCCAGTGTTTGTTAGAGGGCGCTGGGTTATGATGTCGTGAAGGCGGTTTGTTTCGGGACTTTTCCTTGCCCTGGGGAAACTGACGTCCCGTGACCGGTGGGTTAGGCGAACGCACAGGGGGGTTCTGGCGTGGACCTGACTTCCTCGGAAGGCAAAGTTTGAAAGCCTCATCCTCCTTTTTCTTGTCGTCGCACCGTTGTTGCATCAGTGCGACGGCGGGGCCGAAGAGAGCCCGGCCGGGCTCCACCGGCGCGCCCGCGATGCGCCGCTTCTCGCTGTCCGGGAGTCCCGACAGGTTCAGCCAGAGCGCGCGCTCTCCCACCACGGAGAGCGCCATGGAGCGCCCGCACGCTTGGACAGCGTGACGGGCGTTACGGAGGACGAGGTCGTTCACCGTGAGGATCTCCTTCCAAAGGATTTCGGAAGGATTACCTTTTTCTAGCTGTTGCCCTAATTCTTCGAGGATCTCCGCCTGGTAGGCGGAGAGGAGCGAAGAAACGTTAAGGGCCCTGACAGCCACAGACGAGGATTTATACGCTGCCTGGTGAACGGACGCAGCGAAACGGTCCATTTTGTTGGGCAGGACTGGCTTAGGGGGGGCGAGCAGCCCACCCTGAGCGGGGTTAAGGTGCCTGGCGATAGAAGGCTCGACGGCGGGGGGGTCGCCCATACCGTGAGCTGCCATGTCCTTAACTTCGAGTCCCGTGAGACCGTGTCTGAAGTCGAGCGGATCGCTCCAATAGTTCCTCATGTGCTTAGCGCACGCCGGGAGGATGGGGAAGAGTTGTTTCCTCGGGCCGGGAGGGGGTCCCAACACTTTCCCATCATAAATATCCCTCTCCTGGTCGGTGGCGCTCTGAGGTGCTGGCCATTCAATGTTGAGACGAGCGGCCGCTCGTTCACACACCTCCAGGAGGATGGCTTGAGGAAGAGCCGCGTGAGCGGTAATCTGGGGAACGACAGAGGGCGGGAAGGCCTCCTCGTCCTCTGAAACCCCAAGAATGGCCGCATCCTCCTCTTCGCCAGAACCGGCCGGTTCGTGGGCGAGAGCGAGGTTATCCCCGAAGATGTCCTCCTCGGGGAAGGCTGGATTGGGCTGGTCAGCCCAGACGAGCGACGAAGCGTCCCGAGAGGCCCTCGGTGGCGCGTCGTCATCACCGTGTCCCCCGTCCGAGTCTGAGCCCGTGGGGCTGAGCTCGGAGCACTGTGTCACTGCTACCTTGAATCGACGTTTAAGCAGTTTCCTAGGCAGCAAGAGGCAGAAACTGCAGTTATCTGGGTTCTCAAGGGCTTCCCGAGCGTGCTTAGGACCCAAACAGACAACGCAAAGCTGGTGGAGGTCTTTAGCTGCGATAAGGGCTCCACACGCGGCCGGGCAGGCCCGTGAAAAGCTATCCCCAGATGATGCCGTAGGCTTAGACAGAGACATAGCGAGGGAGAAATCCGTGGCGAGCAGCCGTGTTGTAGAACGGTGAGAAAAAGCTCCGAATGCACAACAGCAGTTAATTTTAATCTGCCACGTCCGGTGGAGGCTGATCAGGCCGATATGTCCTCCTGTAGACACGAGGTGAGCAGAGTAAAAAACTAACCGAGCTGAGAATTGCAGAGATCGCGAGAAGCGAATGACAACTGAGGAATAGCAGCGCGCCCAGATGTTATATGCCCGTGGGTGAGGGGTGTGGCCTCATCGGGCATTGGCCGCGCGCTTCTGTCTGTCTAGCCAGACTTGGTGCAATTGGATGCTTCTGCAGAGGTCAGGTACGGATGCCCTTCCCATAGGTGGATCTCGAACACGAGATGATGAAAGAGAACCCAAAAGTAATGACCCCCCTAACATAATCTTTCTTTAAAGTTTAAGTCCTACGATTTAATTAAATGTATTAATAATGAATGTGCCATTTTTTTTCAATACTGCAGTGTGATGCCTATATACACACACACACACACACACAAACTACTGTGTCTAAATTCTAAAATTGAAATATATAAATTTATCTTGGTATTCACCAAAACAGTTCTTCATCTACCCTCATATTATAATGATTTCTTGACCATATTTGGTAATTGTTTCCTTTAGGAGGACCTTAGAGGAACCTGTCAGCGTATCGCTGAAGCCATATTAGGCCGTGATGATGATTGGCAGATGGGAAAAACAAAGATATTCCTGAAGGTACTTAAAGCAGAACTAATATCTTATTATAGAAGCAACAACTACGTATAGCAATAAGACACCATTTGTGAAATGCTCTTCACAATCAATAACAGAAGGCAATATTTAAATAATAATGATTCTTTACTTATATCATGGAAAAATAAGCTCATTGTTGTTGCTGTTAAAAAAAAAACATGTCAGGGGATTTTATGCAGTCGTGTCAAACTTAGACGGTATTGACCTCAATATTCGTGTGTGTTTTTCCGCTGCCGGAAACGCTGCCCTCAGCCAGAGGTCAAAGATCAGGAACTAGCTTGTCCATTACTAAACTGCCAGGAGGGGTTTTCCAGGGATTAGGTTTTATCACACCTTCCAGTTCTCTAAAACAGGAAATCCCACTCAGCAGGAAGGAAGAGAGGGCAGTGTCAATACACGTTGACTGGAAGTAACGACACTAGCCGGATCAGCATAGAGACAGATCAATAAGAGCCTTATTAATTGATCTGGTGACCAATGGAACATCACAGGAGTGTGTTTAAGTTTATAGTTAGTTATTGTGTCTACTTTTGTCAGGACCATCATGACATGCTGCTGGAAATCGAGAGAGACAAGGCAATAACTGATAAGGTCATCCTCATTCAGAAAGTTGTCAGAGGATTCAAGGACAGGTACGTATGACTGCTGATGTTTAGTTTGTGTTGCAAGAACTCTGGGGGAAAATGCTAAAAATGAATTACACTCACTGTTTATTTGCATTTGTGGTCTGTGTTGTTTGGTACACTTATGCAAATCAGATAACAGCACAAACACACCACAGAAACATCGTCTGGTCATCATTCGATGAATTCCTGCTATAAAATGTGAAAAATATATATCTTTAAATAAAAATACTTACATTAATGCACTGGTCATCTAACAGTTTCATCATTGGTAGAATATACATTGGTTTACAATATTTCAGTCAAAAAATAAATACATTTATGCAGAATGTCAAACCTTTAAAAATGCAACCCACAGGAACAGTTTAAATGTAGCAAAGACTTCCAGTCAATGATTTTGACCCTTTTTGCTGGTGGTTTGCGATTTAGACTTTAGTTTTTGTGCTGAAATATGCTTCAAACTCATCTTTCCCATAGATCCAACTTCTTAAAGTTGAAGAAGTCCGCCATGTTGATCCAGAAAACATGGAGGGGTTATAACTGCCGGAAGAACTACTCAGCGGTTGGTCTCAAACATTCTCATATACTGTACAACTATGTGCAGTTGTTCCCCTCCAGTATCATAACACTCATTTCCTGTCTCGTAGATGCGCGGTGGTTTCTCCCGCCTGCAGGCGTTGTATCGGTCTCGCAAACTCTACCAGACGTACCATGTAACACGACAGAGAATTATCCTTTTTGAGGGCCGCTGCAGAGGATACCTGGTGCGTCGGGCGTTTCGACACCGTCTTTGGGCCGTCATCACCATCCAGGCGTATACGAGGGGAATGATCGCCCGCCGACTCTACAATAGACTCAAAGGGGAGGTGAGTACGGATTTATTTGTAGCTAGCGATGCACGCTTTTACGATATAGAAAACGCATCACTCTGTTTTTCCATCCATCTCAGTACCGGCGGCGTTTGGAGGCGGAGAAGATGCGATTGGCTGAGGAGCAGAAGTTTAGGAACCAGATGAGTGCCAGGAAGGCCAAAGAAGAAGCCGAAAAGAAGCATCAGGAAAGATTGGCACTGCTGGCGCGAGAGGATGCCGAGCGCGAGAAGAAGATTCGAGAGGAGGCGCGGAGGAAGAAGGAAATGTTGGACCAGATGGAGAAAGCACGACATGAGCCGGTCAACGACTCCGATATGGTGGACAAGATGTTTGGCTTTTTGGGAACCACAAACTCATTCCCTGGTCAGGAGGGTCAAGCGCCTGCTGGGTTTGAGGTGAGGATGTGGATCTGTCGCTTTTACAGTCTAAACTAGGTGTGTTTACTTCAGGACTTGAAGCAGTGCATGCCAGTTAGTCATTTTGTTCGCCATCACAGTACCTCGAGAGCAATTCGAGAGCAGTTGGCTGGCACATTCTTCGCACACTGCAGAGGAGTAATTTCTTAAATAGTATTTTTGTCTTGTTTTTCAGTACAAATATCTAAAAAAATTTAAATCTAGGTACATTTATTTGAGAAGCCAATAGACCATTTCACAAGATGTAAACAACACTGGTCCAGAAGCACTTCCTGTTTCAGTTTGTAACTGTTTTCTTTATTTCACATGTAAAGAAAACATCTTAAAGATGTTTGTTTAACTTTTTGATTCAGTTTTAAATGTTTTGTTGGTTGTATTTTATCCCAGCTTTTATGTAGTGTTAAAAAAACTGAAACAGGAAGTGCTTCTGGACCAGTGTTGTTTACATCTTGTGAAATGGTCTATAAGATAAGATTGAAATAAAATAATGTATCAAAATTAAGCGAGTTTTTGCTTAAAACAAGAAGAAAAAATGTCATTATTTTCGGTAATTTTCCTTAAAACTCGCATAATTTCCAGTGGTGCTCATAAATCCATATTTTTATAATTTTGTATTATTAATGTGGTCACACTTTACAATAACATTTCATTAGTTAACTAGATTAGTTAACATGAACTAATAATGAACTGCATTTTAACAGCATTTAAAAACTTTCTAATACATTATTAAAGTTGTATTTATTAACATTAGTTAATTCATTGTGAGCTGACGTGAACAACTGCATTTTTATTAAATCGTAAACAAAGATTGAAAAACAGTAACAAATGTATTACTGATGGTT
>NW_024122005.1:1184300-1624300 GCF_016745375.1 Pimephales promelas | reverse complement strand
ACTTGGCAAGAAAACCTACAAGAGAGAGCTGCAGGCTCTGCAGGGAGAAGGAGAGGTACTGGAGATAAAGAAAGAGTGAAGGAGAAGATTACTAATACACTGGGAACATTAATGCACATTTTCATGATTTATAAGTCACTTTATGCGTCCATCTCATACAGAACACTCACACTGACAGTCACAAAAAGAGCAGTGTGCGTCACAAGCTGGTGTCGCTCACCCTGAAGAAGAAGTCGAAGATTACAGAGGAGGTGAGTGATGCTGTTACCATGATGATTTTATCAAGGTTCACTTCCTTATTCCTTTCTTTCCACAAGCGCTCTTTTGGTTTTTGAACTCGGTGACCCTTTTAAGACACGGATTTCACAGGAATGAGCCACTGCTATACAGATATTCATTCACCTGTTAGCAATGGAGGTTATTAGGTGTCATGAATTTTCCTTCCACCAAACAGATGTTAAAGAACCAATCGGCTATTAATTGCATAAAATATAACAATAACTGGATGAAAGTGGGTCATTGGATAAAAACACCTTAGATCTGTCTTTAAATGGACACATGACATTTTTATACAAAGGTAGACACCTGTTATTATGTATCTTGATGCATTGAAAATGAACTGATCTGTATGGAATTTGGACCCATTCCCCTGAACCGTTTATTTAAGTCTCCTACTTCTCTTCTCTGTTTTCAGTGTTTAAGGTGACAATTATCACGTCTGGTCTAATGTTCCCCTTGATGAATGTTTAGCTCATTATTTATCATTTGTATCAAATTAAAGTTTAAAAAGAATAACCAATCAGCTTCCTCAGATACAAAACATCTTGACTTTGAAGAAGACTGATCAATTTAGTAACGTTGACATCTACTGTACTATACTGTAGCTATTAAACTTCTTTTAAACTGACTTTTTTAACATGTTCATTTAAAGGGATTGTTCGCCCAAAATTGAAAATTCTGTCATCATTTACTCACCCTCAAGTTGTTGCAAACCTGTATGAGTTTTTTTCTTCTGTTGAACACAAAGGAAGATATTTTGAAGAATGATTTATTGTATTTTTTGTATTTTTTTTCTACTATGAAAGTCAATGGTGCCAAACAACTGTTTGGTTCCAATCGTTCTTCAAAATGTCTTCCTTTGTGTTCAGCAGAAGAAAGAAACTCATACAGGTTTGCAACAACTTGAGGGTGAGTAAATGATGACAGAATTTTCATTTTTGGGTGGAGTATCCCTTTAAATTATTGTACAGTTGCTATATAAATGGTTCATTCATTCATTCACATAAATGTCCATATTTGTTGTGGATATTTTGGTGGATTGCATTTCAAAAATAAATATGTATTTGCATTGTATTTGCATTCAAACCTGATCCTGATTTTAAGTATTTTCCTCTTTTTTTCTCTCTCTAGGTGACGAAGCGTCTGAATGATGGTGAATACACAGTCCATGGAAACAGCATGCTGGAGGACCGACCCACATCCAATCTGGAGAAGCTACACTTTATCATCGGCAATGGCATCCTTCGGCCAGGCTTGAGGTCAGACAATGGATATGAAAAAATATAATATAGATTGAATCACCCTCAAAAGAAATGTATATGTACTGTATATATATATATATATATATATATATATATATATATATATATATATATACACACACTAAATATTAGTGTGTGTGTGTGTGTGTGTGTGTGTGTGTGTGTGTGTGGTTCAGGTATTCCCTACCCAGGTATTCTTTAACCTTGAAAGGACATTTATAGTCCCCATGAGGAAGAAGTTTTGTGTGATGGGTAGGTTTAGGGATAGGGTTAGTGTAAGGGGATAGAATATCCAGTTTGTACAGCATAAAATTCATTGTCTATGGAAAGTCCTCATAAAACATGTAAACCAAGTGTGTGTGTGTGTAACAACAACCCAAGCAACCCTCTTCCTGCTGTTTCTTCCAGAGATGAGATCTACTGTCAGATCTGTAAACAACTGACCCAGAATCCCTCTAAAAGCAGTCATGCCCGCGGCTGGATCCTCATGTCTCTGTGTGTCGGCTGCTTCGCTCCATCCGAGAAGTTTGTGAAGGTGAGAAATGCTGCGTATTTATAAACTCTTTGCTTTTGTAGCTCTTCACATTATCTTCTCTTCTTGTTTCCTCTTCTTACATGTAGCTTTATCTTTGACCGGTGCATCTGTAATATTTCAACCACAGACAAATACTTTAATCATTTCTGGTAAATATTTAGGTACTTACTAATATATGGGGACATTTATTTGACCAACAGAGACTCAACAATTGATATTGAAGATGTTTTTTTTCCCCCCCATTGAAATAGTGAGTAAAAATTGCATTGTAAGTTTTCAAGGTTAAAAAAATTCACTGTTGTTAAAGTGTATTATAGAAGTACATGTGCTTTGACTTTGCCAATGTGTTCCTTGCCAATATGTTTGCCGAAACCAAGATATTTGAATGTGAAAGCAGCTTCTGACACTCTCTAAAGTTTCATTAAGCTACATTAAAAATAATTTGAAATATATATCTGTCATCTACTGTTTTGCACCTTTAACCTTACACTAACATTATAATTACTTACACTTTTGGTCTGAAGACTTCTCTTTGGTATGTTCTTGCTCAAATTCTTACAACAATAAAAATCAAAGCCCTGTTAGTATTTTGTAATCACTAAAATTTTAATAGTGTAATCAATATTATTTTTTATAATAAAAAATATGTAAAGGCAAAAAAAAAAAAAAAAATAGTATAACAACATTATTATATTGTGTTTACTTCAACCAAGGGAACGAATTAGTAAATCACCCCAGTGAGTTTTCAGTGGTTAATTCTGACCAATTATGATTATTGAAAGTTCTGTATGTCTTCCTGTAGTACCTGAGGAACTTCATCAGTGAGGGTCCTCCGGGTTACGCTCCTTATTGCGAGGAGAGACTGAGGAGAACGTTTGTGAACGGAACAAGAACACAACCACCATCCTGGCTAGAGCTTCAGGTATCAATAACTGGTTTTACTGATGATATCTGCTCTATTAATAACCAACGTAGTTCCAGTGGTGGAGGAAGTACTGAATCTCAGTACTTAAGTAAAAGTACAAATACCCAGATAAATATTTACTTTAGTAAAAGTAGAAGTAACACAATGACAACCATACTTAAGTAAAAAGTAAAAAGTACTTTATTTTAAATGTACTTTAAGTATTAAAAGTAAAAGTACTTGCATAACAATTTATTATCTTAATGTCTATTTTCTAATGATTAATAAAACATTTAATTCTAACTCATTCAACCTAATAGCCTACTCCTATAATGATGTTCAATAATGATGGAAAAAAATGTTACCATTTCTGAAACAAGCTTGCAATTAGGCAATATCATGCTTATCCTTACTATATGTTAATAACTATGTTTGGCAGTAAACGCGATTCATTTATGGTGTAATTCTGAACCTCTTGGCTTGCCATAATCCTAACCAAAGCAAACATATATTACACACGGTTATGCATGTAAAAACAAATTTTCGCGTATGAGTTGCATGATAAACACACTGCGTGTGAGACGCATTTAGTGTGACCGGGTTGATATACTGTATCTATGGCAACCAAACGTCACTGGTGAGACAAACGTGCAACGAACGGACGGTCAGATTACGTTTTGGCAGGGGAAAAACTGATCAGAAAATGTAACGAAAATGTAACAGAAGTTGTAGAAATGTAGTGGAGTAGAAAGTATAATAATTGCTGCAAAATGTAACGAAGTAAAAGTAAAAAGTAGGCACTATTTATTGTACTTAAGTAAAGTAAAGATACGTGAAAAATGTACTTAAGTAAAGTAACGAAGTATTTGTACTTCGTTACATTCCACCACTGCGTAGTTCTGCTGCTTTTAACCATGCAACAATAGTTGACAAGTGACTCTGTCAAACTCCAGGCACAACAAAAGCTGTCCATATGATGTCTTCTTTTCACAATTTTATCCAAGGCCACAAAATCAAAGAAGCCGATAATGCTACCTGTGACGTTTATGGACGGAACCACAAAAACTCTTTTGACGGACTCTGCGACCACAGCCATGGAGCTCTGCAACGCACTGTCCGACAAGATCAGCCTTCAGGATCGATTCGGCTTCTCGCTGTACATTGCTCTGTTTGATAAGGTACACCCACTCACAACCAAGATCGTTTTGGTTCAGTTATTGTCTTCTGTTGTTCATTTAAGAAATCTTTTTTGGACTCTTTTTGTGCCAGGTTTCCTCTCTGGGCAGCGGTAATGATCACGTGATGGACGCTGTTTCCCAGTGTGAGCAGTACGCTAAAGAGCAGGGCGCTCAGGAGCGCAACGCCCCCTGGAGGTTGTTCTTCAGGAAGGAGATATTCACACCCTGGCACGACCCAGCGGAGGACGCCGTCGCTACAAACCTTGTCTACCAGCAGATCGTGCGTGGCGTCAAGTTTGGCGAATACCGCTGTGATCGGGTATGAACCTCAGACACAGAAAACAAGCCAATAAATAAATTGAGTTCTCATTTAAACTATATTTCTAAGGAGGGAATATTTTCTTTCTTTTTATCCTTTTTGTCTATGTTTTTCCACTCTGTTTCTCCTTTTCCTCTTTTGATGATCTTTATTTTTCTCGCACTCTTTCTGTATCTTTATCTTGTATCTTCCGGGAGTAGGAGGATCTAGCGGAGCTGGCGTCGCAACAGTACTACGTGGACTACGGCTCTGAGATTCTTGTGGAACGCCTGTTAAGTCTTATTCCATCCTACATCCCGGACAGAGAGATCAGCTCGGCCAAAACCGTGGAGAGATGGGCTCAGTTCATAATGGCTGCACACAAAAAGGTGGCAAAAGTTAATCTCAACAGTCAAATGAATGGACTTAAAGGGATTGTTCAACCAAAAATGTATATTATGTCATCATTTACTCACCCTCAAGTTGTTCCAAACCTGTATGAATTTATTTCTTCTGCTGAACACAAAAGAAGATATTTTAAAGAATGTCAGTAACCAAAAATTTTTTTACCCAATATTTTTGGTTACCCATAGTCTTTAAAATGTTTTCTTTTGTGTTTGGAAGAAGAAACAAACGTAAACAATTTTTTTGTCTTAACTTTTGGTAGTTCGGCCAAATGAGTCAAGAAAAATCCTTTCAGTGTTATCATTTCCTGTGTTATAAAACAACTGCTGATATTACTGTTTGTCACAATGGAGACGGAAAGTAATTTCAGCACATTGCATTGTGGGATACAGTATCTCACAGTGTTCTTCAGTTGAATTGGCTTTATGCACAGCTTCACTACTTCCTGAATTTCAGCCAGCTCCTTGTTTCCTGTCTGCCATTATTGGCCAAATTGATTAGTTCAGGTGTGCTTGACCTCAGTAGTCATGGCAACAATAATCAGACACACCTGAATTAATCAATTTTGCCCAATAATGGCAGACAGGAAACAAGAAGCTGGCTGAAGTTCAGGAAGTAGTGCAGCTGTCCATTCTGCACATTTTTGCTGATGTACTGTAGTAAGTATTTAATGCAAATAGAAAATAAACACCATGCACAGTATACACACTGCATACTTCTTTCCTTCAAAAGTAGTAGATAGTATGCCATTCTGAACTCCGTCATAGTGATGTATTTGAATTGTCACACTACAATCAAAGTTTTTAGGGGACACACCTTACAATAAGGTTCCATTTGTTAACATTAGTTAACTTTATTAATTTACTAACTATGAAAAATACAGTTCAACATTTACTAATACATTATTAAAATCTACATTTATGTCTGTTAATATTATTTAACATGAACTAACAATTTTAAAGATGAATAAAAACTGTAACAAATGTATTGCACAGTGTTAGTTTGCAAAAGGTTTGCATTGTTAGTAACACATTGTGGTGTGTGTGTGTGTGTGTGTGTGTGTGTAGGGAATCTACACTCAGAAGAGGGTGGACCCTCAGAAAGTGAAGGAGGAAGTCGTGGATTTCGCTCGTTATAAGTGGCCTTTGTTATTCTCAAGATTCTACGAGGCCTTTAAATTCTCAGGTATTTCTTGTGTAATTTATGCCACATTAATAAGGTTCTTGTGTTTTGTTCTGCATGTTTACAGATGGGTTTGATGTATTGAATCTGTTTGAAGGTCCTAGCCTACCCAAGAATGACGTGATAGTGGCTGTAAACTGGACAGGCGTTTACTTTGTGGACGAGCAAGAGCAGGTTCTTCTGGAGCTTTCTTTCCCAGAGATCACCGCTGTGTCCAGCAGCAGGTACGGGTTTCACTGAGTCTTGTTTGGAGGTTTGATATGATTTGTGCTTTGATGGTAAAAGCCTCTGTGTTTGGCAGAGGGGGGAAGCTTCAGGCCCAGAGCTTCACGTTAGCCACCATCAAAGCAGAGGAGTACACGTTCACCTCTAATAATGCAGAGGACATCCGGGACCTGGTGGTCACCTTCCTAGAGGGTCTCAGGAGGAGATCCAAGTTTGTTGTGGCCTTACAGGACAACCCTAGTCCAGGTTAAAGAAGCAAAAACATCATATCAATGGATTTTACACTTTTTTTTCTTTCATTTAAACAAATAAATCTTTAAAATACATGTCCAGACTAAATTTCAGCCAAAAATCAAAAGAGAAAATTAAGAAATTTTTCATTAAAAATAAAACATATTTTAAGACCCATATTATACTTAAGGTGAGACACGGCAGGCAAAAACAGTTTTTTTTCACTGGTCAATTTTGAGATTTTGGGATATTTGTCTTCAATAACATGTCTTCTTTCAGACTTTCAGTGAAAAAAAGTCTGAAATACACATTTAAGTCTTTATTTTACTACACTTTGTCTGTTTGTGTCTGTAGATTTCTTATAAATTCTTCAAAAGTTGTCGTTATAAATCATCCTGCTGCTCAGCGATCTGGACCCCGTCATCATTACACACACAGTTAGAAAGCTCTCTTTCTCCTGTACAACGCTGTCAGATCCAAATACGGTCATTTCCTTTTTATCAGCAACCAATCATGAAAGTAAAAGGGGGATTTAACTCTAAATACGTGATCTCATTGGCTGATGCTAAATCTTTAAGGGCAGTTTTCTCAAAGTGACTTCACTTTTCTCTCATACTCCAAGTCCGAAATCTCCACTTCAGGAGCACCTATGTACACCAGACTTTCCAGGCTAGTACCAGTTATATTATGAAGACATTTACAGAGGGATTTGTAAATATATTATTCCTAGTCTGATTTATATAACATTTTATTCCAAAAAACATGGCGAAAATCATGTTTTAAGGCAATTGGCAGTATATTCTGATTTACAGCATAACAAAAGTAGATATCCATAAATCCCTCTGTATTTTTTTTTCTCATCTAATATATGAACACAATGAAAATAGAATTTTGAACCTGGCTTTATCCAATACTCAAATTTCATTTGTTAAAAATACATGCAAATGAGTGCATATTTAATTAGATAATGCCTCATTTGCATATTTAAACATTAAATTACAGAAAACGTGTAATATATTTTTTTCTCATCTTAATGTAGGTAATCTACTGGGAAAGTTTCATCGTGATATCTGCTAGTTAAAAAAATTACCCTATTCACCTGTAGTTTCTTGCCTTAAGACCAAAATCAAAAGAAAATAATATGAAATTATATTTTATTGGAAATATAAAGATACAAAGCAAGCCTATTTAGAGCCCAGATCATATTTTAGTCCGAAATCAGTAACACTTTACAATAAGGTTTCTTTTGTTAACATCAGTTCTCTATATTAAATAATACTAATATTTTGAAATATATTATAAAATAATAAAGAAACCTTTCTGGTCACAATACATAAAATTGTATTTTTATTTTGTTTTTTATTTATTTTATTTTATTTCTGACTGGCATTTTTTTTTTTTTTTACATTTCTTTAGCATCACTTACAGTCATTTTTCATTTCTCCCGATCAGCTGGCGATGATTCGACATTCCTGAGCTTCCTAAAAGGCGACCTCATTCTACTGGACCAGGACACGGGCGAGCAGGTCATGACGTCGGGCTGGGCCCACGGGATCAACGACAGAACCAAACAGAAAGGAGATTTCCCTGCCGACTGTGTTTATGTGCTGCCCACTGTCGTTAGACCTGCACCTGAAATCGTGGTACTGATTTTTTTATTATTATGTTTAGAGGTCGGTGCATATTTGTAATTTCAGTCTTGTATGATTCATGTCTCTACTTAAACCTTCTCCCTTTCTCTGTCCCTGTCTTGTGTTCTCTTGTGCACTCTCTGTGACTTTACGGCTCAGGCTTTGGTTACCATGACACCAGACCAACGTCAGGAGTCAATCCGGATTTCCCATGTCCCTATAACGGAGTCGGAGGAGAGGATAAAGCCGTATACTCTGGAGGAATTCTCATATGACTACTTCAGGTGAACAGACACCACTTCTGTCCCTACATCGTCTCGTCATTGTCTGTTTTAACCCTTGTGCATCCTTATGGACATTTTTGTCCTTTTCAGTTTTGTTTTTTTGATCACTTTGCCTGTGTTAAAGCTAACTGCAAAAAACTTGGCACAGGTGTGTATTTTTATTGGAATTTTACTATTTCACCGTCATTTTCTTAAAAAAATATTTTTTGCATTAGGTACAAAAAAATACTCCCTCTCAGCGCCTTTTGGACAAAAATGTCCCCATTGAAACCTATTAAAACTGCCATTTTTAATCCCCAGTTCAGTTAACTATAAAATTATGCAATCTTTGTTAAGAGGCTTTCATTCTGATGACCAGGCTTCAAAATTTTATTTTTTACTATTTTTTATCAGATGTTGCCATTTTTTTTTAAGTTTGGCCAATAAAACAAATGTCGCTTTATTCCTGTTTTCTGCTTCGGCATACTACAGAGCCAACTGGATAAATTATGCAACAATATTTGTGTGGGTGTGTTGGTATGGATGTCAGAGTGTGGTTAGTATGTGTGTTATAAAAAAATATGTGTGTGTGTGTGGGCATGTGTGTGTTTGTAATACTGAGAGAGAAAAACTGCAAATTCCAATCCAATCACTGTGAGCTCCAGTGGGGTTTTGCTGGCACCCAATGGGGAAAATATGTTACTACGCCCAAACAAACTGTTGCCGAAAGCTCATTTTTTGAGATATCATCCTCAAATTTGTAACACAACCTATTTAGATTTATGGCTTTGATTTTATTGCAGTTTTGAGTTCAACCTGATTTAAAAAAATATATATTTTATATAAAATATTTTTTATAAATAATTTTCATAAACTTATACCTATATAACTTTTTTTTGGATTTACTTATTATTATTTTTTTACTTCAGCAATAATCTGCAAAGGGTCTTCTTTAAAATGATACCAAACTTAAGTCTGTGCTCCAAAGCGTCACGTTTTTATGACAGTTTTTTGACATGGACATTTTTGTCCTCTTTTTACCTATGTGTAACTTTTTTAAATTGATGCACAAGGGTTAAATCATAAAATACATAGTTATGCTGCAATCAGGAGTCTTACTTAAAGTCTTTACTTTTGATTTGATTTTAAAGGCAATGCAAAATTGTCCTGTGATAATGTTGGTTGTTGTGGGCAGGAAGAAGACAAAGAATCGCTGGCTGCAACTCGGTAGACTCTTTATTGACTTCGGTCTGAGCACAAAGTAAAAGGCGGGGCTTTTAACACACCCAAAATAAACATAAAACATGTGTCGACGGTTTTGTCATGCAGTTCCTCTCTGCGTGTGCAGCTCTCTCCTGTCACTGCTTCCTGCTGGCTTATATCCTGTCCCAGCCAATTACTGAAACAAGAGACAGGTGTTATCACCTGAACTCGACCCTCTTACAAGTCCTCGTCCTCAAACTCTCTCGCCCACTGTCACAGACTTCGCTAAACCACGCCCCCTTGCCATATGTCCCTATTTACTTTCTTAATACATGTTCCTGGTCTTATTGTGCACTATTCATCATTGCAGGTTTTTCTAAAGAAAATACAATTTAATTGAACAAAGAAATCAAAGAATATACACAATTAACTGCAAATGCGTATACATGACCCTCGTTGACCCTGGACCCTCTCCACTCATCCAGGCCTCCTCCCAAACACACTCTCAGTCGAGTGATGATCACCAAGAACCGCGGGAAGGACAAACTGTGGAGCTGCACTCGAGAACCCATCAAGCAGGCTCTTCTGAAGAAGTGTGTGGGCCATGAGGAGCTTTCCCAGGAGGCCTGCATGGCTTTCATTGATATCCTTCAGAAAACAGACACAGATGCGTGAAAATATAATTCATATCTTTCTTTTCATATTTTGTGTGTGTGTGTGTGTGTGTGTGTTTGTGTGTTTTGAATATAGAAACTAAAGCCTATTTGAATAGGCTTGAAATAGTTTTCCAATTTTTTTTTCCTGAGATATGACCTGGGCCCTAAAATAGGTCTTATTTTCTTTATGGAAAATATTATTTATTTTTGTTTATTTTAATTTTGCCCTGAAATAGACATTAAATATTAAAAATGTTCTTTTCCTAGAGAGTAATGAGATTTAATTTGGTTTTATTTGAAATCGAGCTTTGTTTAAAAAACCCACTTTGAAATCGTTGGTTTTTCTGACGTCACAAACTACCCTGTAACCAATCACGTAAATGTGTGATCGTCTGAGCTGGTGTGAGTGCGTGGAGGTGGGGCTAATTTGCATATTCATAGAACTACGTGCACTAAAGGTGTTTTGGGTTCTCCCAAGGTTTTTTTTTTCACCATTGGGTCACCTGATGGAGTTTTAGGACACTTTTAGGTCACTTGATGGAGTTTTTCGGTTCCTTGCCACTGTTGCCTTTGGCTTGCTCAGTTTGGGATATTCAAATGAATTAACCAATCAGTAATGCCCTTGATCAGCTCTACCAAACGTGGATATTTTTCCACTAAAAAAACGAACATTGTTATTATGTCTTGATTGATACTGTGATGCTGCTTTGATGCAATCTATATTGCGAAAAGCGCTATATAAATATACTTGACATGACTAAATGAGGAAAGCGTGTATTGAATTACATTCAAGCTATTTTAAGACATGAAGATTTATTTATTTTTTTTAAATATGTCATTTTGGTGGTTAAAAATGAGTTTTAAAGGATAACATTATTGACTACAGGGAGACTTTAACACTAGAAGTTCATGGTTATTATCTTCTTTCTGAACGTTAATCTTCCTTGACCTGCTCTCCTGCACCTATAATGAAATACATGGGCGATTATCCATCCAAGCGGACTCGTTCTGTGAACGAGCTCACGGATCAGATCTTCGAGAGCGCTCTGAAGGCGGAGCCTCTGAAAGACGAGATCTTCTGCCAGATACTCAAACAAATGACTGACAACCACGTCAAGTATGTCCATCCTTTATAAATATAGCCAGACGCTGTGATTTCTTCCATTTCTTCTCTACCGTTTTAAAAGACGTCAGGCTGCTTTTATTTGTTAAAAAATGCTGTAATATTGTGAAAAATATTATTGCAATTTAAAATAACTGTTTTCTATTTGAATACATTTTAAAATGTCATTTATTATTGTGATGTAAAGCTGAATCTTCATCATATGATCCTTCAGAAATCATTCTAATATGCTAATCATGCAAGAAACATTTCTTCTTATTATTATCAATGTTGAA
Organism: Pimephales promelas; assembly: GCF_016745375.1. The sequence continues at coordinate 1,612,650 of NW_024122005.1, read as the reverse complement.
AACAGTTCAAGCTGTGCTGCTTATATATTTTAAAACTGTAATACTTTTTAGTATTCTTAGATTAATAGAAAGTTCAAAAGAATTTGAAATAGTAAACACTTTTAGAATGTTACAAAAGATTTATGTCACTTTTGATCAACTTAATGAATCCTTGCACAATGAAGGTTTTAATTTGGTAATGACCTCAAACTTTAGCACAGTATTGTGTGTTCTACTCGCTGTCATTCATATCAGCTGTTGATAGTTTAACTGCAATGTTTTGTCTGTTTGTGTAGGTACAGTGAGGAAAAGGGCTGGGAGTTGCTTTGGCTGTGTGCCGGTCTCTTTCCTCCCAGTAACGTCCTCTTACCACACGTCCAGAGGTTTCTACAGTCGAAGAAACATCACCCGTTGGCTCCCGACTGCATGCAGAGACTGCAGAAAGCTTTACGGTGACAGCACTCCCTCACCTCACGTACAACTGCATGTACTGTACATGCACAAACAGGCATGCATATTTTCTAGAGCCTATTTATATCGCAAAGATAGTCGTATCTGTAGAAGCATATACAGTATACCTCGAAGAAGAGCCTTTGCAAATAGACTTCTTAACGCACAATTTCGTCCATGTCAGAAGCATTTTGTCTGTCAGAGAGAACACTAAATGTAGTGTGCCTGGTTTGTTGAACTAGCTTAGAAGGGCACTTCTAAGACAGCTTATTTATTATATTTTTATTTCTTTATTTTCAATACTTTGACCGTTTAGAATGGCTACAGCTGTCGTCTTCATATAACTTATTTATCCTGATGAGCTGGTGATATTTCCCTGCTTTTGGAGAAGCAAAGACAACATAAACTCTCAGACATTTGGTGCATTCAAGTCATGTCAGAAAGATCGCGTTTACAGCTTGAATGCTCATGAACACCAAATTCGACAAAGCCATGGTTATGTGTTAATTATGGAAACTCTTTGAGCCCCATAGTAGGATGTGTGAGTGAAACAACATGGCAGAAGCAATGGATGAAAATTCTGTGGTTGATGGTAAATTTGTTGAAAAAATAGTTTTGCCCAATTTAGAATATATCTACCTAAACTAAGTTGCCTATACAAAATACAGTAGTATTGTACAATTAAGATAAAATGCATAACGATTCAATTTTGCAGTGGCTTCATAAATAATTAAAATCATTAAAAAAATTCATTTCTGGAGCTCAAACAGTATAGAGCAACACCAGGGTCATGTGTTCGATTCCCAGGGAATCCATCAACTGATAAAATGTATACCTTGAATAAAAAGTCGCATTGGTTAAAATCATTTGCAAAAAAAGAAAATGCGTAAGTGTAAAGAAAAAGAGAGTAAAAAAAGGCCTGGTGTGCATTTTTGTGTCCTTCACCTGCAGTTTATTTTTGTTTGTAATTAAGATATTGTACAGTAGTGTTGGGTGTAATGCATTACCAAGTTATTCATTTCTGTAATTTAATTATTCTCTTGAAAAAGTACAACAAAGGGATTACTCTTAATTTTTCTGTAATCTAATTAGTTACTTATTATGTAAATGCATTAAATACTGTAAGGACTAGATAAATTCTATATAAAACAATAGAGGATTTAGCATCAAAATTTAATGTCTTATGTTAAAATGTATGTTTTTAATCTTACCTTCTCCCTTTAAAGCGGTGGTAAATTCAAGAATAATTCATGCAATTTTATATTATTTATTTGAAAGAATTAAAAGAGCCGTTTCTTGTCTATCTTTGTATTGTTCAACTGGTCGAGATTGATATGGGATTTACAAAGTAATAAGTAATCCAATACTTTGTAGAGATGGTTATTTGTACAGTAATCTTATTAGTTGTAATTGGAGATGTAAATAGCCACTTGTAGTTAATTACTTTTTCACTAACCATAAAAGTGGTTGAACAAGTGACTTGAACACACCTGCTGTCATAATTACGATTTAACAACCTAAACGCCAATACTCCTAAAATGGCTCTTCCTGAAGCTGACACATTATTCCCGAAGGCTCCTTCCCCTCCAGTTATGTTCTATAATTATAATGTGTATATCTGCAGTGTGAAATTAAGCATATTGTGTCTTTTTTTATCTCTTTCTTTCTCACTGTGTTTCTTTGTGTCTGTCAGCTCCATTCTGAGCTTTATTTGTGATGTTTTCTAGTTCTGATGAATATGAGACGTCTGTGTGAGGAGTGTTATAGTGTGAATGTCTCATCATGGGCACCGTATGTTTGTTTGTGTGCAGGAACGGATCCCGAAAATATCCCCCTCACCTGGTCGAGGTGGAGGCTATTCAGCACAAGACCACACAGATCTTTCATAAAGTGTACTTTCCTGATGATACAGATGAGGTGAGATATGCTTTCATATGCTTATGACTCATCAAACACATTGGGATCTTCTCCCAATGACGAGGTGACGACGATATACTGAGAGTGTTTTATGAAAGCTTCACATTTCTGCTTTTAACCCTGTAAAGCCTGACATGAAGTGAAAATCGTAATAGTAGGGTTTTTCTCTGTAAATGGTGAGAATAAAATCATTTTGTGAGAATATGGTGGAAAAAGGCAGCTCAATTTTATTCATAGGCCCAAACTGAGAATAAACTCAGAAATATGCAATACTGAAATTCCTATGACCAAAAAGTAAGATGAAATTCTTATCACTCTCAATGTGAATCAACTAGATTTGTATAACAGTATAGCGACTACTTACACACACCTAAAGGATTATTAGGAACACCTGTTCAATTTCTCATTAATGCAATTATCGAATCAATCAATCACATGGCAGTTGCTTCAATGCATTTAGGGGTGTAGTCCTGGTCAATACAATCTCCTGAACTCCAAATTGAATGTCTGAATGGGAAAGAAAAGTGAAAATGCCTTGTTGATGCTAGAGGTTAGAGGAGAATGGGCCGACTGATTCAAGCTGATAGAAGATCAACTTTGACTGAAATAACCACTCGTTACAACCGAGGTATTGCAGCAAAGCATTTGTGAAGCCACAACACGCACAACCTTGAGGCTGATGGGCCACAACAGCAGAAGACCCCACCGGGAACCACTCATCTCCACTACAAATAGGAAAAAGAGGCTACAATTTGCAAGAGCTCACCAAAATTGGACAGTTGAAGACTGGAAAAATGTTGCCTGGTCTGATGAGTCTCGATGTCTGTTGAGACATTCAGAGGGTAGAGTCAGAATTTGGCGTAAACAGAATGAGAACATGGATCCATCATGCCTTGTTACCACTGTGCAGGCTGGTGGTGGTGGTGTAATGGTGTGGGGGATGTTTTCTTGGCACACTTTAGGCCCCTTAGTGCCAATTGGGCATCGTTTAAATGCCACATCCTACCTGAGCATTGTTTCTGACCATGTCCATCCCTTTATGGCCACCATGTGCCCATCCTCTGATGGCTACTTCCAGCAGGATAATGCACCATGTCGCAAAGCTCGAATCATTTCAAATTGGTTTCTTGAACATGACAATGAGTTCACTGTACTAAAATGGCCCTCACAGTCACCAGATCTCAACCCAATAGAGCATCTTTGGGATGTGGTGGAACAGGGGCTTCGTGCCCTGGATGTGCATCCCACAAATCTCCATCAACTGCAAGATCAATATGAGCCAACATTTCTAAAGAATGTTTTCAGCACCTTGTTGAATCAATGCCATGTAAAATTAAGGCAATTCTGATGGCCAAAGGGGGTCAAACACAGTATTAGTATGGTGTTCCTAATTATCCTTTAGGTGAGTGTGTATAAAATTGTCGCTTTATTTCTCCCAATAATACTGTATGTCTTAGTTGATATATAAATGCTTAGTTTTATGATCAACAGAGAAACAATGCAGTGCAATATATTGATGACTGAGGGATAAACAAATAAACATTGATTAAAAGCCTAATGGATCATATTTGATCCTCGCATATAACATGATTTTTCTGTGTATGGATAATCAAGTAAACATAAGGTGCTTCTGTCCAGCAAGTTTTCATCAGGAAATATTACTAGCAATATAAATGTTATTTTTTACATTTACTTACCTTAAGGTGGACGTTTTTAGAGTTACACTATAAAATACCTTTTTACTTGCTAATAAAAGTATAAACTATCAATCAAACGACAGAAGGTAGACGTAGATTGTGTAGAGCAGGCTTTTCAGCATCATTGTGTTCATGTTGATGATTTAGAAGCCTTAGAATTTAGTGAATCAACTATGACACATTAGGTGTTATAGGGTTAAACCCTCCCAGAATATTCCTTTAAATGCATCTGGAAGTGTTGGATACAGTCTTTGGATGGGTAAAGACAGACTGTGAAGGTTCCCGTTGTCTGTTTTCAGGCGTTTGAGGTGGAGTCCAGCACGAAGGCCAAAGACTTCTGTCTGAACATCTCCACCAGACTGCTGCTCAAATCACCTGAAGGCTTCAGTCTGTTTGTCAAGATCTCCGATAAGGTAAACGTCAAACTGTGAGGAAGAACAGCCTCTGTGGGATTTCAGTGGGATTTTGCTCATGTAGCACATGTTCCTGTCTTTCATGCTAACCCAACTCTAACCATGGGAATATTTAGTATTCAATTCCTATCAAGATGTATTTAATATTATTTGATCTGGTTTTATGCATTATAGGTGATAAGTGTACCTGAGGGTGATTTCTTCTTTGACTTTGTCCGCCATTTGACAGACTGGATCAAGAAAGCAAGACCCGCTAAAGAAGGTACAAACGGGATTTCTACTGCACAGTTATGGTTTACTCGTTCATGTGTACTCACAAAACATTACATTCGGATTTATTTGAATGTTCGGGGTTAGTAAGATGTTTTTATGTTTTTGAAATAGCTAAGGCTGCGTTTATTTGAAATTAAAAATACAGTAAATACTCTTCTCTATTTGAATATGTTTAAATATTCAGTCTTCAGTCACATGATCCTTCAGAAATCATTCTAATATGATGATTTGCTGCTCAAGAAGTATTTCTTCTTATTATCAGTTTTGCAATCAGTTGTGCTGCTTCATATTTTTGTGGGAAACGTGATATTGTTTGATTAATAGAAAGTTTAAAAAGAATAGCATTTATTTGCAACATTGCAAGTGTCTTAACTGTCACTTTTGATTAATTTAACACATCCGTGCTGAATAAAAGTGACCCCGAACTTTTGAAGTGCAACGGTTTTACAATCACCGTATCCACTGCCAAGTGTAGTTTTGTATTTTTAGGAAAAGGGTAGCAGAATGAAAGCATGCTCAGTAACATATTGGGTCTTCCTCCGGTGTTCAGGTATAGTGCCTTCATTGACCTACCAGGTGTTTTTCATGAAGAAGCTGTGGACGAACACGGTTCCAGGCAAAGACTCCTTCGCAGACTCCATCTTCCATTATTATCAGGTGAGCTTCATAAACAACATTTATAATTCATAAAACATGAATTATATACATCAGCTTATCTTTCTAACACTTCCCATGTGAAGGAACTTCCAAAGTATCTCCGTGGATACCACAAATGCTCCAGAGAAGAAGTTTTCCAGCTCGGCGCTCTGATCTACCGGGTCAAATTTGAGGATGACAAATCCCACTTTCCCAGTATTCCCAAGATGCTGAAGGAGCTGATTCCTCAGGACCTGATCCGCCAGCTCTCGCCTGACGACTGGAAAAGGGTTTGTGTCGCACTTTCAATGTTCTTGGCTGTCTGCGTCCTTTATATAAACATCCTTGTAGTTGCCTAAATTATGCATCATTTTTATGATCCGACTGGCTCACCCTCATCTGTTCCTCCTCTTGTTGCAGTCGATTGTGGCGTTCTTCAACAGACATGCTGGGAAATCAAGGGAAGAAGCCAAGCTGATGTTTCTGAAGCTCATTTTCAAATGGCCCACGTTTGGTTCAGCCTTTTTTGAAGTGAAGGTAACTGTGCTCTGTTAACGTGGTTTGGAAAGCTGGCATTTTCTTACTATAACCTTTTTGAAGCTCAGTGTTTTTTCTTTGGATGGACCAATCAGTCTCTTGATATTTGAAATTTTCTCCCATAGCAAACCACCGAGCCACACTTCCCCGAGATCCTGTTGATAGCAATCAACAAATATGGAGTCAGCCTAATCGACCCCAAGAACAAGGTGCGCTCTCTTTCTGTTGTGCTGTTTTAACTAAGTAACGTTTTTTTTATAGTCTAAAACTTGCTGTGACTTGTATTCCAACGCAACTTATATAATGCAATTAACGTCAAGCACACAAAACATGCGCACACATTTGGTTTGGGGTCTAATGAGAGAGGAAGTGAGTCCATGTTAATTTGTATAGCGTATTTCCACATGCCGATAGTTTCAGTTTCGCCTTTAAATTCACTTAGGCTTGGTATTTATAATAAATATCATTTATATTGAATGGCACTATAATTTGTTTGTTTTGTTCTTATATTTTTCTTTCTTGTTCAGTTGTGAACGCTGTTAAATTTAAAGAATTAATACTGTTTAAGGATTAATAATGTTAATATATTAACAATATGTTGTGATTTACAAACATTATAAATCCTATAAACATTAATGTCTTATAAATATATATATATATATATATATATATATATATATACAATAGTATCTCGAAACTAGAATAATAGGGATGTAGTATACTGATATATTAGTGCTGTCAAATTGATTATTCGCATCTAACATAAAAGTTTGTTTACAACACCGGCGATATTTTATGTCCTAAATTAATACATGATTAACTAAATGTATTTTTCCATGTGCATTTCTGAAATGCACTTTCTGTAAAGCTGCTTTGAAACAAAATGTATTGTGAAAACCCGGTCTTTGATTTTGATGAACTTTTTTGATCCACTTCAAATGTTGACTACTACATATATATATATATATATATATATATATAGTATATACACAGACATATATGATATATATATAAATGTAATTATGTTGCGTTTTTTTTTTTGTCTTTTTTATTAGTCAGTGTCTTATTAATGTGTATATATAGTTTTTAATATATATATATTTTTTGTTTGTATTATAAAGTTAAACTAAATGAAAATGAGAAATGTTGCTTTGGCAACTAGCTGAAATAAAATAAGTTTAGGAGTAAACTAGAATGCATTGCAAGTGTAGTTTAGTATTATTTATGTACTACTAGTATTAATTATACTATTATTTAACATCAATATTATTCATATTTAGTATTATATACTAACTATTGTATGCTTTTATTTTATATTTCAGTTTTATTTAATGTATGTGCATTTGTCATTTTTATTAGTTTTTTATATTTGATTTGATTTCAAGCAACAGTTATTTTAATGGTGAGTGTCCAATGTTCTTGCTCTCCGTGCTGATCCCAGTATGCACTGTGCAGTGATGTTTGTGTTTCCTGTTTTCTTGATCCGCAGGATATTTTAACCACGTATCCCTTCACGAAGATTTCCAATTGGAGCAGCGGGAACACGTACTTCCACATCACTATCGGGAACCTGGTTCAGGGCAGCAAACTTCTGTGTGAGACGTCACTGGTGAGAGAAACTCTACTTAACCCCATTCACACTACAAGCGACAAAGCGATATGATATTATTTATTTCAATGGGTGAGCGGCCGATTTCTGGCAACGCGCGTGACAGCGACCATTGGTGACCAGATGGGTGACAAGAAAAAGTTGAGATCTGTTTAACTTTATGCAAATGAAGAACGACTTTCGGGAGTGCCAACCAATAGGAGTGAAGTCAGTGGAGCGCGTCACTCTCGAGAAGCTAATTTTAGCAGTCAGAAGCTGTCCTGTAATTCATGATATATCTCTGTGTACATACAGTGGTATTCACCGTACCGACTCCCTGTCTGAATGGTTTCGGGAACCCAGATAGACGGGAATTTGGCCGTTTGCTGCAGTTAAATAGCCACGATGGCAAAGAGCACTCACTGTTTCTCGTTCATCTTTAATATTATGCGTTTTATGTACTGATTCCATTTATATTTAGACTTTTACTTTCCGCTACAAACAAACATTTTGGGAGGAAATTTATTTGTTGTCTACAACAGAGAAACATCCGTGAATGTCACTCACAAACATTACTAGGCAACCAGTTGTGGGAACGCCCTCCAGCGCAGCCACTGGCGACCTGCAGCGACAAAGCCGCTTGTAGTGTAGTGTGAACGGGGGTTTACTCTAAATGCTGCTATTATCCTTTTTTAATGAGGTTCATTTAGTAAATGATTTAATTAAAGCTACACTGTGTGATTTTTACCCCCATCTAGTGACCATCCAGTGAATATTAGTTTCTGTTCCTCTCAATTCCGATTTCGTTTCAACTCCTACGGTAGCCATTGTAGTCCAAGATTAACATGGCTTCCAGTTCGACCTCGTCCATGAGTGTTAACTCAAACGTAAACGCAAAAGGCGAAGCTTGAATTAACGGGTATGTCCCTCTTTGGCTAATGTACTTTCAAGAAGTAGGGGCAACATGGCGACCCCTTACCCGTATCTATTTTCAATGACATATTATACACTCACGAGAATACTTTATTACTTGAACGAAGTAAATACATAAATGAGCACATATATTTTTGAAAGAACTAAGTGTTTTTAGCTAAGAATAAACTAAAAGAGTTACACAGTGTAGCTCTAAGGAAATTTGTTTTCTTCATAACAGGGCTACAAAATGGATGACCTGTTGACGTCATACATTAGCCAGATGTTGACCACCATGAGCAAGCAACGCAACTCCCGCGGCCACAGCAAGTGAACGTTTGATTGGCGTGAGGCGGTGGAGCTGGTGCGTCTGCTGCGCCCAATTGGTCGGCCCTGTAGCTGGGGGCGGGCCTTCGCGTCCCAGCTGTGGCAGATGAGCCGCACCCCCTCTGCCAGCTCCCAGGGCTCCGTGTACCCCGATGAAGACTCTTCATCTGCCTCCAGTGAGGATGACTACCTCTGAGCAAAGCTGAAGGGACTTTGCCTCCTTGGAAATGGCGTGAAGAACCTGAATTATGCATCTTTCGTTGGATGGTTTGCTCCAGAATATGTATTCTACAGTATGACTTAATGCACAATTTAGGTACCATTTAATACGTTTTGTGAAATCCAGCCAAGTCAAACATGAACTGGAATGGCTAGCTAACATGCATCGCAAAGCATTCATCAACATTTTGGAATTTTTCCTCACAATCACGTCAGTGAACGAACAGTATTTGGATTGTTTAGGTGGTAAACAACACTGCTAATGCACAAGAAAAATACTTGCCTGAGTTTCTGGGGGTTTTGATAGAATTCGAGAATTCTGTGATTTCAATGTAAGTTTTTAAAATATTGTTAAACTGCATGCCTTATTACTATTTTTTTTTTTTTTTTTTGTGGAATAATTGTTTTTACAGGCTTGGAAAATTGTTACATGTTCAACATTCATGCAGCTTTGACTTGTAGTGTACTTTAGGGAATGTTAAAATGGCCTTATTGCATCCCTAGAAACAAGCCGAGAACTGTTTCAGATCGTATTTCTCCCATTTCAAGCAAAATAAAGAAATTATATTTTGCATACAGGAAAATGAAATGTTTTTAGAAAGCTAGTTGGTTGCACTGCCTGTAATGTATAATATAAAAACATTAAAAAGTGCATTATAGTGTATGTCCGGAAGCATGGGCTTAATTGAGATACAGAAAATTAGTAGTCATTACATAGTGTATACCATAATTTTTTTTAAAAAAAAAATCTTCATGCTTTTGAAAACAAGATTGGGTTGAAATGTGACCTAGACATGTTTCCAAGAGATTCGCCCAGTAACTGATAAATAGATACGTTAGAATGACGCTGTACTTTGTCATTTTTGAAACTGTTGATGCTTGTGTATGTTGCAAGAGTAGGTTTGATCTGTTAGACTTTTTCTTTAGTTAATTTATGGCCTTTATTTGCACCAATATGTCCTTCAGCACAATTATTTGACTGACTCACTGTGACATCAGAAACTAACCTGTACAGAACACGTCTGTTTCTCATGTTTTATTTGTGTGGTAATTAGCAGATCAAGTTCTGAGTACTGTTATTTTGCCATATGTAAACTCGCACCAGAGTTTAGTTATAAATAAAATTTTATATGAAACATTCCTGTAAACAGTGCAGCGTTTATAACAAAACTAAACATGGGTTCAATATTTCTGTGATGTGATGCTGATATTCTCACATCCTGTATAGATCAAACCTTTTGTAAAGATACATATTGAGGCATATCTTGAGTCTGCTAAAAATATTTTTATTTAGGCTGTAAGTGCTGATGATAGAGTAACAAAAAGAGACAAAAACAAAAAAAAAATCTGACAATATCAGATCAGAATATTATTTAAGGTCAGTTTACAATCATATTTACAGTCTCGAGTTACATCGAAAGATTAAGTAAATAGAAATCACGCTAGGCATTGCATTTTATACAGGCAGCATCCCATGAAAAGAGCAAGAAAACATGTATGCGATCCAGCACTCACTGTTTGAAGTACATGCTGCATGTCTGCGGTACGATGAGCTCACGCACGACCACTTCCAAAATAAAGACATTTCCAAGTTCATCAGTAGCCAGAGCACTTCTATACAACTCAAGAAGTTGCGTTCGAATTCACATCAGCAATTCCAGTGTCAAAAATCCCAACATCGAAATCTTTCAAATCGAGATTGTCCGTTTGGCTTTTTACCGTCGTCTTCCCGATTGTAAATGTTTTGTCAAATTTATCACACCATGCAATGGATCTGACATCATTTCCAAAACTCTCTATTTTACCATGCGTCATTCTGCAGTAATCAGGCTTGCATTGAAAAATAGCCAAATTCTGTCTTTGATAAAAACGAACTTCACAGAAGCAAAAGAAGCTGGATGATCGATTCATCTAATGCCACCAATTCAGAAAAGAATTGGTCAAATACAGTTGATATTTTTAACAAAATATCACTAACATATGTTTTCTATGAATGACCTCTCAGAGTACCCGAGTACCATGTAAACTCCATGGTACATGAATTTCAAGGTACTGCCAAAGTATAAACCCCAGAATATATGAAAACTGTCTATATTTTGCATGATGATGCTGCTGATATAGCGATGATGCTGACAGCGATGCAGGCTTCATGCCTTCCACAGATCTCTCTGTTGTCCTTTCAGATGGGCGGTTCCTCAGAAATGGTGGGCAGATTGGGAGCGAGGGGCGAGCTCTGAGCCTCTCCACGGACACTGATGCTGGAGATGGACCAGACGTCGCTCAGCTCTGCCGTACAGGGGAGGGAGAGAGACGGCTCAGTAATGAGAGTGACGGAGGGTCAGATGGGTACGGGGAAGCCATGCACAGGGGGAACATGCATAGGGTCCAGGGAGAGTGACGGCCCGTCAAAGAACAGGGGGTTCCAGCGGATGCCTTGGACCTCAGAGCGTTCTACAGCACAGAGAGTCACGTTCAGACAGCGCCACAGGACACACAACTAGGGTTTCTGGGATGGTTGCAGGAAAATCTGACTAATGCGATTTTTTTTCTACTTCACATTTGCTTAGAAAATTAATAGTCATTACAAAGTGTATACCATGCCTTTGGTATACACTATATGTAATGTTTACTATTTAAATCAGGGATTTCCAAATCTTTTTTGTCATCTGAACCACTTTGAGGTAAAATATTTACATGAAGCCAGGATTAATATCGTTAAAAAAAAAACTGTTAATTGAAATAAGACATATTAATAGTAGTTAAAATGCTATATGAACATTTTTGGATTTAAAATGTATGATTTAATTTTAATCCCAGACTTTCAAGCAAAAACTATTTTTATATAGCTTATATATCTAGTCTATATATCAACTATTTCCATGTGAAATATTTGTATATTATTATAAATATGTATACACATAAGCTATGTGTGTGCGTGTTATATTTATACACAATATATATATATATATATATATATTATATGTAACATGTACCATGTACTATTTACATAACACATATTGCATATTAACCATAACACACACACAAGAACATTCTGGCTGTCTATGGGTACAATGGGTACAAAATATGCAACAATAATAGAAATAATTCATCAGAAATAAAGTTGCTTATTTTGAATTCAAATTTGTGTCATTAGATAAAATAACTGGCAAGAAGGATGAGTTAAAATCGTGTTTGGCTTAGGTTGACCAAAAATACAGCATCACACACACACAGTGTGCTCTGTTGTATATTGCAGATTTGGCAACAGTTGTATGATCATCTGCCATTCTGAAAATAGCCACCAATCTGTACAGCACATGCAGGACGACGAGCCAAAACCATGAGAGACTTCGAGCCAAAAATGAACAACTTACCAGTCCTGAACTTGCTGTATGGTCCATTCTCATTGACCTGTCTACTACCGGACCAGAAGGGTAAACCTCGCTCACGCCACCTGGAGGAGGAAACATCACATGCGGAGTTCATCACATCCCAATAAAAAGAATGTTGCCATGGTTTCTTTTTTAAGCCTTCAATTTTGAGGAAGAACATTGCAAAAGACGTGGAATAACATGCATTTAATAAAATGATGGAAAGAAATCTCCTTGTAATCTAACAAATAAACAGTGCCCTGAAAATAGAAAACCAAAGGTGTTTGTATAAAATGGTACTTTTTCCAGAGAATGGTTAAATTGTTAAAAATGCTTTTTTAAGGCTATAATGTTACCCATAATCTGTGTTTTGGTACATACTGCAATTGATGCAATTCTAATCTTGCACTTTTGCTAATAATTTACTAACCCATATGTCATCCAAGATGTCCATGTCTTTCTTTCTTCAGTCGAAAAGAAATTAAGGTTTTTGACAGAGGTGGGGGACTCGAGTCACATGACTTGACTCGAGTCTGACTCGAGTCACAATTTTCAGGACTTGTGACTTGCTTGATTAAAGTACAAAAATGACTTGACTTGACTTTGACTTGAGAACAAGTTACTTGAGACTTGACTTGACTTGAAGTGGAAGACTCGACAATGACTTGAACATATAATAAACAAACAGCAATACAGTTAATTAAAATATATATTATGGCGTCAGCATCAATATATCGGCATCTGTGCCTTTACGCTGCTCAATTCAAACCGCGCCAAACGGAAGTTCCGGGAGTCTCACGCATATTGATAGCGTCTCCCTGATGCCCGCAAATGAGTTAAAATCTCCCGGAATCTAGAGCGAGATACTGCGCGTATAACATACATAGCGTGCGGCGTGTGCACGGCAGAGATATGGGAAGCCAAACAAACCAAAAGTGGGACGAGACAGCGGGGCTTTACAGAGCTCGTGCCGCGCAGACATGTCATCTGCACGGTTCAATGATCCGAGCCGCGCAGCCGATTCGTCAGCGCAGCGCGGACGTGTTTCCTAGCGACACTCAATAGTCAACGCTGTACTGACCAATTTAAAGCAACGCAAACCATATGCTACATACTACATGCAAATAAATGTACAATAAAGAAACCCCTCCTTCCTTACAAAGAATTGTTCTCTACTGAAGTTTAGGAGTTAATTATGGAGAATTCCATAATTAAAACAATCATTTGTTAATATTTATGTAAATTTAATATATAATATTCATAATATTATTTAATATGTAATATTTATTAAATATAAAATATGTTAATATAACATATTACCATTTTTATTTTATATTTATTTTAAACATATTTTAAATATGTTAATATAACATATATTAACCCCCCCACCCCCCCCCCCCCCACCCCTAACATTACATTCATTGAGATATACCTCCCTGAAATGAATTCTTGTAGGTTGGGATGTCTGTATATGCAGCATAGATATATACACGGCTGTGCAGCTGCAAATGCGTTTTACATATAGGTTTCAGTAAATCGAGGAAAAGGAGTTTCCGAAGACATTTGTTGGCTATGATAAGAAAAACTACTGAATTAAAAAAAAAAATGCATTTTATATTCTCATACATTTCATACATTTTATATTTTACATTTATATAAGATATAAGATATTACATTTTAGATTTCATACATTTTAGACCGTTTCAATTAAATTGAATTAGACAGATTGGATTATACATCTTAGAATCGATACATCTTAGACTCTGAACGTTTTGTGTAAACAACACAATTTTATTTTATTTTCAGATATTAATGTAGCACAGATATGCATATGATTAATATAGCAAATGTAAGATACATAATATATGTATAAAAGTTCATCTTTTCTGTGCAAAAATAAATATGTATCGAAAAAATTTACCTCTATTTATTTTAGTAGTGTGACTTGACTTTACTTGAAACTTATCAGGACTTGACTTGACTTGCTTAGGGTGAACCCTTGACTTGACTTGACTTGCTTGATTTATCTGAACTGCGACTTGAGACTTGACTCGAGACTTGATGGTTAAGACTTGAGACTTGCTTGGACTTGACTATGTGTGACTTGTCCCCACCTCTGGTTTTTGATGAAAACATTCCAGGATTTTTCTCCATTTAATGGACTTCAATGGGAACCAAACGGTTCAAGGTCCAAAAGACACTTTCAGTACAAACTGCAAACTGTTTAAAGGGCTTTAAACGATTCCAGATGATGAATAAGGGTCTGAACAAGAGAAACGATCGCTCATTTAATTAATAAATAACACAGTTTAAGTTTTATAAGCACAAATGGTCGCCTTGCTCTGTTCTGTGACGCACGTTTGTGACTCTCCTGTTTGAACTCGTTCATCAAAATGAACAAATCTTTTTCCGAGTCATTTGATTCATTCAAAGAACGAAATAAACGAATTGACTCGGAAAAAGATTTGTTCATTTTGATGAACGAGTTCGAACAGGAGAGTCACGAACGTGCGTCACAGAACAGAGCAAGGCGACCATTTGAGCTTATAAAACTTAAACTTTGGTGTGTTTTTTTTTTTAAATGAGCGATCGTTTCGCTTGATAAGACCCTTATTCATCGCCTAGAATCGTTTAAAGCCTTTTAAACAGTTTGCACTAATAAAAGTGTCTTTTGGACCTTAAACCGTTTGGTTCCCACTGAAGTCCATTATATGGAAAAAATGCTGGAATGCTTTCATCAGAAACCTTAATCAGTCAACTACTCCTTTAATCAGATATTATGCAAATTTGATCTGAAATATTTTTAACCTGTTGACAGCCCTTATTTGAAAATAGATCTGAACTTTAATGGTTGTAATTCATGAATGCATTGGAATACAGACTTAAGTTGGTCTCTTTTTAAAGAAGACTAAAGATTATTGCAGAAGTGAAAAAAAAATAAAGTGTAAAAAGTTCTAGACACTTAATGTTACTGTAAAGCAAATGCACAGAAGTAAAAATTTTATATTTTATCCAAAATATATATAAATAATTAGCTAGAAAAATCAAAGCCGCATGTCTAACCAAGTTGTGTTCCAAATTTGAAGTTTGATATCACAAAAATTGAGCATCATCTATCCATCATCTCTTGTGTTACCTTGGACGCAGTACTTTGAGTGTTTAAGCTTTCGAATGATGCCTGATTTAAAACGATTGCTAAAATATGTGATTGGGAAAAAAGCAATAAAAAGGTGTGCCAATTGTCCCAATACTTAGACATTGACAGTTACAGTACCAGTCTCCAAATACTTGAACGTGTCATGCATGTATGTTTGAAACTAAACAGCAGGTTAGTGGAAGCAGAACTCACCAGTGGAATATGAAAACGGCAGTGATGAAGAAAGCAGAGACGATATCTGTCAGAATCCACATCAAACTGTATTCGTCTGGAGTCTGCGCAAGGATTTGTGAGGAAAAGAATGGTCACAGTCCTTTGAATGATAGAATATGTGTGCTCTCAAAGCTAGGCTCAACTCACCATGAGGAACAGGGGGCGCTGCAGTTTCTTAAGGATGTGCAGGGCGTTGGTAGTGACCGAATGAACGCCGGCGCACCATGCCAGTGAATACAACCACGGCTGACTGATCACGTACAGGTTAGTGCTGATGTTCACAGAGGCGTACTTTCTGAAATCAGAAAGGTTCATTCACATGTCTCACCTCACCAAATAATTTCAGTTATTTAAAAGGTCTTTACAGCCTACAAAACCAAAACCCACAACTACACTGACCGAGCAAATAAATATAGTAAACAATGGGATAAAAACGACAAATCATTTCCATGTTTTTGCTTCAAAATTGCATTTTATTAATGCAATATCTCTCTATAATGGCATTAACAACTGCATTTGTCTGCTATCAGTGGCTCAAGCATTGGGAAGCACCGGTAGTAGGACTACATGTATAGGAAATTAGTCCTACACACAAGAGCCTGACAAATGTCTTGAAATGCCTCATCTGAACAATGTGAGATGCGGTAGCCATAGTACAAGTAGAATACGGTAATTGACTCTAAGCCATTGAATTATTAAAAAACTATCTATGCGACACAACCTGACATACCTGATCTGATCCTGTGACATGGAGCTGTAATGGAGGTTGAGTCGGACTATATGTTCCTCCTGCAGCTCCTCTATCGACGCATGATCTCCAGAAGTTTGCTGCAACTCTGGATCCAGCTCCTGTACCACACTCCTCTGATCAGCCGGCAGCCACAACACCTACCAGTTAATAGGCCAAAAAAACACACCATAATACATCATCAGCTCTTTTTTTTTTATTGAACCGTTTAAAAATGGAAACACATAATGCCATGAGGTGGTCACATGACATTATAATGCCATTGTTTAAGGTTATTAGAACATGTCAGCATCCAACTAGGGTTCATGAACTACCTGACTGGAGTTAATGAAGGACTCGTTGTGTATGACCTCCAGGGTGCGAGTGATCCACGTGTCCCTGTACGGGTGGCCTCGGGGTGGACGTCTGAGGTCGAAGATCACCAGTCTCTCGTGCCGAGCGGCCAGATTCAGGAACTCTTTCAGTGTTGGTACAGTCTGGTTCTGGACCTGAACCCTCTCGTTTATATCGAGAGAGGCGGCTGTACTGAAAGGATCCTTCTGAGAGGAGATAGAGACAGAGAAGACTGGTTAACTTGAGTTCAGGCATGCAGTTTTATAGATCAATTATGAGATCCAACATCTCAGATGTTGCTTTATACACATTTATAATACAATCCACAAGCATTTAGCTTGATCAAAGCCAAGGATAACTCCCTCTATTGAACTTTAAACTGGCTGAGGTTGAGCATTGTATTTTAGGGTTGTAACAGTGGTGACGCAAGGCTCCTCCTGGCAAAGCCTAATTCCAGCTAGAATCCTTTAATCCCAATTGATTCCACACAGGAATTTAAGAGGGATTTTTAATTAAGGGGCCAAGAACCAAAGCATATATGGATGTGCACTGCATTATGATTTTTATGGTTTTATAAACCATGAGTTGTTTTTAATCTGTTTTTGACCACGACATCCTAAAATAACCCATGTGATTTCTCTGAAAATATGAATATAATATCCAGCTTTGAAGAAAAACTCATAAAAACAACAACACACAAGTATAACGGATACCAAAACATTAACAACAAAAGAAAATAGTGCTTTTACTCTTTCTGCAATATACACTAATTTTCTGCATTTTAAACTAATTTTGTTTGCATGAAATTAATACTGCATCCACAATGCATTGCATATATCCACTATGAATTTTTTATGAATTTTTATTTTAGTTGACTAGTTACTTGATCATACTGCCCAATGTTAAAACACGTTTTATTAAATATAGTATAATATTTATATATTCACATATATAACAATTATTTTATTAATTTACATGATTTTTTATTAAAAAATGACAAAATGCAAAATAGCCATTATATATTCCAAGGAGATAACTGGATGCCACTTGAAGGGGCGAATCTTATTTATTATCTACGCCAGATAATTTATCTCAGTATCAAATATGAATGTAAGCATGAACCATTTAATGTACCATTTTTTAGCAGATATGCTTGGTAAGTCAAAAGCATACAGCACAACCAGTGAAGCTCAAATGGGTGGGTTTCCAGTTGTTCATGATTCGTAAAATTAGATGGGATTGTGGTTTTAATTCCCACAACTCTTCTCCTCGTTTATTTTGACCTTTGTCGAGTACCTTAATTATTTTTTAGTGGCGCACGGATTCTCCAACCGTCCGCTGCACTTTCATCATCCAAGAAAATAAAATGAAACCAATAGCCAAGGAGATCTCAATCACACACCCTAATAGAAGAGCTAGCTAAGAATCAAACCTTACTTAAATGGATTAAAGACAAATTTTCTGTTGGCTTGACAAAGTCTTATTTTGAATAGGTTTTTTTGCTCTCAAATATGATGCACTAAAACTTATATCCTCCAAGTAGGCCACATAATATTGATAAAAAAAACAAAAGAACAAACATCTCTAAGTACTAATGCTAGACCTGCTCATACAAGCTCATCATTTAAAGTGTGTTGAAGTGTTTAATAGACAGTGTCTTGGTGCCCTGGAAATTGATATTTTGGGTAAATTGGCTCTTACGAAGCGGTTACACGTACACATAGCCTAGCCATCAATATATTCATATGACTGCTGATTTAAGAGCAGGAACCCAAGGTGCTGGATCATTACCCGAAGAAACCAGGACCCAGCGCTGAGCATCTCCAGCTCTGCCCAGGTGAACATGGCCGCCGGGTCATTCGTCCGGTTGGGAAACACTTCATGCACGTTGGTTGTCCTCCTCAGGGTGCTGTCGTGCATCAGGAATGGGACGCCATCAAAACTGCAAAGAGGAATATTGTTTTTAGCATGCTCAAAAAGGTTGGCAGCTGTTTTTGCATTCTGTGGAATCCACTTCAGTTTGTTTTAGATACATTTTTTCCCATCTAAATTATGAAAAATGAAAAAGCCAACACAAAGATAATGCAAAGTATTGTGTTATTTTAGTATTATTTAAAATTGTGCGTCATTCCCTTGCTCCTCATATTATCAGGTCACATGCTTCATGTGTGATGTTTCATTGGTTGTTCTACTCATGTTGTTCTCTGTTTTGTTTTGTCATTGGATCATTGTTCATTGCTTTTATGTGCGTCTTGTTTTTTGGTAAGTCCTTCGTTTTTAGGCTTGTTCGACTTGAAGCAGTGCATGCCGGTTAGAAATTGTGTCCGACTTGAGACAGCGGCGACACCACGTGACTGTGACGTATGCCATCAAAGTAGCGTGAGAGTGACTCGAGAGCAGCCGGAGGACTCAAGAGCGGCCGCACGAGCTCTTATGACGACACGGCTGTTCCAGGATTAGCCCGATTCACCGCATGACAACGATCACGTGTTTTGTGTTTGTTCGAACACCTTCAGTTCCACTAATGCACACAAATCAGGTTTTTTAAGACAGTAAAAGCTTTTTCATGTAGTTGTGATGTTATATTGTCAAGTCATCAAACCTGCGTAATATAAGCTGTAAATAGACAACATGCTCCCTCATCTTCATCCTTGCTTCCTAGGGAGCGCGCTAACAGGATTAGTGTTCAGCTAATCACATTAACCTGAGAGCACTGACTCATCCAGGAGCGGTTAGCATCAGATCTCCATTTATACGCCTCTTGGCTAGAGCAGACCTTTAGAGGAAATGACCTTGTGAATGAACGGCCCATTGATGGTTTGCTGATGTATTTGTAGCAGTAGATTACAGAAATGTCGTAGAATTAATTTGAAAGGAGGTTGCTGGGTATTTTATCAACATTAGCTTTGCGGTCTGTATAGGTAGCACCATAACCTTAAATGAAACCTCATAACTGACTGATCTGAAAAACTTTTCATAGACAGCAAAGCAAATAAAGCAAAGAGACTTGACTCACAACGGATTCTTAATTTTTTTGGCAAAGATAACAATGTAACAATTTTCAAAAGCAACATTAATGCATTAACTAACAATGAGAAATATATTTGTTACATGATTTATTCATCCAAGTTAGTTTTAGAGCTTTAAATACTCTATTAAAATAGAAAGTTGCATCTGTTAAGACTAATGTATTAGTAAATGTTGAAAACATTTAACCAAGAATAATAAATGCTATTTATTATTTTATTATATACTTATATATTAAGTATTATTTACTTATATATATATATATATATTTTTTTTTTTTTTTTTATTTGACCTTTATTTTACCAGGAAAGAAGCACATTGAGATTAAAAATCTCTTTTACAAGAGCGTCCTGGCCAAAAACTGACAGACACAGCATATATATATATATATATATATATATATATATATATTACGTATTTTTAGTTAAACTTTATTTTAAAAGGTGCCCTTTTTACAGGGTAATTATAAAATTACGAAAAAATACTAATTGACAACATATACCTACTATATGATTTGGATTATGTTTAGGGTTAGTTGCTTATAATTATACATAATTTTACTGGTTTTACTATCGTAAGTACATGTAAGATGTATAACAGGGACTAATGCGAACAAATACAGTAGAAGCTCAGTGCCCATTGTTTGTATTTGTTTTAAGCCTATTTTTCAGTTATGTACTTTATTTAGTTTCTGCTCTTGTGTTGATCTAGTTTTTTTAATAAATATTATTTTTTTATTATAGTGGTTGTGCCTTTTTGTGTTAAAATGGTGTATTGGTGTCTCAGCCGCGAAGCTGATCTCCTATGTTCAGTGCGAGGACATGCACAGAGCGGCTGAAATGATAGTGTCTGACAGTTATTATAACATATGACAAAAACAATTGTCTAAATTAGGTTGCATATTCCTCAACAGTTCTTGTGCTGATATCTCTAGTTCACAGTACTATTTTCAGAAATCATAGGCTATAGCTATAATATTGTGCAGTGGCACGTGATGCAACGCTGTCAGAGCCGACAGACCCCAGTGTGTCATTTCACTGCAAAATAATTAGGCCAAAAATGATTTAATATACTTCAATAGACTACTAGTTTTCATCTTTATTTATAATTAATTTAGGTGGACAAGGCTACCAAGTAGTTTAATCTAACTAATCAATTTTCTTTGGTTGATTACAGCCCTACTTAAAGCCAACCATTTTCCCATCTTTGCAGTGTACATAACAGAAGTTGCAAAAAGTTTACATTTATGCATTTGGCAGATGCTTTTTTACAAAGCGATATGTATTGCATTCAAGGAACAGTACACATTATATTAGATCATGCATTCCCTTGGAATTAAACCCAAGACCGTGGCAATGCAGGCACCATGATCTATAATCACTTGAATGCCTAGGAATGTTAGAAGCCATAAAAGAAGCATAACTTCTTAAAACTTAAAAGGCTTTTATACAAATACAGTAAGTAGATATGTTAAAGATGCTCACCTGATTGTGACGTCTGTCTCCAGCCCCTCTCCTCCTACTTCTACAGCCTTCTCAAAGGACATCTGGGTATTTTCTGGAGCAAGCTGTTTGAAAAGGATCAACAACGTCAAACCTTTCGACAACCATTTTGAGTCTTAACCATTGTAATCAAATCCATTAATGGTCGAACATAAGAATACTTTTTTATTATCATTCAAGAATTAAAATCTAAGTCAAGTTTACTTTTGAAAGATAAGTCGAACAGACACTGATTTTAAAGGCATGCTAACTTAAACCCACACAAAATCCACATGTGCTCTTTCAGTATTACACAACAGGGATCTTAAAATATCATGAGGTAAAAATACCACACCATGGGTGCTCCTCTATGCCCAATGAGAGTGGGTGCTGGCCCCAGCGTGCCCTCCACTTTGATGCAGGGGGAGTACATGCCCAACGGCACCAGATACAGGGTGAAGAGAACCGCCAAGTACAGACTGAGGATAGCAACCTGCCTCACTGAAACACACAAGATTCCCCTCAATGAATGTATGCAAATGAAAGACAAATATATAAAATGATGAACCGAATTATAGTTATTAGGTGCTGAATCAAGGATCCTTATATACTTTCATCTTGCCATGATGTGCCTTCCTACATTTATGTTTAAGAAATGAAAAGCTACACACAATCCATCAATTAGGGTTAGAAGAACTGTTGCCAAACATATAACATGCTAGAAACATAATCACAGCAATAATGATATATATATAGTAGTCAACATTTGAAGTGATTCAAAAAAGTTAATCAAAGTCATTTGCAAAAGTTTCTGATCTAGGCAAAATGCCATCGACATTCCTCCCCATCAACTTCCCTATCATAGCCAAATCCACAAAGCCACCCTCTTCATTGCCAAATACATAAAAACAAAAACATCAAACCGGCCAATACAATACTCAACAATCATTTATCAGCCTGAATAAACGTTCGATTCATTTAGTGAATTACAGAAAGGTAATAATGCACTGACAGGGTCCACTTAGTAACTGCAGCACCCGTTGGGTCTCCTGTAATGAGAGTTTATGTCACCTCTACACTGGCACGGCTCATCTCAAGAAGAGAGAGATGTTGTCTTTGTGAGAGAGGGATGATGGGACAAAGAGACGTCTCTGGGTGGAGGCGAGCGTCACACAGCTGGTGTGAGTTCAGCCTCTGTCCTGCATTTGTCTTTCTGACTCATTCGTCGTGCTTTCAGTAAAGCGCAGAGAGAGAGAGACGCAGACATGACTCAGCCGAACATCAGCCAGATGCAGAGAGTGAGGAAAGAGAGCAGGAGAAAAGCCAAAGGGAAAGAAGAAAAGGAGGGCAGGGAGGAGCATTGCTTTTCGAGGGCAAGCTCTTTGTTTTTTATGTGTCTAACAGCACAATGAAAAGAAAGGACAGAAGCAGCAACCGTGTTAACAACAGATAATAAATGGATTTGAGTCACTGACACCAACAAAATTACACCATTTCCATTGACTTGAGAGCAGTAATGATGCAACTGACTATAGTACTATGGTAAAACCTGCCCATTACCAACATGGACATCATGGTTTTGGTTTACAATTTATTTTACTGGGATTTCATAGATAAAATGTCCCATCTACCCCTTGTTGTTCTCTAAAATTAAACATTTTAACAGTTAAATAGTAAAATGAACATTATAAAGGTTGCCTTGGTAACTAACTAAAATAAAATATGCTTTAAGTCTGTAAAAACAGGATGTTTTAATATGGATGAATTTTCCAAAATAATTTTAGGTTTTATACCTGTATTTTGAATGACACATTGCATTGTGTTTCAGGGTTAAACAAAATGTCAGTAAACTGAGCAAATAATCTCCTTTCTGATGTCTTCTCATTTTAGTAAATCGTGACCAATATTTACAAATTGTTCCTTCCCTTGTTTTAAAGTGAACCTTGCACATGTCATGATATAATCATTTTGTTCCCTCATTTATCAAAATTTTCAGCATGATATACTAATTTGTTCCCTTGATTTAATAAGTCTTGGACACATTGTACCAATTCGTTCACTCGTTTTGATTTAACTCAAAAAAGGGAACACATTATTATATTGAGCGCACAATTTAGTAAACCGAAGGAACTAATTATTATATTGCTTTCACAATAGCGAGACACTACAGGTGAATAGGGAATTTTTTTTAAACTAGCAGATATCACCATGAAACTTTCCCAGTTGATTACTTACATTAAGATGAGAAAGAAATGTATTACACGTTTTCTGTAATTTAATGTTTAAATATGCAAATGAGGCATTATCTAATTAAATATGCACTAATTTGCATGTATTTAAAAAAAATGAAATCTGAGTATTGGATAAAGCCAGGCTCAAAATTCTATTTTCATTGTGTTCATATATTAAATGAGAAAAAAAATTACAGAGGGATTTATGGATATCTACTTTTGTTATCCTGTAAATCAGAATATACTGCCAATTGCCTTAAAAAATGATTTTCGCCATGTTTTTTGGAATAAAATGTTATATAAATCAGGCTAGGAATAATATATTTACAAATCCCTCTGTATATGTCTTCATAATATAACTGGTACTAGACTGGAAAGTCTGGTGTATATAGGTGCTCCTGAAGTGGAGATTTCGGACTTGGAGTATGAGAGAAAAGTAATTTTGAGAAAACTGCCCTTAAAGATTTAGCATCAGCCAATGAGATCACATATTTAGAGTTAAATCCCCCTTTTACTTTCATGATTGGTTGCTGATAAAAAGGAAATGACCGTATTTGGATCTGACAGCGTTGTACAGGAGAAAGAGAGCTTTCTAACTGTGTGTGTAATGATGACGGGGTCCAGATCGCGATCGCTGAGCAGCAGGATGATTTATAATGACAACTTTTGAAGAATTTATAAGAAATCTACAGACACAAACAGACAAAGTGTAGTAAAATAAAGACCTAAATGTATTTTGGACTTTTTTTCACCACAAGTCTGAAAGAAGACATGTTTTTGAAGACAAATATCCCAAAATCTCAAAATTGACTAGTGAAAAAAAAAAAAAAAAAATTGTTTTTGCCTGCCGGGTCTCACGTTAAAACGAGGGAACTAATTGTAAAACATGCTGATGTATTAGTAAGTAGTGGGAATGATTTCTTTAAAGAGTTTTCTATAGAGAGTTAGTTTACCAATAAAATGAAAACTCAATGATTCAATGCCAATGATTACTCACCCTCATGTCGTACCTAAATCCAATCTGTTCAAAATGTAAAGCAACCGAGTCTCTTTACAAAATTTGGACTAAACCGCTTGATTCATATGGATTCATAAACGAAAGTGTAATGGGTTCAGATCACAATGGCGAGTGCATGATGACAGAATTTTCCTTTTTGGGTGAACTATCCCTTTAATGTTTTCCCTGCATGTCATGTGTCTCCGTACTAGATAGCAAAATGTCTGAAATCACTTCCAGCCCCTTTAAATATATGGATGGGGAAATGAAAGTGGCTTGAGTTGATGTGCAGCACAACAAAAACAGGAAAGAGATGTCTGTCAAATATGCTTGCTTGAGCAATGCCGTGCAACACTGGGCGATTATAATGGGAGCAATCCAGTTTTGTTGCATCAATTTAGCCAGAACAAGCTGCTTTTTTGTAACTACATGGCGATTACAATCACCATCTATCCATCTACCTATTACCATTTAAATCATATCCAACTATTGGTGATTCTAAGGCCATCTCTTGCCATAAGCGAGATGCGGTCCATGAAGTTTCTTGGCAATGATTTATTTCCAGGGTGGGTTGCTAGGTCTTTCAAAGTCAATCTTCCCCAATCCCCTCGATTACATGGATTGGTACTCACACACACATGCATTCACACCTACAGACAATTTAGCACCTATACTACATGGTTTTTGGATTGTGGGGGAAACCGGAGCACCCGGAGGATACCCACGCAGACACACAGAGAACATGCAAAATACTACCCACTGAGCCATTCTTTCAAATCCACTGATGTTAGTGCTATCTGGATGAGACTAGCAGGTGTAGAGGCTATTTTTTCAGCCCAGAATCTTAGTTTTTGGCAAACACAACTAGAATGTGTTGGTTGAAATAGGATATGACCAGAATCACAATGTATTTTCATTTGTTGCCAACAAGCACCAAAAAGGATCACGTACCTCTCTTGTTCATGCGAAAGAAGTGTAAGGCTATTGGCCAGGACAGAAGTGTCATTAGGGAAACTCCGCCCAGGTGCAGAAAGGGTGCTGTGATCTGCACACAAAAACGGAAATACATAAATGCACACTGCATGAACTGCACTTGTAAATTGGAAAGCTAATTCGACTGTTTGTCCCAATTACTGTGTCGGGTGAAGAGACCCACCTGAAATGAAAGGAGCAGCGTCGTCCATTCTTTGCTCCATAAGTCAGAGAGCACAGCTGTGGCACTGATAGAGAAAGCTAGAGTCACCAGGATACCAATCTGTGAAAAGTCACAAAATACACAAACGTATATATATTTTCATCTAATAAACATTGTTATTTTTTTTTTGCTAATTAAAAAAAAAAATAGTAAAAAAATATCACCAGTATTAACCGAAAGCTGAAATAAAATATAAATATTAGATTAAGCTTAAATGAAAATTAGAAATGTTGTCTTAACAGCAACTAACTAAAATAAAAGTTTAAGCTGAAGAACTAAAGAATACCTGAAAATAAAACAAATAAATAAAAACTAAGGCAAAATAATAATACAAATTACAAAAGCACAACTAAAACTAAATAAAAAAAATAGTCAATACAAAATATCGATAAATATTAAAATAGCAAATAAATAATCCTAAAATAAGATACGGTGTTTTTTCCTTAATCATTATAGACCTTACGCACCAGAGAAACAAGGGCGCCGCCATCTTTAGAATATTGTCTTTGAACTTCCATTTTTGCGGTCGCTCTTCGCAGTCGAGGATTAATTCGCTTTTGAAGTGGATTTACTTAACGTAAAGTTAATATAAGTTATCATGAGGATTGTAATGTTTAAACAAATGTCTTAACAAATATCAGTAGACCGGGAAGATTTTAAAATGAGCCGTTCATTCATTAATAGGCAAGATCGCTGTGAAAATACAGATGGGAAAAACAAAAGACAAGAGCGCAGTGCTGAAAAGGGGCGGAGCTACATAAGGTCTGTAGCACAGCAAAACGTTTCTGAATGGCATTTTGGCTGTCAAATTATTTTGACTGTAGGTTCAATGCAATCTGAATCATATGAAGCTGTTTCTCTGGTAATGCAGATATGGAATGAATACAAATGTGCAAGATGGGGTGTCATTCACAGTAAGAGTGATAGAACTGTTTTCTTTGATCACCTTGTGGCTCCAGTGGAGGTAAAGCCTCTGTCCTTCAGAGAGAAGGCACACCGCTAAGACCTGCAAACATTAAGACCACGACATTAATTATGAGGACAAGCAGAGGCTGAAACGCTTTGTTGTTGTTGTTGTTCAGTGTTCTCACCAACAGGAGGGCGATGTAGGTGAAGAGTACGGCAGCGACCACCAACAACACCACTGACCACGGGAACCAGAATCCCAGATTCCCAAAGTTAAACCTGCAGAAATAAAGATCCGATTTTTTAAATAATAGATTTTAAGTTTTGTTTTGTTTGAGAATATTTTCTGCATCATTCTCATGGATTGGTGCCAATTGTATCTGAAAATATCAGGATTGCTTTTTTTTACCATATCATTTGAAACCTGAATAAGTATAATCATAATGGAAGGATTAAGAACTGTTAGCAATAAGCTTCATGAACAAACAGGAAAACAGGTTTATTGCAAGTGTTGTTAACAGAATGAGTACAATATGAATCGATGGCGATGTCTATAGACTTTTAGGTAATCAATTGACCTAGCAAGTAATTTTTATTGTGGCCATTTTATTAAATTTTCATATCTGAATGTTAGTGAGAAAAAAAAAATATATATACACACACATATATATATATATATATATATATATATATACACACACACACACATACATACACACACATACATACACACACAATATAATATGTAATAATTATTATATTTATATCATAATATTTTATATATATATTTATATATAAAATTTAAATATATATTTATTTGTATATTTAAATATATACATAACTGCAACACACTTCAACTGCAACATTTAAATATAATGGAAATTAGTAGAGGCATGCAAATTCCTAATATTTTGATGAAAATATATTTTTTAAATAAAACATGTAGTGTGTTTCTTAAAAAAAACAAAGAAGTTTCTATGCTTTCTATAACGTAAATCAAATCAAACAAGAAATGGCATATGGACACAGAAATGGCTTGGTTTTCTTTGAACGACCCATCTAATTGTGTGTCAGTCCATCTGTCTGTCCATCCCGATACACTCACCAGTCGAAGTCATTGTAGTCATTCTGCGCCTCACTCCAGAAGTACAGGAATATCAGGGTCAGGAAAAACGTTACGATGAGGATGGCGAAACTACCACACTCCAACTGCAAAACAGAGCCGTGAGAACACCCACACCGCACCACAGTTACTCAACAGTGTGAAAACTCAAGAGGAGGCTCAAATTAAAGCACCACATGAGGCTAACACACACTTTGAAATTCAAATAGTTGCATTCGAGCGGTACAGGACGGCCCGGCTCAGTGTGCAGCAATAGTACAATGAGTCATCAGGCTGGTTTTAAATGACTCAATGAATGATGCTTTCTGAGTCATACTGCAACTTATCGGCCCTGAAGACAGCTCGGTTTAGAAAGCGGCCCACCAGCTGAACAAGAGCTGCACTCGCTCGCTGTGTTCAAGAAAACTAATCAGCACATACAGGAAAAGTGCACCGATAAGTGCTTTCTATTGAGCAGCACGAGTGGATTCAGCAGACATTCTGGTTAAGAGGAAATTATTCACAGATCTTCACGAAGCAAGCCCCTTGAGAGAGAACAACATGTTAGAGAATGGAAACACTTGATAAACGTGGTGTACTCAATACAGAATGCACTGGGTTTATTCATCTTAATGTCTGTGCATTAAATGGTAATATATCAACATCAAATTAACATTACATTTGCATTTACTGAAGAAAGTTTCAGCGCTTTTAAGGTATCATAGAAATAGAGATTCAAGGTCATGGGTTTGATTCCTAGGGAATGCTTGAACCGATTAAATGTAAGCTTAGAATACAATGCAAGTTGCTTTAGATAAAAACAACTACCAAAATTCAGAAATGTAAAACGTGGACTATGTGGTGATTTTGGACACATGGATGCATGAAACTGGGACAAATGAGAAAACTACAGTGAATGCATGAGATTTTACTTTCAATAAAAGGAATATATTACATTCATATGTAAATAAGACGAAAAAATCAATTCTTTATATTTAATTCAAAATATATATTTTTAAACATACTAAGCGCTTTCAAAAGCAATATATGAATCAGTTATTTTAGTGCATTATATATTCATTATTACCATTATGTTTAATTTATTTTTCTTACATCTTTAGTTATTTATTTTAGTAATTTTAGTAATTTTAGTTTTTCATCTAATATTTATTCTTTATTGCAGCTTCATTTCAACAACCAAAAATGTTTGTAATAGTTTTATTTAATGATAATAGCCCTAATGGGAAATAACTGAAATAGTGCTCTTTAAGCATCTCTCAATCAATGTTATGGGCTAACAGTGTGATAATCTAATAAGAATAAAATACATACATAATTAAAAGTGAACTCACTAGATTGCTAAAATGATTTTATAATCTGAACATTCAAAAATAATGAATTTTATAAAGCAGAATTATGTTGTCTAATCATGCCGTCTGGGTGGAAAGGACACAATGGCCCAGTTTAACAGACAAGGTTTAAGCTTAAACCAGGATTAGGCCTCAGTTCAATTAGGACATTTAAGTGGCTTTTACTAAAGTCCCTTAGAAAAAAACATTACTGCTGACTGTGCATCTTGAGACTAAACAATGGCACGGACATATACCATTTTTAACTGCTTTCAGTTAAAACAGCTCAAACATGCATTTTAATCTGGGACTAGGCTTAAGCCTTCTCGGTGAAACCGGGGGCACATATTTTGGGAAAAAACCTGCATGTAAACCATCATAAGGAGGAATTTAAAAGCAGCATGAGGGACTTCAAGCATCTTTTCTCACCCGACTACAGCAGCATTCCCCCGGCTGGGCTTTGGCACGCTGGTAGCGTCTCCACTGGCAGCCGTAGAGGCCGGCCAGACACGAGACAAACGGCTGGTGCTCATAGCGCTGCAGCAGCTGCCGCCGCACCACCTTTAGCTTCCCCAGCTTCAGTCTGGACAGGCTCACCGGATAGCGGCCCATAAATCAGCCGCTCCCCTGCATGGAGCGGCCCGGAGCAGACGGATGGAGACCAAGAAAAATATCTGCAAGACAAAGAGAGAGATCGTGAAGATTTGTCTCGCTGTTCTCCAATTATATTGAATCCTATGGAGTCACATGAAGCTACAGCAAGAGAAAAACGATCAGTCTTGATAATTACATTGACAATTCCTCCAGTCACATGTCACCTCTACTGTGATTCCTGACAGAACGAGGCCTGTTTACAAAGAACCCTTCAAAAACCTTTAACAAACAGCACTCGTGACACAAATAAACTACAATCTCTAGGGGCCTCCCATGGGCTCCTGCCCTGCCAGAACACTCACATCTTCTCCCCATAAGCACACAGATCACAGACGGATGTTTACACATGAAATCACCGTGACATCACCTATTCTTATTTTTTATGGAACACTGCATTCTATTATAGATGATTTATTAATGCACACTTTATTTTTTTAAAGAAATAACATAATATTAGAATGATTTCTAAAGGATCATGTGACACTGAAGACTGAAAATTCAGTTTTGCATCACAGGAAAACATTACATTTGAAATTATATTCAAATAGAAAAAAGCCATTTTAAATGTCGCAATATTACTTTCCTCACTGTATTTATGCATGCAGCCTTGGTGAGCAGAAGAAATACATATCTTACCAACCCAAAACTTTTGAATTACTAGTAAAACAGTCACACAAAAAAATCAATTTAAATACAAGGTTATTAATCCAATTGTTTAATAACTGTTGTTTATTCTTATTTAGACACTGCACAATGACTCGATGGACTGGATCGTTTATCATCTTTGTCCCAGACTGGGCGGTCCGATGGGGGATCTGAAAGGGGAATTTAGTGGGGAATAATGTCTGACCCGCCTCTGATCTCCAAACAGACACATCAGGAGAAGACCAGCTTCCCCTCACAAAGCAGCTAAACCGGTTAGTAGATGTTAAGTCGGCGGATTATAGTAAAAACAGAAGAGATGTGATCCAGAACGCTAACTGCTCAAGTAAATCAAGACAAAACAGATACTGATAAACTCTAGCAAAAAAAAAAAGAGGCAAAATCAAAGACATTATGGAAGGCTCCATTACTAAATCTGTTTTATTTCTTGAGTCAGAACAACATTTCGAACAAACATAGTTTTCATTTAACACTCTTGATTGCACCTTTAAGCACACAGTGAAGTTGTCATTAGTTCACTTCATGAATAAGGAGATCACAGAAGCTTTGTCCTGCTGGGATGTCAGTGCCATACAGCGTGACTTCAGTGTTTAAACTTCAGGGAAGCGAGAGAGAGACATGGTCTTTGGCTCGTGTTGTAGTAGTTTGATGTTGAGGTCGGCTCTAATGAGAATACCTGCACTTAAGCCCCGCCCTGACTGACTGTTGTCATGGTGATGACTGTCCTTGAGTGAAAGTGTCCCATCAGGATGTGTATCCGCAGAGGGAAGCATTACAATAGCTTCTTTATTGCTTCACTCAACATCCTTAATGCAACTATGAATCTTTATACCTGTTCAAAACCTGGCAGCTCTGATCTATCAAATGGAAAACAGACATTTATTCCCAGTTTTACAGCAAAAAAAGTCATTTCTTTTTATTTTTTTAGTCTTGTAAATTGTTTTGCAGTAAAAATATCTATTAAAAAATGTATATACATGAAACGTGAAAATTTTAGTTGATAAGCAATACTGCATGAGATCTTAAGATTCGTTTTAACAGAACAAACTTTTGTGATTGCTTAAGTAATAGCCTATATATATATATATATATATATATATAGAGAGAGAGAGAGAGTAATTATATTAAGTGAAATTGTGAAAGACTTTGAGTCATATCTTATTACACAATGTCAGTGATAAAAGATTCATAGTCATTCACTTTTATGTACACAAGGCATAATTTCCTGTATGGTAAAATATGTCTCCAAAATGCAGATGAGATAACAGACAAAATTAAGTTTTGCTGTCACATGCTGACAAAAATCTAATATATCAAGTATATAAAGCAACATCATAAAAACACTGTTGTTTGAATGACAAATTGTGAATATATATACCCACTGATTAACTCACTGATGTAGCCATTAAATCAAACAGTAGGCTAGCCTGTGAACGGCAGTCCTTTAAAAGCTCTATTACAGGCTGCAAGAATAAATAAATGACTCAGGTTTTTAAAAATAATCCGAGAATATTTTATAGTTTGTCAGTTTTTTTTTATTTTCTAATTTTATTTAACGTAATATAAAAATAAATCGAGAAAAAATACAATATTAATACAGTAATATTGTGAAATATTACCAAAACATTACTCCAGTCTTCAGTGTCACATGATTTCAGAAATCATTCAAATATGCTGATTTTCTGCCCAAGAAATATTTCATTTTATTATCAATTATCTGCTTCATATTTTTGTGGAAACCAATCAAACCACAGCATGATACATTTTTCTATTATGAATAGAAAGTTCAGAAAACATTAGAAACATTATATGTCTTCACTGTCACTTTATTATTATATGTATTATTAACACTTTAATAATACAAAATATTATATATCAATATAACAAAATATTATTATATATTGATAGTATATTTTATATATTAGAATGAGTTCTAAAGGATGGAGTGATGATGATGAAAATTCAGCTTTGCCTCAAAGAAATAAATTATTTTGTAAAGTATATTAAAATAGAAAACTATTATTTTACATTGCAATAATATTTAACAATATAACCGTTTTTTTGTTTGTTTGTTTGTTTTTTCTGCAGGCTTGGTGAACAAAGACACTTCTTTCAAAAACATTAAAAATGGTAATGTTTCCAAACTTTTGAATACTTTGTATTGTATAACTTCATAAAATATATATTTTTAATATAATTTTAATTTAATATACATTATAAACTAAAACCCTTGACACAGAGGAGACACTGATAACAAGTTTGTTATCTGAACTTCATGGGCGCAGCCTTATTGCGCTTTTCATGAAGACTTACAGATAGTCATGAGGTTAAACAATGTTTAGATCAGCAGCTCCTGTCTTCTCATTAGCTAATGGAAGATCATGCCATCTTAACTGCGACCCAGAATACACAGCGCTATGGTCACGGTGCTCATTTCTGAATATAATCCAACCCACATAAAGCCAATTTCCTCATAGTGAGATTTGAACAGCTCACTATGAGGTGAGCTGCTCCCTGACACGAAGTAAAAAAACTCCTTTTGAAAGTGTTAATTTGACAATGAAATGTAAAGTAAATATTACAACATCTTTGTCATGCCCTTTGACCAAGATATAAGCTATGCAATCATGGCACACTAAACCTTAGCAGTAAAACATTTTCCTTGCCTATCTAGCATGCAAAGTAACTTTAGCTGAAATTACACAGTAAAACCGCCATATAAAATGTATTGCTGACAAAAGTCCTCAGACCAACAGTCAAATGACTGAAACAGATCTCAGTCCCATCTCCACCGGTAAACTCATTAACAAGAGTCTGAAGGCATTTGGATTGTAATAGAAAAGGTACTGGTTTTCTGTGCATGAGTTCACAAGTCTTTAATATGGAATGACTGAGGGAGATTGAGTTATGCGTCTAATTAATCAGAGTAAAAGCATTCTCACGCGCCGTCTCGACAGGGTGTAAAACGCAACGCACCAGAGAGAGGCTGCGCTTCATGCTCGCCGAGGCACAATGCTTTGTTGAGACATAAATAAACAATGCACACAAATAATGAGCGCTGTTAGTGGCAGCAGGACTATTGTTCATTCTTGCCCTGAATCACTCCATGCACCTCCAAATTCAATTTAATAATGAAGGCTTTATTGGCAAGACTAGGCTACTAGAGAAAAGCATTGCCAGATTTTAGTTTTCTAATATGATTTATCTAATGTAGTTTTGGTTATTTCATCCAAAGCAGTCCACATTGCATTCAAGGTATATATTTTATCAGCTCATGCATTCTTTGGGAATCATACCCATGACTCTGGTGTTGCTAGTGCTATGCTAGCTATGCTTATGCTAAGTACGATCAACTTGAATGTTTAAGTAATTTCAACTTGAAGTACATCAAACTGACTTAAAAATGAGTTGTATAACTTATTATAACTTTATAAATATCGTATAACTTAGAAAAAAGTAGAAAATTGCCTTATTATTGCCTAAACTTATTTGATGAGCAATGTAAAACATATGTTGTCATAACTTTTTGATCATATCATTTTTTAGGTCTAGGCCTATGGGGTAAACTTGTCATGGTGTTTTTTACCTACTGTTCTAGATGATTTTGTGGAATTATTAGTTAGTTGCTGGGGTTTTTTTTTTTTTTTTTTTGAGTTGTTGCTAAGTGGTTACTTACTGGCCCAGCAAGTCGCAAGATTTGAGATGTTATTCATGCCAGTGGTGATGCGGATTCAGTTACAGTTACATGATACTGGGGGTTAGAGGTGTATTCAAATCATTAACCCTCAATATGAGCAATAGTCATGCTTGACTTAGCAAATAAAAAGAAAGAAAGAAAGAAAGAAAGAAAGAAAGAAAGAAAGAAAGAAAGAAAGAAAGAAAGAAAGAGCAATAGTCATGCTTGACTTAGCAAATAAAAAGAAAGAAAGAAAGAAAGAAAGAAAGAAAGAAAGAAAGAAAGAAAGAAAGAAAGAAAGAAAGAAAGAAAGAAAGAAATCCTTTTAACACTTTGACCTGATCTCTCTCACACACCAGCACTAAACTATATCTAAAGAAGGAAATGACCTGTTCGGCCAGATACTGACAATCCTCTTACCAGTAGGCTACGTCAAACCTCTGGCGCCAAACCATTCTGAATCGGCTTTATGCCCAGCTGCACTACTTCCTGAACTTCAGCCAGCTCCTTGTTTCCTGTCTGCCATTATTGGCCAAATTGATTAATTCAGGTGTGTCTGATTATTGTTGCCATGACTACTGAGGTCAGGTACACCTGAATTAATCAATTTGACCAATAATGGCAGACAGGAAACAAGGAGCTGGCTGAAGTTCAGGAAGTAACGTTAGTGCAGCTGGGCATAAAGCCCATTAAAACTACACAAACATGGATTGATTTATCCCATTTTTTCTGCTAAAACAGTTGAGTGTTCTATTCTTTAAAAATAGAAAAACTACAGTAGGGTGGTATCAAATAGTAAAACTGGTATGGTAAGTTACTGAATAATTATAGCCTAGCCTACAGCAGGTTAAGTTATAGTTGAAAAGCCACAGAACTTTTACCAGGCCTATGGCATGTCCAAAAACTGATCACACAGACACACACATTTGTTTTCTCTGCATTTCCAGAAGCGTCTGAACACTGTAACTGCTCTATTCAGTGACACTGTCATTCATTTTCTTTGACAATAAACACCTGATGGTGACTGACACGCGACATTAAGAGTTCGACAGTTACAGGCTCATCGATGACGCCGCTGATCATTAGCGAAAGACACGTAGTTTCACTCACCAATCTTTCAGTGGTTATTCCGCTTATTAGTGATCATCGGCCGTAGTATCGAAAGATATCAGCTGCTCCAAATCGATCAGAGGACCGATGAAGCGCCTCTGTGTGTGTGTGAACAGCAGCTGCTGAACACCTGTTACTCGCACACAACAACACACTCACAATAAACTCCGCCCATAGACTCTCTCTCTCTCTCTCTCTCTCTCTCTCTCTCTCTCTCTCTCTCTCTCTCTCTCTCTCTCTCTCTCTCTCTCTCTCTCTCTCTCGCTTTGCATGTTTTTGTTGTTGTTGTTGTTGGTTTATCTAACATGGTTTATATTTCACATTTATATTTAGGATTCATATGTATTCCGATATGATTTTGATATCTGTGAAGTTTTATGTGAAGAATATTTAGTTGTGAGTATTAGTTAGGCTACGTTTATTTTTTCGAAGCAGTCACAAATGGATTCAAAATACAAATTAGCTACAGCTTGCCCTGGCCTTTTTTTTTTTAGTTAAACACACCTTAATTATATCGTGACTCTTGTCTTACTGTATGCAATGATATGATCATATTGTAATTTTAGTTTACCAAAAATAACCCTACTTTACATGTTTGAAACAAAACAACAACAAACTAAACCACAGCTATAAACCAAGCATTTATGCAACTGGACTTTTGACTGAAAATCTCATAATTGAGAACTTGTGATAGCTTCGTGACAGCCCGGTCTTTACATTAAATACAAATAAACATGTATTCAGTGCCCCATTCACTGTGTCATACTGTATTAGACTCATTTATTGTGCAGAATGACTGAAGCATTTCAGAGCAACAGATGGTGACTGTATAAATGGCATCTCATGATACTGATCATATGCCTTTAAACTGCTGTTCTCACTTAATATTTCATTACAGTGAAGATTACAGTCATTGCAGCTTTTAGCTTATTTAGTTAAGCTCTCTCTCTCTCTCTCTCTCTCTCTCTCTCTCTCTCTCTCTCTCTCTCTGTGTGTGTGTGTGTGTGTGTGTGTGTGTGTGTGGTAGCCTGATCTCCCTGAGATAGGAAACTCAATCTATGACACTTTTAGGGTATAAAAATACAATAGTCTTCAAACTAATACTGCTTGTAAACTTACACTGCAGTCATTGAGTAACATTCTGGCTCAGTTGTATATGGGGCATGCTGGTAGGCTGCTTTTAAAGCAGGGCATTAGCAATCCAATTTCCAGTGGGTCAATCATGAAGAAAGCTAATCGTATTTTCTGGAATAACAGGCTCAGTAGTGAGAGGATGAATAAATATTGTTCCAGTGATATGATTTAAACCCTGTGTGAATCCTTGGCTCTGAAAAAACCCTCAGCTGTATTCTGTCTCAGATCCAGTGGCTTGAATTTGTAATGCGTTTATGACGAAACTCAGCTGTGACGCAGGAAGTTCAATTTCTCTCATATTTGCTCTCAAATCTGCATGTAAGACTGCACTGTGCTCACCGGGAGGTTCGTCATCTGCCTGTTCCCAGATATGACATATCTCACCGATGCAGCTAGAAATGTTTCGTTCTAAAAACATTTTGGGAACATTACCACAAAGTTCTACTAATGTTTTCAGCGGTTAGTTTTATTTTGGTTCCCAGAATGTTCTCCACAGCAAAAACTCCAATGATAAAAGTTAATAAGATAACTAAGTGATTAATTGAGTGATGATTGAGCATTATTGAAGACACCTGATGTTAACAAGCAGAATCAATCAAGGAGAAAATCACTATTTTTAAGTCACCATTATGGTGATCAGTGTGTGCTTTAGTTGGGTAGGCTACTGATCTCAATATGGCTGAGTTTCCGTATTAATAAAGTATCCAAAGTGCTTCATGCCCATACATCCGTAATGTATTGAGGGGACGGTGAGGAATAAATGGTGAAAAATAGCTTGATTTAGTGCAATGCGATAATATGAAGTCAGGCCATACCATATTTCAGATTTCAAAATGTAACGATATTATTTTTACACTGAAACCACTTGTTTTGCCACCATAGAGAACAGATACGAAGCTCAATGTGGCAGAATACAATAGTCCACATATGACAGCTACAGAGATGGCAGTTGGTCTAGATTGTAGAGTAGGAGCTCACTTAATTGCATGGTAACATAGTGCTGAAGGCATGGAGCTATAAACCTCTGCAGTTCCACACAGCGCTGCCTGGAAACAGGAGAGATGCATAGATCACAGTCCTGCCGTATCACTACAGTGCCCTTGAGCCCAACACTTAACCCTGTGTGGCCCCCGCTAATAATGCTGTACAAGACACACGTGACAGAGACCATCTGTGAAATGACAAGTCTGCACACATTACATCTTTCACCTCACTGCAGCCAAAATGATCAGAGACACGCTTTTGGAGTTGTGAGCGTCTTCTTACACATATACATAAATAAAACTAGAGAGAGAGATCTATCAGTTATATGGATAGATAGATAAAATAAACATAAAAATAAACAAAGAAACAAATTCATTTGTGTTGCTCTGAGAAAATGTTTCTAGAAAACATGATGCATAGACATGTATAACCCAATCAAAAAGCACACAGTGATCCTTCATGTGAGTGTGGTGAGAGATGAACAGCTGCGCACGTCACTGTGAGCTCAAAGGCTCAATTCCTTCTCCCCTAAGAGTGGAGAAACCTTGAGAAGTAATAAGCAGAGCGAACCGGCGTATTCCTCCTTTATGAAAACCCACCTACGCTCATCAGCTGCTGACATGACGGATGGAGCTCAACTCACAGAGGAAAGTTGGATAAAAGAAAGATGCCCTTCACCTGACTCATATTGTTCTCTCATCAAAACCAAGCTTGGATGCATGAGCATTCATCTTTCATCTATTAAAGCATTCATGTATGAACTTGCATAATCAACAATGATAAACGACAATTTCTAAACTTAAAATTATTGCATAATTCATAAAAATAATGTGGTCACACAGGCTTTTTTTTACAGTGTTCATATTAATTACAACGGCAATAACAACTACGTAAACACATTAAACAAACAATAAAATGTGTCCATCATTGCATATTCAAATATTCCATAACAACCCCTGATGAGCAATCCTAAATGACTGCAAACTAAAAACACCTATATTTAAGGTGGAGCTATTCCTAATGGACATTAATGTAAAGCTCTAGCAAACATTTCACATGCAACATTCCCACACAGTTGAATCCAGCAGTTTGAGAGTAGAATGTGATGAAAGGCTCACCTGATGTTGGCGTGCGTCTCTGCAGCAGTGAGCGCATCTGTGCATGTGTTCAGCATCAGCACCACAACACAACACGCTGTGCCTCTGAAGGGTGAAGACACACGCAGCGCTGTTACACTGACGCGTGGAGCTGAAGGTTTCACATTACCGCAGTGTCTCGACTGCCTGACTGCAGTGCTGCTGCTGCTGCTGATGCAGGGACTCCTCTGAGCTCAAGGGTATCGATCGCTCTTATGTAATTCAGCTCTCATTGTGCAAAATGCCTCTCTGGCAAGAAAAAAGATCAAGATTTTGGTTGTAATCACCATGTATTCAGTCAAATCGAAAATTGTTCAGACACCAGATTTAATTTTTTTACAAGTGAGTGCAGGACACTACATTTATGTATGTGAGGATAGTAAAATAAAGTAAACTGTGACATATTATACCCAATGAGTCTTCATACAGTGGACTACCAGTAAAATTGAGAAAAATTTGGGACTAAAAATTATTGAGACACTTTGACCATGTTTTGTATAGGGTGATTTTTCTTTAATTGCAAATGCGACCTTTTTACACCACAGACCAGAATTAAGCATTGTGTGGTAATTGTTGACCTAAATTGGTATTATCTAATTGTGTATTTAAATTGAAAAGCTGACAGCTATTCAACTTTATTCATTTGTGAGACAGTCAACGATGGCCCAAACCAGTGAAATACTGATTTAATAACTCGTCATATTTTATTACCATTTTCGACACTATAGTGAATAAGCTGTGATCATGTGAGAAGGTGTCTGAATAAACTTTGGTTTGACTGTATGTTTGTTAGTGTGATGCATATAATTGTTTCATCATGTTCACATGATTAGGCTTTTTATTGACTGTCAAAAACAAATAATTATTTTCTCATAAAAAAAGAGCTACTATGAGCTCAACTCCAAAATCCCAGATGTTTCATGTTTTGAAAGGCTACTTAGATGCTCTTGTTGTAATGTTGGTTACCATTGGTTGGTTTAACCCAGTCTCTTCTTCATTTTTCATTTCTAGGAACATACAGTTCATGCAGTATATTTCCATTCACATGATCTGCTTACCCAACCTTAATGTTTATAGTATCACTGCACTGGAAACTGTGTGGGTTTATGAGAAGTCTGTGTGTACTGTAAATAAAGAGTGTATAAAGGGCACTCAAAAAAATGAACTAGGAAGGTTGTGCACTTTACATAATATATTTATATTTAGTTTACTTTACTTATAATAATTGTGTTTTTTGACTTTAAATTTTTTTTTTCTATTAAGGTCTATGTAATTATGTCTCAACTTAACAGTACAAAATCCTAATGCGTTGTCTAAACACAAACCATTTATGTCAAGTAAAAAAAGTGTACATCCAGAGGGTGGCAGTATAGTGCGAGACAACTGCCATTTTGCCCGAACTTAATTTTATTCTGTGCTTAAATCTACGAACAATTTAAGTTTACTTAATCCGTTTGTGTTGGATTACATGATTGATTTGTGTTGCGTTAACTGAAACTGGGAAGTGCTTTTAGTTCCCAGCATGCTTTGCACATGGTTGAATTAAGAGAGAATAAATGTTAAAATTAAGGGTTATTTGATGTTTTTTTGAGAAATTTAGAAAAGGGGAAGACTTGATAGTGTGTAATAGTGTTTAATGTTAAATTACATTGGAATTATTAAACCATTTAAATTACAGTGGGTTACCATTGTGGAGAAGAGTGGAGCATTTTGTTTGGCTGTCGACTGATTTTTTAAATTTTTTCTATTGCTTTGGATGAAGGAGCATGTAAATCTTAGCATTCAAGATGCTAATATGTATTACTGCTAACAAATAGCTACCTAAAGTGTATCAATTTATTTAAATGTCACTGAATCAAATAAAATATAAATGGATGAATGAATATAATAAAATGCCTTTGAATCATGTCAGGAAGCCTTTGTGCTTTCAACACATTGTAGCACATCATTGTACACTGCATTCACAGTCTCATTTCAAGACAAAAGTAGGATCTTGCATTTCAAACCAGACATTTAAAAAGGACATAATACTGACTTCAAACTATTTAGTAAAAACAAAAATAAATGCCATACACGTGTCCATAAACCTGTTTCCATGCTTTTTCACCTCACATAGCCACTAAATTGGGTCAATAAAGATCTTAAAATAAAAATACTCCATAAATACTCCATAAATCCTTAAAGGTCCCGTTCTCCATGTTTTTTTTTTAAGCTTTGATTGTGTTCATGTTTCGCGTGTAAAAAACACTGTATTTTTCACACAATTTACTTATCTGTATACTGCTGTTTTCACTGTCCAAAAAACGGCCCGATTGACTTACTTGTTCTATGAAGTTTATCATT
The DNA here is from genome assembly GCF_016745375.1 of Pimephales promelas. Next base: position 1,571,892 of record NW_024122005.1, on the reverse strand, counting down.
TTACAGGTATTATTTATGCTCTAACAGCAACATTACACACTAACTAAAGTTTAAAAAATGGAATCGAGAAGAATGGGACCTTTAAAGTGCAATTTGTACAGAGTAAAATACATTTGTACTTTGAACTTACAACAATTGAAATGTCATGACATTCGTGGGAAAAATCAGTACTAACTTACAAACATCAATGTGCAATTCTCAAGAAAGACATTGTGTAGCACAAAAGTCTGCACTGCAATACAGTCTCATTTCAAGCCTTAAGTTTGCTTTTGAGGGATTGGACTTTGTTGATCCAGTTCCAAGAAACGTTTTTGGAATACCTCAAAGGTGTACAAAGGTGATAATCGAGATTCAGCGCGTAGGTCAAGCCTAGGAGGACAGAGCAAGGCCGCTGCAATATTTCCAAGTCCTGTGATGACGATTCCAATGTTCTTTGGGTAGTTGCTTGTAGAAGCTTCAGGTTTTGGGGTCAGAGTAATGGCCATTATGAACTGTTCCTTCAAGTTCTCAGTGTCCTGCAACATAAAATTGTAGTGTCTTAGTATAAAACTGTCAGAAGTATATTGCAAGCATATAGCAGAACTAGACAATACATTCATTATGGTTTTCATAGCTTATAAATCTATTTTATTACATTTTATTTTCTCACAGGCCTTGGTCTCAAATTGTTTTCTTCACTATTTAGATGTTTTTTTCTCTATTTTTTTATGTTTGTTGTAGTCTACAAATGTTCTTCCATTGTAATGAGGGATTTATGGTGTTCTACTACTATTATATCCCTCTCTATGTAGGCTACAGTATCCATAGACATAATATATACACTGTGTGCAGAATTATTAGGCAAGTGAGTATTTTGACCATATCATCATGTTTATGCATTTTTTCCAACTCCTAGCTGTATAAACTTGAATGCTTATTGGATTTAAGCATTTCAGGTGATGTGTTTTTGTGTAATGAGGGAGGGTGTGGCCTAATGAGAAAAAACACCCTATATCAGGTGTGCATAATTATTAGGCAGCTTCTTTTCCTCAGGCAAAATGGGCCAAAAAAGGGATTTAACTGACTTAGAAAAGTCAAAAATTGTAAAAAGTCTTTCAGAGGGATGCAGTACTCTAGAAATTGCTAAGATATTGGGGCGTGATCACAGAACTATCAAACGTTTTGTAGCAAAACCTCAACAGAGTCGCAAGAAACGTGCTGAGAAAAAAAAACGCAAATTAACTTCCAAAGATTTGAGAAGAATCAAACGTGAAGTGACCAGGAACCCATTATCCTCCAGTGCAGTCATATTTCAGAACTGCAACCTACCTGGAGTGCCCAGAAGTACAAGGTGTTTAGTGCTCAGAGACATGGCCAAGGTAAGGAAGGCTGAAATCCGACCTCCACTGAACAAGAAACATAAGTTGAAACGTCAAGACTGGGCCAGGAAATATCTGAAGACAGATTTTTCAAAGGTTTTATGGACTGATTGAGATGAGAGTGACTCTAGACGGACCAGATGGATGGGCCCGTGGCTGGATCAGTAATGGGCACAGAGCTCCACTTCGACTCAGGCGACAGCAAGGTGGAGGTGGGGTAATGGTATGGGCTGGTATTATTAAAGATGAGCTAGTTGGACCTTTTCGGTTTGAAAATGGACTCAAAATAAACTCCCAAACCTACTGCCAGTTTTTAGAAGATACTTTCTTCAAGCAGTGGTACAAGAAAAAGTCTGCATCTTTCAAGAAGTCCATGATTTTTATGCAGGACAATGCTCCATCGCATGCATCAAAGTACTCCACTGCGTGGCTAGCCAGTAAAGGCCTTAAAGATGAAAGAATTATGACATGGCCCCCTTCGTCACCTGATTTAAACCCTATTGAGAACTTGTGGGCCCTTCTTAAACGGGAGATTTACAGTGAAGGGAAACAGTACACCTCTCTGAACAGTGTATGGGAGGCTGTGGTGGCTGCTGCACAAAAAGTTGATCATCAACAGATCAAGAAACTGACAGACTCCATGAATGGAAGGCTTGTAACTGTTATTGAAAAGAAGGGTGGCTATATTGGTCACTGATCTTTTTTTTTAAATGTTAGAAATGTTTATTTGTAAACTGAGTGGTTTGTTTCTGTAATTCTCACTTTAACAGATTAAAATAAACTGCTGTTTATTTAAAAAAAAGTGAGAAGGGAACATTTTCATTTTGCTGCGTAATAATTCTGCACACTAAGAGTTGCCTAATAATTGTGCACACAGATATTCTCCTAAGAAATCCAAAACCTCACTTTTGCTTTCTTAAATATTCAGGATTGAGGGTTTATTAACGTTTTGGATTGACTGAGAGCACATTATTTGTTCAATAATAAAATTAATCCTCAAAAATACAACTTGCCTAATAATTTTGCACATAGTGTACATAGACGCCCTATTAGCCGCTTTGAAACGTTGCTGCGATACGTCAACGGGTAAACGGGTGAGCTGCGTTTTTCTGGATAAAAACATTCTTGGATAAGAATGGTGAAGATCCCCATACTGAGATATTTAAGTTTGCTCATTGTGGAAAAAGCATTTTATGTGATTGACCAGATTTTAGCAATAGCATTGATAACTGATGCATCATTTATGATAATACATGTTGTGGTACAACTGTAGTGCAATGCAAATAGTAATTATAAAGTGAAAAGTACTAGTAAATAGTTTAGTCAATAAAATAAACAAATAGTATACAGCAAATAAAATGGTAATGAATACATGTAAAAATATTGATAATAGTTTATTAATAATTCTATAATAATAGCAATAGAATAAGACATTTCTACAGAATAAACGCACACAAAAAATATATTTAATATTTAGCTCTTTGAGCTAAATTTCAGTTTTATTGATCAGTAATAGGCTAGCCATTATAACAGCAGTAGCTTCAGTCAAACATACTGTTAAAATAGCCTAAATATAAAGTTATGAAACTTTACTTTGCCTTCAGCCAAAACTATTTACCAGGGAACCATTAATAGATTATTGAGACCAAAGATAAACACAAATTATACGAATTATATCTCATGTTTAACCTCTTGACTAGAGACATCCGAGCCAGCGGCAACCGTCAGAAGAACTGGCCGTGGTACGGCTGTTCCAGGCGGGGGAGACGAGTGCTGGGCGGGGGCGCAGCAACTCCGAAAACTTCAGATCAAATTTTTAAATAGGCTCTATCTTTATAAACAAACCACATATTTGAGCTTTAAACAACTACATTGTCGACTGAAAAACTATTAAAACTACATTGCGTGACACAATAACAGTAGCATTTAATCTCTAAACGTTACTTACTAATTAAATCATGACCAAATACAACCAAAAACAAACGTTCAGTCTTGCTTGTGAAAGGTACTTCCTCGAAAGCTGTTTTCAGTTGTGTGGCGATTTTTACAGCCACAAGCAGCGCACAAAACAGGCATTTTTCTCAATTCCCGGTATGAGAGGTATGGGAAAGTTGATCTCCTCAATATGGCGGCGCCGTTGACGTACGCTCTGGTATCAAAGTTCCCAAAAGCGTTGCCGGAACGGACTATTTTCTTTAGCGGAAGCAATACAATCGTTTTTAAATCAATAAACTCCTTTTTAAATCAGTAAATCGTGTCAAATTATTTATTTATTTGGTAAGTAGCCATGTAATAAGCAGGAAAATATAGAGCAAGGTGGTTGTTATCGAATACAACCCCTTCTTCATCTCCGCTTCGCGTCGGTCATAAATCAGCCTGTCAGGTTTTCTATTTGCCATAACAACGCCTCGCTCGACATTATCCCTTACATATAACCACTACATGCGTTCTTTTTACTAGTCCAGTGAAAACAAAATAAGTTTTCTTACCTTAGTCAACCAGCTGCAAGATGAGCAAGTGGAAGACGACGAACATTCACCGTCTGTAGGCAGCTTAACGTATCTCTTCTGCCGTCTGGTGCACTTTGACAGGAAGTGCTTTTGCCTGATTATTACATTAATTTGAATTCACTCAATATTCTCTCCATTTGGAATTAAATTAATAAAAATGCTTAAGTTTCATTTAACTACAATGGGTGGTTTTTATTCCAAACATTTTTATTTGAATTAAATTAATAAAAATGTTTAAGTTTTAATTAACAACAATGGGTGGTTTTTATTCCAAACATTTTTATTTGAAATTTAATTAAATATTTGCCTCAAAATAAAAAACACAATTATATTGAATACATTTTAACCAAAAACATTAATTAAAATCTACATCACCACAGAATCATTTGTTACAGTGTATGTGGAAACTGTTGACAAATAAAAAATTAATTAAAGCCAACATATAATTTTTTTGAGTAAATAATACAGTCATTCTTGCCTCATTTGAACTAAAAAGTCTCGATGGTGCCATTTCAGTTACATGCATATTGAACACCACTCACATTTGATTGGATTTGGAATTAATCTGAACTTTGATTAAACTGCTGGACCTTTATCATTTCACTTTTTCCATATAGACTTCTACAAATTAATTTTTACGCAACAAAGTTCAGGAGAAGCACTTTCGGGTAATCAAAATCAGCAAAGGAGGAAGCAGGTATAGATATAGCCTTCCTTCACCTCTGTCCCGTGACAGTTTCACAACATCCCTCAACTACAGTACATCATCACCTCAGGGTGGTTTTCTATCAAAAAAAAAAAAAAATGTGTGTGTGTTGGGGGTACTCTGGGTTCGGGCCAAATTCAGCACACCAAATAAACATAAATTTCTATATCTGATTTCATGTGTGAACTCGTGAATAGATGGATATAATACGTTTAGTTATTATGTCACCTCTCATTTGACATTTGATGCATAAGCAATGTGATTACTTGCTTTAAGTTCCAACAACGCACACACAATGTTTTACTGCTTCTATATTAATGTACTTTCTGAGCAAACCCCTGTTACACTGAAACCACACTCTGGGCATTTCCTTACAGCGTCAGTGAAATTAATCCTTCATTGTTGTGTGTGGCACTGGAAGATTTCCAAACCATTAAATGCCACCTCAGCAGTAACTCGGAAATGATTGCACCAAGAGGAAGGAGAGAGACTCGACAAGGGGATGTTACAGTCCTTTACATAAACGCATGTGAGGGGGGGCACTGCTGTGTTCCTACTTGTCAGATAATAAAAAACCTCATTCCCTCTAAACGATCTGCAGTGGTGCAGAGGAACACAAACACCCGATTCACACGGGACACGCAAGCAGAATAGAAACAATGCAGACACATAGCCTACTATAGGCCTATATAAAATGCTGTATATTCTCACCGGCCACTGGGTTAGACCCCCTTTTGCCTTAATTCTTCTGTTCACCAATGTGCTATAAGATTTTGGTCTATTGACATGATAGCATCACATTGCTGCAGATTTGTCAAGCTGCACATCCATGATGCGAATCTCCCATTCCAGCACATCCCAAAAGTGCTGTATTGGATTGAGATGACTGTGGAAGACATTTGAGTATAGTCATTGTCATGTTCGAGAAACCAGTTTGAGTGTTATCCTGCTGGAAGTAACCATCAGAAGATGAGTGGTAGAACAATACTCAGTAGGCTGTGGTGTTTAAATACTCAATTGGTACTAAGGGGCTCAAAGTGTGCCAAGAAAACATCATCCACACCATTACACCCCCAGCAGCCTGAACTGTTGATGTTGGCTGGATGGATCCATGCTTTCATGCCAAATTCTGACCCTACCATCATCAGACATGGCATAATCTTCCCAATCTTCTATTGTCCAATTTTGGTGAGCGTGTGTGAATTTTAGCCACGGTTTCAGTCACCGGTGAGTTCTTCTGTTGCTGAAGTCCGTCGGTTTCAAGGTTGGACGTGTTGTGTGTTTAGAGATGCTCTTCTGCAAACCTTGGTTGTATCGAGTGTTTATGTGAGTTACTGTTGCCTTTCTATCAACAGAACCAGTCTGGCCATTCTCCTCTGAACTCAGTCAACAAGGCATTTTTAACCACAGAATGGCCACTCACTGGATATTTTCTCTTTTTAGACCATTCTCTGTAAACCCTAGATATGGTTGTGTGTGAAAATCCCAGCTGATCATCAGTTTCTGAAACACTCAGACCAGCCCGTCTGGCACCAACAACCAAAGGTTCAAAAACACTGTTCTAAACCATTCTGGTGAGTGCATGTAGTTTATATGATAAAACTGATCTTTAAGTTAGGATATAATTCTAGTTTTAAAGGGGTGATGAACTGAGAAATCAAATTTTCCTTGAGCTTTTGACATCTAAGAGGTCATCATATTATAAGAATATCCTAAGTTTCAGAACTGAAAACGTCCTTGTTAGTCCAATAAAAGCTTTTATTGACAGCCTCTAAAAAGGACTCGTTTTTAAAAGTGGGGAACTATGACGACAAAGAGGATAAAACACCACCCCCACAGATGAAGATCAACGCCTGCTTCACCACGGCAGGTTTAGCCCCGCCCACCGATTCGCGCATTACACTCATATCATACATGTACATGCTTACCTCGTGATGACAAACTGGATCGCTATGGAGCAATACAGAATATTGTGCAGTGCCTGGTTGTGCATGACAGTCGCTGCATAAGCTTCCTGTGGATTCCAATAGGACTGCATGGATAAAATGTATTTTTAATGACGTTCCAGCTGATGAGGTAAAACATCGTCGTCTGTTCGCTTCATTTCACTGAGGATTGTTTTGTCAACAAGACTGGATTTGCAGACCGATTAAGAGTAAAGAACGGTGCTGTGCCGTCTATATTGGATCTGACAGGAATATTGTGCAACACACGGACTCTGGGTTGAACATGTATGGGCAAATCCGGTTGCCATTTGACAACATAGGACGTTTTCCCCCACGTACACCGACGGGTGAGTGAAACTCATTATAATATGCAAAACTGTTATCCACTCACAGCAGTGGGTGTTTACTTCCAAGTCTTCAGTGCGACACGCCCATAAAAACCGACTGTTTTTTATGTTTTTTACTGACAAAAGCGTAAATATCCAACGCACATGGCACCCTTTAACGTCTAATGACACGCTTCGGTTATGGTTAAGTTTAGGTAAGGTGTAGGGTAAGGGTTAGACCACTAGGGGGCGCCTTCTGCCCAAATATATCTGCGTCCCATTTCACGTTAAAGGGTGCCATGTGCGTTGGATATTTACGCTTTTGCAAAAGCGTCCTATATGGCGCTTTGGGATGAGAACGGGCTCGTTTTTTAGGTAGGCTCACAACCAGGGTACAAAATAGCCTATTACTTGTTCATTTTGATGTTTTTGAATGCAAAAACCAAGTGAACGTTATAAGTTGACCTCAGACAACAATATAATAACATTTAAAAAGCCAGTTCATGACCCCTTTAATCATTTAAAAAGGCTTTTGAGGTTTGGGCTCAAAAGACTCAAGGCAATTATGGGGTTTTGTGTATTTTATTTAGGCAATTCTTTCATAGTGCTGAAAGTTATATATATGGCCTTTGAAACACAGAACACCTTATTTGTAAGATTTTATGGTGAAATGTTGTTATTTTGACCATGCATGCACTGTGGCTTTACTTCACGTTTGAGTGAATAGCCCTAAATTCCATACTGTACTGAAACATTTTTTGTCTGTTTTTTTTTTTGTTTTTTTTTTGAGTGTATAATTTTCATTGTACATTGATTTGTAAATGTAACAAATCATTACAAAGAATCAGACAGTTAAAGTTGTTAAATTTGACATTTTCAAGTTAGAAAGACTAAAATTTTTTTTATTAAAATAAATGTTGTTTATATAGTGAGTCTCAAGAGCTCTTACCACGGAGCAAATGGACAGTAATTTGCCTTATAGATCATCTGTAAAATAGCCCCAAAAAAGTAAACAGTATTGCCAAACAACCAACCAAACTCCTGCGTTGCATAAGCAAGATTGATCCATTTAGTCTGGTCCAGTCCACATCCCAAAATCCATTTCACAGACCCAAGAAAGCAGCTTATACGTCCAAGAACATTAATAAGATTGTTTATAAAAATAGACAAATCTTTCATTGGCTGTTGGGGGGAGGTCAGAGATTAGCGTGTGGTGCGTTTTGTCTTGCGATATTGTTGTTTTTCAGATCAGGATTATTGAATGCCATTTCATTGCAACAATTCACAAAAACTCTCTCTCAGAGAGGCTATAAAAAGAAAATTCTCCAATAAAGGACCTTTGAATCATGCTTCAAAAGTGTAATTCTAGACAGAGATGATGATTTTGTTAAGCCTTATTGCCTCAGATACAACTAAAATTCATATACTGAAAGGATTGCTCAGAAAAAAAGTAAAACTGTTATTTTCTTTTTGATGTTCCAAACTTTCAACCATGTTGTCAGGGTTTAACGAAAGTAGTTCAGGTTGATCATGTTGTCTCTTTTGGGAGTTTCACAGTGTAAATCACAATTGTTGCATAGAAAAAAGAGCAGCTCACTTCAACATCTCTTTTTGTGTTTGACTAAAGAAAATATGGGTTTGGACCAACATGACAGTGAAGGGTGAACGATTCCTTTCACAGTCCAGCTATTCTCACACAGAGCCAACAGTGGGCAGAACATTTTGTTCAAACACTAACCAATTCACATATGGTTTTGGAGTGTTTTATAACAGTGAGTGGGGTCTGTGGTGTTCTTTCCAACTAATCATCTCAGAAGTGTAACGGAAGTGCAGTAATCCTGAAATGAAAATGAAAACCTTAAAACCTTAAATTTGACCACTGTAAGAAATATTTTCATGATTTGTAATCACAACATTTTTTCTTTTGTCAAATCAACTTAGATAATTTATGTAGTTCAGATAACATGATATTTTGAGTTTCTGATGATTAAATCAATCTCATTTATTGTATTAACTCAATTTTTCCATTTCAATGAACTTAAAATTTTAAGGCAACCAGGTTACTTATTTTTTAAGTTAAACCAACAATATTTTTTTTACAGTGGTTAAACACATCTTTGTGAATAATAAGCAGATTTCAGAGTAAAGAAACATACTTAAAACCATTCAGTTAAGTAAACAGTTACTGTGTTCAGAGTAGGAAACTAATGCATTGCTTACTTTGCAGTACTTTATGAAAAAATAATAATAATAATAAATAAGGTTACAATTTATTTTAGGGTAATTATGTTACAGTGCAAGTATACATTTAAGTACTGAGTAATAGTAGTAGGACACTGTAAAAATAAAGTGTTAACAATAATCCTCCTCAAAAAGTACACAATACAGATATAAATAAATGGTTATCAATCAAGAAATAAATTAATCAATTTACAGATGTTTTAACTTTTACCTATAATTTTTTATAAATTTTAAAATCCTCATTATGTTCAGACTAACATCCAATTATAATTATAATAAATATTATTTATTTTATAATATTATATATTATTTATTTTAAAAGTTATTTTAATAAAAGTTTGTGTAAAAATGCTTACATTTTTAATGAATAGTGAATTTAATCAGTTTTTTACTCTTATATTTGAACTTTTTGGAATTTATATACTAAATTAATCTTTTTGATGAAAACATTTCAAAATGACTCGCAGACGAGAGCATTGCATTATGGGATACAACACATGCAGTGTGCAATTCTGAACACAGACAGCAACAGCAGTTACAACAACAACAAAAAATCACCTGTACACTGCGATTAATTCTGAAGTTTATTCGTCCCATTTCATTAAGAATTTCGATTCGTCAAAAGGCCTTATAAACGGTTTATGGCTCGCAGAGACACTGATTGCTCACAGGAAAGATTTTCTTCATAAACAAATCCCATCAGTCCATTGAAATGGCAATAGATTGCATCTTCGTGGGTTGTGCCATCTTCGTACTATTCATTTAAGGCCAAAGGGTACATGAACGCAACATCAGAAAATTTCAATATCATTAATGTTTGTGGCAACACAAACCATCTTAAAGCACAGAATGCAGTGAGGTTTTGTTTCATTTCCGACATGTGGAGGGTTAATGGGACAGAACGGACCTCAGGTGGTCGTTTCAAAACTGCATCTGAAATGCAGTCTCTTCATGCACAGGCATCCTTCATAGTACCTTAAATCAATAGTCTGTTTCAGATCATTAAGTTTCAATATCAAAAAAACGCGTATCGGACGAGATCTTTCTGTCGATGAGATCGCGGTACAGTCGTGAGGCGCTCATCACAAGTCGCGATCTCAGCTAATCTATGAGCCGACAAACGCGCATACGCACTCTCACACATACACAAACACTTTAAAAAAAAACGTGTAAAAATGAACTAACAAATAACCGACATGAAAACATGAATCATGTTCCCATGATATGACAGGCAGTCAACACAAAATCAAACAAAAGAGCAATAGAAAAACTGACAGTGAGACCCAGAGAAAGTCAGCCGGTGAAACACGGGGGCAAATCCCCCCTAATGCTTTGGGCCTGACGCACCGTGACCCTTTATTTTTCAGTGATGTCATCATTCAGAGCCTTTTCGGTGACCACAGCAGTGACTGCAGACACCCCTCGGACCCCATCACAGCAGCACTAGAGGACGAGGGACGGATGAACCCTCGGCATGAGAGTTCCTGACCAGGGCGAGAGAGAGAGCGCGACAGAGCGAGAGAGAGAGCGGGCTGACGGGACGGGGCGGAGGACAGGTGGGGCCGGGGGTCGTCCCGGGGAGCTAGCGGTTGCTCTTGGCCGCCTCTTTAGCCGCTATGATCAGTGGAGTGAGGCTGGACAGAGGCTTTGCCACTTTCAGGAACTGGTGCTGCAGGGAGAAGACAGGGAGATATCTCTTATTATGCTCATCAAAGCTGCATTTATTGGATAAAAAAATACAGTAAAATCAGCAATATTTTGAAATATTATTACAATTTAAAATACCTGCTTTATATTTGAATATATTTTAAAATACAATTTATTACAGTGATGCAAAGCTGAATTTTCAGCATCACTACTCCAGTCTTTAGTGTCACATGATCCTTCAGAAATCATTCGCTCTCTTATATTCAATGTTGAAGACCATTTTTTTGCTTCATATTTTTGTGGAAACCGTGCATTTTTAGTTCAAGATTCTTTTATGAATAGAAATCTCAAAGAAAGAAATCTGTAACATTATAAATGTCTTTACTGTCACTTTTGATCAATTTAATGCAACCTTGCAGAATTAAAGTATTAATTAATTTATTTAAAGCAACAACAAAACATCTTACTGATCCCAAACTAAATATGTTAAGGGTTTTATGTATTAATTGTAAAAATGTAATATTTATTAAGTTTAATATTTACACGCATTTCAAAAAAGTGTTTACACGTTTTAAACCTGTGGCACTGTGGATTTCAGTTCTTATTGTAAAAAAAAAAAATCCTTTCTATTTTCTGCTCCCACTCACTCTATTGACTGAGATTTCCAGCAGCTTTTCACATTATTTACATCACAAGTTTCTTCATCCGCCTTATTTAATGCACAATTGAGTCATGTACTGTGTTACACAACATGACTACTGATGCTCTCATACTTTGAGCTTCTGGGGCTTTTCTAGAAAGTACTGGCAGCACTTTTATTCCACCCAACAGACGTGATTTTTCTAAATCAGACGCGAGTGTGGGAGTGACATAAGAGCAGGAGGGAGAGATGCTTTTATGGAGACAAGACTGAATGAGATTTCCAGAAAACCTAACATATTTTGAGAGAAAATACAAACTACATATCAAAAGCAGACTTTCAATTCTTTAAAATGTTATAGAAGTTATTGCTACACATTAAACGGGTCAAAAATGCTCTCGAGCTAGGCAGCTCACTAGCCTAGGTCTTGAAACACACGTGTAATGTATGAAGGACAACACATGAAACTAAATCAAAATCAATCAAAAGATCAGTTAATTAAATTAATGTTTTATCAGTTAATCAGTAACTAAATACAATTAATAAAATAAATAATACAAATAACTAAATAATTTCACAAATATAATAATAATTTATAATAGCCAAACAAATTATTTGAAATGCACTTTTAAATTTCTTAATCCATTTGCTCCTCATCAATTTATTTGTTAGCCATGAAAAGTGATTTATTTCCTAATTAATGAACTGATATACCTGTATTTTAAGCCACTATTCACTGATCTATCCACAAGTTTCCGAGGGGCGCTCCTGTAAAAAATAAAGTGGGTGAAACTTCCGGTGACGCGGCGGAAGTAGCATTCCAATGGTATTTTGTGTGTTAGTTAGCGAAGAGGCTAGCTGTATTTCTGAGAATTATTTTACTATTTAAAGACGCAAATCTTTATGAGAGATGTCGTTACGGAACTCAGGGACAACATGTGCTGTTCGCGGTTGTATGTATAACCGGACTAAACTAATTTAGTGGCTTAAACGGGATTGTTTTGAACATAAACTGAAAACGAAATCAGACTGAGTGATCCTGCCAACGACTGTAGTTTCCATCACCTCCCAAAAGACGACGAATCTTCCTGTGTACATTTGTTTAAATTCTTAATGTTCTATAAACTCTATCAGCATGTGATTGGCTGTTCTCTACTGATGTTACACCTAAACTCAGGATCAAAGCCTGTGTTGACAGAATACCAAATGTGCCAGTTAATGTATTCAAGCAGCACATTCATTTATAATTTTGAATAAACTCCAAAGCACAATGACTAAGTGTGTATTTTTTATTTTAATTGTTTGTCAGCTCACACAACTGTCTGTCACCATGCCTTGATGAGTATTGATTATTAATAATGTTATTATAATACTCCCAATCAACTACTGCGGAGGGTAAAGGTACTGTTATTTCACCCTTTTGAATTTCGTTGAGGTTGTGTTCCCACATCGTTAGCTAGTTTGGATCGCTATAACTTGAATGACTGTCAACTGTTGAATGAACGAGTGTCAAGCATGTCAAATCGCGCTTTGTTTACTTCCAACCGGAAGTCGCGCCCACTTTTGACGCAAGGCCTCATGGGGCGTAGGAAACTTGTGGATAGACCATTTCACAAGATGTAAACAACACTGGTCCAGAAGCACTTCCTGTTTCAGTTTGTAACTGTTTTCTTTATTTCACATGTAAAGAAAACATCTTAAAGATGTTTGTTTAACTTTTTGATTCCGTTTTAAATTTTCTGTTGGTTGTATTTTATCCCAGCTTTTATGTAGTGTTAAAAAACTGAAACAGGAAGTGCTTCTGGACCAGTGTTGTTTACATCTTGTGAAATGGTCTATAAAGGTCAAGGATTAAATATTGATACTGGAAGGTAACTTTGTTTTTGTAACATTGACAATCCAAAAATACAAACACACACACACACCTGTAAGAGCTCCTTGGCTGAGTCTCTCTTCTCCACGTCCATTTCCAGACAGCGGTTTAAGAAGTCACGAAACACGGAGGAGAGTTTCTCTGGGTTCTGCAGTTCTGGAGTTCCATTAGTGGCGATGAGGTACAGAGCCTGGAAAACAGAAGGGGTTTAAAGGTCACACAAAAATCGTGAACATCAACTACAGCACCAGTTGCTTTCAGTAAAAAGGCTATTTGAAATGTTCTTGTCCAAATTAAAACTTAAAGGGATACTCCACTTTTTTTGGAAATAAGCTCATTTTACCTCTCCTCCAGAGTTAAATAGTTGGGTTTTACCGTTTCCGAAAGTATTCAGCCGATTTTCTGATATTTATAAGAATATCAGTAACCAGACAGTTTCTGGTCTCATTGACTTCCATAGTATATTTTTTTTTCCTACTATGGAAGTCAATGAGACCAGAAACTGTCTGGTTACTGATATTCTTCTAAATATCAGAAAATCGACTGATTGAATTCGAAAACGGTAAAACCCAACTGTTTAACTCTGGGGGAGTGGTAAAATGAGCCTATTTCCAAAAAAAGTGGAGTATCCCTTTAAGGAATAACCATCCAGAGGCTTCTAAGAATCTACAAACAGTCCAATTTTTCCCCATTGATCCCAAATAATTGCCTCGTTTTACAACTACTACACTACAGTTTTGTTTGCCACAAAGAGTTTTTGCAACGTCATGGAAGATAAAGGTGGTTAGAGCTTATGGAAGAGATAAACAGATAAAAAATCCAAACCCGACTGCCTCTGCTAGAAATCTTATTTAATGGGACATGGTTGGATTTTCCATCAGGACAACGGTCCAGAAGAAACATCAATATCAACAAAAAAAAAAAAAATGGGTAACTGAGCACAAAATGAAGCTTCTTCCATGACCATCCCAGTCCCCTAAACTGAACCCTATAGAAAGTGATTACGGTGAACTGAAGGGAAGAAGCGCCAACATGAACTTGTCAATCTGAAGGATGTGGAGAGATTCTGTTTGGTGGAATGGTCTCTGATCTCCTGTCAGGTGTTCTCCAAACTCAGAGCAGTTATCTTGGCAAAAGGAGGTTGCAAAAAGTATTTAATAAAAGGGTGCCAATAATTGTGGCCAGCATGTTATGGAGAAAAAGGATTCATTTCATAATGTGATTTCCCCCCCACTTTCAATTCTTTTACTTTAATGAAAGGTTCGATTTTTGCACATTTTTTGAATGAAAGATCAAAAGGATAAACAATGCAGATTTATTTTTTACAGCCATTTTTGATCATATTTACCAGGGGTGCCAATAATTCGGACCACAACTGTGTATATCAAAGAATGTTTTTCGTAGTGTCTATTATTTTGTTTTAGGTGTTCCAGCACAACTGAATATTGCTACTATCACAGGAAAAACTTCTGAAGTGACTTGATAAGGTGCATACTGAGTTATGTTTAGATGTCTTTAATCTTACCCTCAGAGGGTTTTCGTTGAGGTACGGCGGTTCGCCCTCTATCATCTCTATAGCCATGATGCCCAGGGACCAGATGTCCACTTTGGGTCCGTAGGCCTTACGGGTCACCACCTCTGGTGCCATCCAGTAGGGCGTCCCCACCATGGTGCTTCGTTTGCTCTGTTCAGGAGTGATCTGAGCGCAGAAGCCGAAATCAGCTGTGAGACACAGAAAGACAGACAGATGTTCAGACCGGCTGGTGTGATACAGTCACTTCACGTGATTTCAAAAATACAGCAGGAATAGTGAAGCATGGTCATAAAATGAATTCTTGCTCCCTCTACTGGACTGGTCAAAAGCTACACAGATGAAAACATCACATTCAGGGTCCCTTTAAATGATAATCAAAGCCAACAATGAAAAACTTAATAATTATCAGTAAGACAGCACTCAATGCCAAGATTTAGGTGTAAATGTTACTAATATGCATTCAATTTACAATCCAGAACAGCCTTAAATGTCTTAGACAGAAAAACTGAAACACAGATTAATAGTTGTCGATGTGTTGTGGACTCACTGAGTTTGACAGATCCGTCCATGCCCAAGAGAATGTTGTCACTCTTGATGTCTCTGTGAATAACCTGATTCGAGTGAAGAAACTCCAGGGCTTGTAGACACTGCATGGACAACAACGACCCAGTTAGCATATTAAAACTTGCACAGGGTATAGTTATAGGTTTTAGTTTACGGTTTAGTAATTTTGACGTGATTTTATCAGTATTTCATTTTTATTTCAGTTTTAACCATTTTACTCCCTAATTCTAGACTAAAATGCATGTTTGAGCCATTTTAACTGAAAGCAACTTGCACTAGAATATCTTAGATCTTGTCAGCGTCATTGTTTTATCTCAAGATGCACAGCAGGCACGTTTATAAAAGCTACTTAAACGCCCTAATTGAACTAAGGCCTAATTCTGCCTTAATCTTGCTTTAATCTAAGCCTTGTCTGTGAAACAAGGCCTAAGAAATATTGCATTGGCATCTAACTGTTAAAATAAGTTAAAGCTGAATTTTTTTATGTAATATTTGTATTAGTGCTGTCGATTGGCCATTAATCGCATCTAACATAAAAGTTTACATGTTAGATGCGATTAATCGATTTGACAGCACTAATTTGAGTATTTTATTGTATTTCAGCTTTATATCAATTTACAAACTGATTTTTAATAGTGTAGCTTTAGTTAATGATAACACTGGTTCGATGGAAAAATAAATCCCCCATGATGGGAAACATCAAGAGAAATTTTTATTATAAAAATAATTGCATTGAGTAATTATACCAGAAAATGAAAATTAAGAAAATTCTAATTCACTCAAAATGTGTGTGCACTGTCTATGTTTATGATCATTTCTAATGCTAACATTAAACCCTATTGGAATGAACTGATTCATCGGTCATTTATGAGGTTCCATTTCACTTAGGATTCTGCCGTAGTAGATATCTAGACAGCAAGGCTGCTTTATTTGTTTCGGAGAGAACAAATAATCATTGTAAGTTGAATAATTACACACTCACTTCCCGACAGACAGCGGCGATCTGCGCTTCATCCATACAGGTTTCCGTCACCACGTCTGTCAGGGAACCTCCAGCCAGATACTCCATCACCACCCAGAGCTCATCCCCCACCAGGTAACTATGGCAACAAGACAGCCTCGTCAACAGACGCCACATCGCTGAGTGATGCAGCGGCGTCGCCAGGACAACAGAATTATTGGATGCCTCTGCTTTTATTAGTGCAGACATGGAGCAATTTACCATGGCATGGACACAGAGAAAAGCTTTGGATCAAGCTTTGGATTTTTTTTTTTTTTTTTTTGAGATAACAACAAATGTTTTTAAAGAAAAAATATTTTAAATTGCTTAGTTTTTTGTTTTTGTTTTTTGTCTTGAGCATAATGCGGAAAAAACCTGCAGGTACAAAAGGCAGAATTTTTTTTAAAAGGAAATATAACTTAGAAATAAAAATACAACAAAAAATAAAATACTAAAAATAAACAAAAAATTAGATAAATTAAACAATCACATAACTAGAAGAACAAATTCTATATTATAAAAATAGTTGCATTGAGTAATTATATCAGAAAATGAGAATTAAGAAAATGTGATAATTTCAATATTTTGTTTTGCTAACATTAAACCCTTTTGGAATTAATTGATACATTTTTGTCTAGGAACACTATTTGTGAAAATATATACTATATACTATATATTTTCACAAATAGTGTTCCTATACACACACACACACACACACACACATATATATTTATACACACACATACATATATATAAAGAAAGGAAAATGAGAACAATAACAAAATAAATACAATTTAAAATAAAATAAAACAGTTAAAAATTTTAAAAATAAACAGAATTTTTTCAAATATATTCTGTAAGAAGAATTTTTTTTTTGACATATTATAAATATTTAACAGGAAAACCAGTTAAAATACTGATCAGGAAAATGATTTTACCTGTCCAGGTAGTTGACGATGTTGGGGTTCTTGTTTTCCCTCATGACTAAGATCTCGTTGATGATCAGCTCTTTCTTGGGCTGCTGCTGTAGGTTCATCTGCTTGATGGCCACCTGAAAGACCAATTATCAGAACAAAAGCTTTTAGACACACTTGAAGATTAATCCGAGTCTTCGGCTCCATTAGGCCCGACTCCGAGCATCTCCCCATTAACATGAGTGAGAGTTAACTTTGAGATGTGTGTAGGTAGGATTACAGCGCCCGCTCAGCTCAGAGGAATGTCATCAGATCAATAACACATGCCGTATCCCCTGATTCATTGTTATCGATCCACCGAAAATGTCGAAGTCTCTGTCGGAATCGCATTAATGATTACGATAGGTGCCCTCTATTAACCGTAAGAGCATGTGGACACTGAAAAGCCTGTCGATATCTCCAACTCCATGATTGGAGTTCTCTAAATGGACACCAAGTCATTAACCCTATAAGCAATACTAATAGTGATGATTGCTGTATTGGTGGTGTTTAATAAGTAGTGACCTAGTGAGTCGATGTACCTCACCATCCATTTTAAGCATTATATTTGTTTAAATTTTTTCCAGACAAAAAAAAAATACACAAATCTCTCATCACAGGTTTTCTACTAATACAAAGCTTAATGCTAAATCCTGAAGTATCCCTTTAAATATATACATGCATATGTATGTACACTATTTATATATATATACAAAATAATTTTACACAGTACACATACATCTATTATTTCAACGCAAACTTTTATTTTGGATGCGATTAATCCCGATTAATTGGAAAATGGACGTCTAGATGATGTATGTGTGGCATCAGTGGAGAAACACATTACTGGCTGGCACCTCAAAAGTCTCACCTCTTGTCCCGTGGCGATGTCTATGGCTGTGTAGACTGTTCCAGACGCCCTGATGAGGGAAGGAAGTGAAGATTTGGATGAATGTTTGAATTGTGATTGTGGGATTTGGTATAAATGATAAGATCATAAAACTCACCCCTGGCCTATCTTCTCAAATCGCGTGTACTTCTTCTTCGGGTCACCCACGCTGACTATACTTCCTGTGGAGTGAAGGTCACATGTTATTTTCAAAGTTATAATAATAAAAAACAAACACTACAAAAAAGAAGAAAAAAAAGAGACACACAGGGGAGGAAAAACAGCATTTTAAAAGACAGAAAGAATGAAAATGTAGCAATTCAGGGTGTGTGACAGAGCTGCACAACTTATCTAATCTATAATCAAAATTGTGAATTGTGAATATGAATTTTTTTTTTTTGTGCAATTATATAACTTGAGATTAGAAGGTGATGCAGAGAGAACTGCCCTGGTAAATAAGAAAAGAAATATGTGCACTGTAAATTTCAATATCTGTCTGTCCATCTATAATAATGATATATTATAATGATAGAAATAATTAGTAAATCATTTATGCTGTTTTAATTTTCATTTTATTGTAGTAAGAAATAAAAACTTAATTAAAAAATGGTCTGTTTTATAATGTATTTAAATATTCTATTCTAATAAATAAATATATATATATATATATATATATATATATATATTGCACACTTTTCTTCTTATGTAAATGTTTTTTTTTCTTTAAGAATGATATTCATGAAAATATATAAAATTAGATATTTTACATCTAAACTAAATGAATTATTATAATTTTTTTAAATCTAACTATTTTTAGATTACGTTGCTTGCGTTTGGCTGGAAATCAGCCATCACCAATGTTGGGTGTAACTAATTACTAAGTAATTAGTTACTGTAATTTAATTACTTTTCTCTTGAAAATGTAAAGTAAGGAATTACTCTTCATTTATCTGTAATTTAATTACAGTTACTTCTGATGTAATTGAGGTAAATAAAGTGTATAGATCAATCCGATCTCACAGCGATTCGTATGCATTTTATGAGGTGTCTAAATTGTACGACCGCACTCGTACAAATTCGTATGAATTAGCCATTTTGTAAAATATGTATGAAAAAAGTGTGAAATGTCATAAAACATAAAACAATAGTGGATTCAACATCAAAATGTATTGTCTTTTATCAAAAAGTATGTTTTTATAATGTAACCCTTTCCACCTTGGTCAGTGTAAGGATAATTCATGCAATTTTACTAGTATTTATTTGAAAGAATTAAAAACCGATTCATGTCTATGCTTGTATTATTCAGCTGGTTGAGATTGATATGGGATTTTGAAATAATTAGTAATTAAAAGTAATTAAATACTTTTTAAAGAGAGTTATTAGTACAGTAATCGAATTACACTGTTAAAGAGGTAATTAGTAACTAGTAACTAATTACTTTTTTAGAGTAACTTACCCAACACTGGCCATCACTTTATAGTTCTTTTCAAATGCTTTGTATTGTATTATGCCTTTTGTTAAATATTTGTCAATTTGTCAATATATTGTTTGCCAAATCAGGCAGCCCTAGTTTGTGAGGATCAACTGAATCGTTCCCCTCATATTGGTCCCGTATAAGAAGAGGGATGCTCAGCTCTAAGAGGACAGTGAACTGAGATCAGATTCAGTCAGACACAAGCTGTGGAGGGAGAAGCAAACGATCGTTTCCAGTCAAAGCGAGCTGACCTAGCGGAAGAATGAGAGAAAATGGGGGGATGAAAAAAAGGCCTCTAAACCTTTGGGAAAAGACAGATTTACAGGCAGTGAGGTAACAGAGGCTTGGAAAAGACAAAGGAAGAAGGTCGAGGGCTGATCAGAGTTTTACGAGGTCTCTGAGTCTTAAATTCAGGCCACATAAGGGAAAGACAGGAACATCTTCAGTTCGACGTGTAACCCGGCAACCGTTGATGAATGGATGTTTTAGATGAAGAACGACAAATCTTTGGCCGAGAGGGGCCTGAAGTGACAGAGTGGGGCAGGAAAGACACACTGGATGGCTGTAGCAGCATCCCGTTCTTACCAGTAGAGGGCGATCTGAGCACGTCTGTAGCATGGGGTTTTTAATAAGATACAGGTTCTTAGAAAGTCATGCATCTCTTGGGCCGCTCATAAAAAAATTACTGGGAATAATTTAAGCCTAAATGACACGCTAAATAATAATAATGCATATAAAATATAGTAAAATAATACAACTTAGATCCACAAAAAATGTATGGATGACTCAAGCAAGAAATAAAATCATGTTGGAATTTCACAAAAACAAATACTGTATATGTCATATAATGTGCAGTCAGCTGGTAAACCTTGACAGGGTGATGGCACCTTGACAGCAATAATGACTTGCTGATGGCACATTATCCTACTTATTACAGGCCTACTTATGAAATAAATGAATAATTGGACATGAAATATTGATTTGAAAATAAATTATTATAGAAACCCAAAGAGAGACATGGAACTTGCTTAGATATGTAAAAAAAAACTGCTGTCAAAATAAATAAATAAATAAATAAATAAAATCTAATCGAATAAAATAAATAAAATAAAAAAATACTTTATATATTATTTATTTTTTGTTAATTTTTGTGCGTGTGTGCCTATATATTTACATATATATATATATATATATATATATAATATGTATTAAAAAAACTTTTAATTGAATTAAAAATAAATATTTAATATCTACATAATAATTACTGTTAACTTTTGTGTGTATATATATATACACATATATAAATACACTGAGTATTATATATACATACATATATATATATATATACACATTAGTATCTATCTATCTATCTATCTATCTATCTATCTATCTATCTATCTATCTATCTATCTACACACACACACACACATATACTGTATATATATACACACACACACACACACACACACACACAGACATATTAAGAGAATATTTAAGAGAATATAAATAAATATATATATATATATATATATATATATATATATATATATATATTTTTTTTTAGTATTATTAAATAAATAATTATATTTGTTACCTCCAATTTTGGTAAAGCTATATCTCTTGCATCACTTACGCAGTTTCTCGAGTATCTCCTCGTCGGTCATCTTCTTCTTGCGTGTCTTGTCCGCACTTTGCGGGGTGGAGGGTGTGGGGGTGTTAGTGGCGGTGGTGCTGGAGGGTGTCGGGGTGGGACTGCAGGCGTCAGAGGTCGCGTTGGCGATGGGCGATGTGGCGGCGTCTTTGGTGGAGAGCGGAGGAGGAAGAGGTTCAATGACGGAGCGTGTGTAGATCTGTGGGGTGCACAAATGTGTTGTATTAGCAGTGGATTACAGAAAATAAAATAGTAACTAGTCCTGATCATTGACCACTAGAATAAACTGCATCAGATCACATGGGGCCCTAAATGAGCAATGGATGATTCACAGGGAATTCTGGGAAAGGACCGGGCCGCTAGTACCCACAGAGGCAATGAAACACAAATTCCAGCACAGCTCAGTCTAAAGTGACTCAAGTGAATATAATTCTCGCCTCAGACGTTCACGAGCTGAATAAAACCCTCTACATTTTTTGCTCACTGGAGTCTCGGGGCATAATCTGTTCAAACAGAACCAGGATCAAGTTTCCTGCTCGTTTCTTAGAAGACTGCTTTACAACACAGGGGTAGGGCTTGTGTTCTTGAATTCATTTTAGAGCCAAAAACACAGAACACAAACAAGATTTTGACTCACCACAAGGAAACACGGAAACACCAGCAGCTTGACACTCATTTACATCACATAAACATTCTCAGAAAATAAAATCATTTTTAATTAAATCATATTATAATAATAATAATAATAGTAATATCATGTATATTTTTTATATATATATAAAAAGGGGGAAAAAAACAAAGTGCTGTACTTAGAGGCTTGTTTTAGAGGCTGCACAAGCATATTTCGTTGTTTAAACTCTTTTTTTGTTAGTACTGTGTGTGTCAACTTTCTGAAAATCTAAAGCTACAATTTAAATTAAATATATGAATATTAGCTTTATATACAAGATATACATTTATTATGTACAACTAAAACTTTAAGTATACATTTTTTATGTTGCTTTTGCAACTCATTAAAATTGAGGTTGAAGGACTAAATTAAACTAAAAAAGAGCTAAAAAGTAATTTTTAAAAGAGAAAAAAACCCAATACAAACGTCAAAAGTACATAAACTACAATTAAAAATGCAAATATAAATAATACTAAAATAACACCATTTCAAACATCCAAAATGAAGTGCTCCTTTTGAGTATTTTTCACTTGGAATGAACTGAATAAATTTTTGAACAAATAAAAAAATCCATAAACTTATTGGACACAAGCAACTTTACTTTTCTGAGACTCTAAACACACACTGAGTGATGTACTGTAATCAATGTATATCCAATGATTTCCTTAAAATATTTTATTTTATGTTCAATTTGGCAACTTTTTAGCAAAGACTAGTCAATAGATAAGTTCAAAGTTATGATACATGCACTACAAGTCACTTGTGGCCACTATAGCTGTAAAAAGCAGCATCATGTGAATGTGTGCTTGAACACACTACAGGACATCATTCATATCCTCTGGTTTAAAAGCTGACATAATGAGGGTGAAAACCCTTCGAATTGAGAGCTGACAGCTCACAAAACTACACACGAGTGCTGATGGAGCATCTTTAATCATCCAGGCGCCTAAAAGCCCAACAGGCTTGATCCCGTGATCTCCAGACAGATCAAGAGAATGTAATGAGGCTTTCACTGCACCCCAGACGGCCCTCAGTCGCTCTCTCCATCAAACACACACGCTCCTGTCCTCAGTGCAGCTGTAATAAACCTCCAGTCACCTACACACCTCTCTGAAGACATGCATATTTATTCGGTAATTACAGGTTAGCTTGAAGGCACAGAGTCAGAGAACTCATTATTCCAGACTACAGACTTGACAGTCATGCAGCTACTCAGACAACACCCACAACAAAACACCTTACATCTGTCCATCTGTTCATCAATCTGTCTGTCTGTCTGTTCATCTGTCTGTCTGTCTGTTCATCTATCTTTCTGTCTGTCTTTCTGTCTGTCTGTCTATCTTTCCGTCTGTTCATCTATCTTTCTGTCTGTCTGTTCATCTATCTGTCTGTCTGTGTGTCTATCTTTCTGTCTGTCTGTCTATCTTTCTGTCTGTTTGTCTGTCTATCTTTCTGTCTGTCTGTCTGTCTGTCTATCTTTCTGTCTGTCTGTCTGTCTGTCTGTCTATCTTTCTGTCTGTCTTTCTGTTTGTTTGTTTGTCTGTCTGTCTGTCTGTCTATCTTTCTGTCTGTCTGTCTTTCTGTCTGTCTTTCTGTTTGTCTATCTTTCTGTCTGTCTGTCTGTTTGTCTATCTTTCTGTCTGTCTGTCTATCTTTCTGTCTGTCTGTCTGTCTGTCTATCTTTCTGTCTGTCTGTCTGTCTGTCTTTCTTTCTGTCTATCTTTCTATCTTTCTGTCTGTTTGTCTGTCTATCTTTCTGTCTGTCTGTCCGTCAGTCTATCTTTCTTTCTGTCTGTCTATCTTTCTGTCTGTCTGTCTATCTTTCTGTCTCTTTGTCTGTCTATCTTTCTGTCTGTCTTTCTGTTTGTTTGTTTGTCTGTCTGTCTGTCTGTCTATCTTTCTGTCTGTCTGTCTTTCTGTTTGTCTGTCTGTCTGTCTTATTGTCTGTCTATCTTTCTGTCTATCTGTCTATCTATCTATCTATCTATCTATCTATCTATCTATCTATCTATCTATCTATCTATCTATCTATCTATCTATCTATCTATCAATTCAATTCAATTCAATTCAAATTGCTTTATTGGCATGACTGTACATATTACAATATTGCCAAAGCTTGTAACACTGAAGACAGTAATAATAACAAAGTATTATAACAACTTAAATTAAAATGTACAAATTAAATTAATTGCAAAAAATAACTGTGTAACAGATTATAATTTCTATGAACGTCTGATACCACAGTGTTTTAACATACATATATACACACATACACACATTACTGAGGGTCACTGTGGTGGACATTAGGGAGACACACTGAGGTCACACACACACACATTCACCTACTGTCTCTCAGGCTGTGGCACGCACACACGTATCTGGCAGTCAGTGCTGCGGTCTGTCCCTCTCCTAGTATTATCTTTATCTGCTCTACTTCAGTCATGGTTGTAAAGTTGTGTATTAAGTTATTAAGTTTTTTGAAGTAGAGGTCTCTGATCGAGCTGTATTTGTGGCAGTGGAGGAGGAAGTGTGTCTCTGTTTCAATCTCTCCTGTCCTACACTGAACACACACCCTTTGCTCTCGGGGTAGCCAGCTCTTTCTGTGTCGACGGCCAGTCTCGATGGCTAGACTGTGTTCACTCAGCCTGTACTTGCTCAGGATCTGTCTCTGCTTTGTGTCTCTCACACTCTGGAGATATTCCTCCATTTCGTAATTTGATTTCAGATTTCGATAGAATTGTAGTTTACTTTGTGTTTTGGTTTCCTGATCCCAATGTTCCAGATATGTATTTTTAGAGTGTTTGGTAATTTGGTTTATTCTGATGTTAGATCATTATTCTGATTATTAGATCTATCTATCTATCTATCTATCTATCTATCTATCTATCTATCTATCTATCTATCTATCTATCTATCTATCTATCTATCTATCTATCTATCTATCTATCTATCTATCTATCTATCTATCTATCTATCTTTCTGTCTGTCTGTCTATCTTTCTGTTGGTCTATCTTTCTATCTGTCTTTCTGTTTGTCTGTCTATCTTTCTGTCTGTCTGTCTGTCTTTCTGTCTGTCTATCTTTCTTTCTGTCTGTCTGTCTGTCTGTCTATCTTTCTGTTGGTCTATCTTTCTATCTGTCTTTCTGTTTGTCTGTCTATCTTTCTGTCTGTCTGTCTGTCTTTCTGTCTGTCTATCTTTCTTTCTGTCTGTCTGTCTGTCTGTCTGTCTGTCTATCTTTCTGTCTATCTATCTATCTATCTATCTATCTATCTATCTATCTATCTTTCTATCTATCTATCTATCTATCTATCTATCTTTCTGTCTGTCTATCTTTCTGTTGGTCTATCTTTCTATCTGTCTTTCTGTTTGTCTGTCTATCTATCTGTCTGTCTGTCTTTCTGTCTGTCTATCATTCTGTCTGTCTGTCTGTCTGTCTGTCTATCTTTCTTTCTGTCTATCGTTCTGTCTGTCTGTCTGTCTGTCTGTCTATCTGTCTGTCTGTCTGTCTTTCTGTCTGTCTATCTTTCTTTTTGTCTGTCCGTCTGTCTATCTATCTATCTATCTATCTATCTATCTATCTATCTATCTATCTATCTATCTATCTATCTATCTGTCTATCCATCTATCTGTCTATCCATCCATCCATCCATCCATCTATCTATCTATCTATCTATCTATCTATCTATCTATCTATCTATCTATCTATCTATCTATCTATCTGTCTGTCTCTATCTATCTGTTTGGTTATCTATCTATCTGTTTGTCTGTCTATCTATCTATCTATCTATCTATCTATCTATCTATCTATCTGGATATCTAGAAACATGTTCATGTTACATTAACTGAATAATTTATTAGTAAATGCTGAAAGTAACATTAACTAAGATTAACAAGTGCTGTAGAAGTATTGTTCATTCTTAGTGCATGTTAACTAGCGTAACCTGTTTTACTTTACTATTGTTATTTTACTTTAACTATTTTTTGTCTTTTGTAATGCACTGAAACACATGTAATGAAAAAAGGTATATGATTTACTTTGAATTTTCGATTGCTAGTAAATTCCACAAATAATTACCAAGAAAAGGCTAGTAACACACCGAATGAAATGTGAAATTTTGAAGAACAAACACTGAAATTGTATTTTCTTGTAAAAAAGTACACTGATAATCTACATTGACAACTTTGGCATGTCAAACACTGCATTTTCAGTCAAGCACATTCAACTAAAAGTGAAAGAGACACTAAATCAAATCAAGCAAAAAGCATTTTTTTTATATCCCATAAGCAAATACTCACAGATTTAGTGTGTTCAGGACGGGGTGCGATCGTGGGTGGGGGTGTGGCTTCATCCTCATCATCATCCTCGGAGACGGTTGCCACGGCAGGGGTCTCGGAAACGGTCTTGGAGTTCTGAAACAAGCCAAGCAAGAAGTGAGGTTGACCGACTGACATCACAACATGGCTGCAAAACAAACCCAACGCCAACATGCCAACCACGAGAGCGGTTCTGCGTTATTCCACAGGCCTCATCATTCCACCAGGTACACCATAACCAGTGCATCCACTAAAAGTTTACTCTCCATCTTGCTCTGCAGCTAACCTGTTTCAGCAGCACTACTCAGCAGGAGAACTGCACAAAAAACATGCTGATTCACAATGCGGGGAGAGAGACAGAGAGAGAGAGAGAGAGAGAGATGAACCCGCTGGCATCGCCAGGAGTGGCTGGCATCAATTCTGTCCTTCTGTTGAGTGGGCAGCCCTTACGGGACTCTGTCACCTTGTTGTTCACTGCATCTCTCCTGTTTTAAACCCCCCATATCAGCTCCCAGTTCCCTCCTCTCTTTCGCACTTCCCCATGGCAAACTTCCTTCTGTCCAGTCTTTTGTCAATCTGTCATGTGAGTGGAGAGGACATTTGTCCA
Organism: Pimephales promelas; assembly: GCF_016745375.1. The sequence goes on along the minus strand of NW_024122005.1, from coordinate 1,544,988 downwards.
CATTCCCCTCCTGACCTCAAACTCCTCTCAGCATGTCACAAATAAAGCTGGAAAACACAGTCACAATGACTCACCACTGCGTTGGAAGAGCTGTAGTTATCCACACCTTTATCTGAAATTAAAAAGAGACGAATAAGCAGTGAGAAACAGCCATAGAAGTAAACTTTAGACAACATCACACTGATACTGTTTTTTCAACTGCTGTAGCTGATTTATAAAGGATTCGGTGGCTGATGGTGGATTTAAAGCCATATCATTACATGATCATATTTATTTGACACAGCAAAACACATTATGGAAATTGTGACACTGAATTGAATTAAGAATGGTTTTAATGAAAGATTTACACATCAATTCATTCTTCAATCTGTCATGAAGAAAGCCCAGTATTACAAACAAAAAAATCTATCAAAAAATCAAATGTGATTATCCACTGATGACAAGATATTTGATAAATAATAAGTAAATATTTTATATACAAAGTACACATATCTATATAAAAACTACACATAGGAATACATAAAGGATATATTCATGGTAGTTATTTACTATATATATATATATATATATATATAATATTCATTCATACTCTATTCATATTATATACTGTATACACAGTATCCTACTATATAATTATTCAATTAATATATATAAATTATATATATGTTCATACTGATATAGCTGTAATATATGAAGTGTGTCACACCTGTAAAGCTCATGTATTTCTGGTGGTTGTTCGTTTCTTTAGAGTCGTAGAATTTAAGCACGTCTAGAACCGCCTGAGGATTCTTCTTTTGCTCCAGTTTGGTGATGTTGGACGTCTGGAGTAACCGTGCCCACTGCTCAGGCATGCCCTACATAGAAAGCCACGAAAAAAACAGTACTGAGAACTGTCTAAACCCTGTTAATTAATCATTATTACAGTGATGATGAGGCTTTCAAAAGCACACTTGTGGCAAAGGTAAATTAGACAGACACGTCACAAATATGGTCACCGTGTGTGTTCTGATCAGTATGAGGGTGTTAGTGGGGAAGGCGGTGGCGCGCTGCGTGTTTTCTGACCACCGGCGTCAGTTTAAGGTCTAAGGGACTGAAGTAATTTAAAAGTATCTTGTCTGTTGACGAGGAAGCGTGGTTCTGACCCACCGGCTCTCATTAACACTCATTAGGCACAACGAACTCCTCTCTGTTGTACACAGGGGGAATGTACGGCTAATTTATGGTTTAGACAAAGAGCACAGCTCATTTAACATCTTATCAAATATAATAAACCAATTGTAAAGAGGAAGATAGACCTGGACCCAGAGGTTAATGCTGTGAGTTTATTCTCTCCATTTGAGAACTCCAGTGTCAAATCGGTGGAATCTATCTTCAGCGATTTTTCTTCCCGTTCATCCTTTTTTCTTGCTTGCTTTGGCATTTTCTATTTATGATCAGGTGGAGTTTGTTCAGATTTTAGCCTCAATGTGCTATTTAAGAAGTTCTTATTGAATTTTACTTTTATATTTAGCTAGAAATTGTCTTAATTTACCACTGAAACATGGATTATTTTATCTTTGTAGTCAATGAAAAGTACAAATTTTTGTTCAAAGTGTTTTGATGAAAACTATTTCATCTCAAACTATCCAGATATGTTACTACAACAGATTGTGTAATTATACAGACACATACGCATGTGTAAAAATGCCATTATTGATTATTTTTTCTAAATAGCATTGTGTTGAAAATTATTTTTTGCTCACACTTACAGTGAACTCTCCAGTGACAGCATCAAAGCCAACATGGATGGTGTGCTCAAAGTCCGACGGTAGAGAGATCTCTGGACGCTCCTTCCTCTTGTTGGCTGAGGGACAAATATAAGGGTGGAGACACAGTTGGGTGGGAGAAGAGAAAAACAGTTCATGGATATTTGAATGTAGCTGATTCCAATAGTTTATTGTAAAAATACAACCCATATTAATTAGACTTTGAACACATGAATACATCTTTTATGTACTTCAATTATACTCAGAGAGGAGCCTATATTTAAAATCCAAAAAATCTTTACAGATCTATATTGGGAAAAGTTAAAAACCAGGAAGTGCCACAGCCCTGCAGAGTTTAGTTCCAACCCTGCTCCTGTGGTTTTCAAATAAGCCCAAAAGACTTGACTAGCTGGATCAGTTTTTGCACATGAACCTGTTTACAAGTGTTGGACAGTTCAAATAACTTGAACCTGCCGGAGGCATGGGGGACACAGATGTGCCCAGAGCAATAAACTGCAATGTCCAAAACGTAAGACGCCTAAGACAGGAAGAACAGCTCATTGTCCTTGTAGTGCCAAACCACGTGTAAACATAGATATGTTCGGGAAATTGTAGGTGTTATTGTGGAAGAGTGAAGTAACATCTTACATCAATAACTGACAGATCTACCTCAGTCTATATGAGGATGAGATGCACTATAGTACTTAAAGGGAAGGTCACTTTGAAATGAATTTTTGATGTTTTAGCTTACCTCAAGGGCATCCAAGATGTAGGTGTCTTTGTTTCCACAGTATTTTCAATTTTGATATTTTTAGGTCAAACCGATCTTGTCTATCAGTCATATAATGCATATATATGGCCTAAGACACGAAACGAGCGGTTTGTGTGAGAAAACGAACAGTATTTAAATCGTTTTTACCTCGTGAAACCACAGCCATGTCCAACTGATCTGAATCAGTTGTCCAATGTCCAACTGAACCGTGTCCAACGTTCCGCCAGTAGTGATATCTCGTGAGTGTATGTCACTCATTGTTTACACAGAGATTTCGTAAGATTTACCTTTCACTGTGAAGATCTAAACATATTTATATATACAGGAAATCGCAATGGAAGACAATTTCGATATATCTAAATATGTTGAGTGAAAGGTAAAACGTCCGAAATCTCTGTGTAAACAATGAGTGACATACACTCGCGAGAGACGTTTTACCTTTCACTAAACATATTTAGATATATCGAAATTGTCTTCCATTGCAATTTCCTGAATATATAAATATGTTTAGATCTTCACAGTGAAAGGTAAATCTTACGAAATCTCTGTGTAAACAATGAGTGACATACACACGCAAGATATCACTTCTGGCGGAACGTTGGACACGGTTTAGTTCAGTTCAGTTGGACATTGGATAACTGATTCAGACCACTTGGACGTGGCTGTGGTTACACGAGGTAAAACGATATAAATACTGTTCGTTTTCTCACACAAACCTCTCGTTTTGTGTCTTAGGCCATCAATGTGTACTTACATTTACGAGTCATTAAATCATGTTTAATTTGGACTTCTCTGTGCATGCTCTTTGAGGTGGTGACCATAGACCTGCATTAAATGGCTGACGGACAAGAACGGTTTGACCTAAAAAATTCAAAATTGAAAATACAGTGGAAACAAAGACACCTACATCTTGGATGCCTTACCTGAGGTAAGCTAAAAAATATCAAAAATTAATTTCAAAGTGAACTATCCCTTTAAAGCAGCTGATGGACACAACAGATACTGACTGCTATTTTTGATATTCACTCCCCTTATTCAGGGACTCATTAATCCATTTTTGTTTATCAAACATCTGTGAAATTTGTTCAGTTCACATTTCAGTTGTTGAATCTGAACGTTCATAATATCCACACACACACACACGTGAAGAAACTAAAAAAACAGTTGAAAGTTAGAGGATGTCCATATATAAATATATTAATGGCATGGGCTGAATCCGAAATCACCTCCAAACCCTCATTAAGGGGATTATTTGATGTGATATCCATTCGTAGTGGTGCACTCATTAAATCCCACATTGCACCACAATAATGAGTGTACAGCCAATGTACACTTTACCAAATTCGCTCCCTCGTTTTCATTCACTCCTTCAAGTCAACTGTATTAGTGGACTAGGCAATAGGGATTTAGGGAGCAATTTCAGATTCAGCCATGGTCTGTCTGAATACTCGATTCTGATTGGCTGGAAGGTGTGCAATAAAACCGTTTCATGAACAAGTAGTTCCAGGTCACAATTACTGTACTACATTAAAGGGATAGTTCACCCAAAAATTATTTATATATTACAGCCCATGATTTACTCACCCTGAAGCCATACCAGTATATGACATACTTCTTTCAGATGAATACAATCGGACTTATTAAAAAATTCCTGGTTCTTCCAAGCTTGATAATGAGAGTGAACGGCTGTTTGACTTTGGAAGTCATTCTATTCATGATAAAAGTACTTCACGCAGATCTGTGGGGGTCAATAAAGGCTTTCTGAAGTGAAGCAATGCATTCGAGTAAGAACAATATCCATATTTAAAACTTTATTGACTAAAATAACTAGCTTCCGGCAGACGGCCGTACGCAACGATTTACGGCGAAAGAGTAACCCTTGAACTTGACACACATTTTGATTGTTCTTATTGAACATTTATTTATTTATTGATACTTCTGGAATATTCATTCATCAACCCCTAGTTTTTGAGAAATCTCCTTTTTAGTAAATATTTAACACTAGTCTGCCATTTTAGGCTCATTTGTTCTTTGGATAAGTGCTGACTTTCATAAAGACAATATTACAATGTAAACACGGACTGGCACAGTCTCAACGTAGCTATTGCGTTCTGCTCCAGTTCCTGTATGTGTCGGATCTGAGCGGATGCTGCTAATGCCTATTAAACAATGGCTGGATCTCATCCTCATCTTCTTGATGCTGAAGCCAGGCAGGGTCTTTAATATTAATGATGTGTTAACGGGCTGGTAATTAACACAAAACAGGCTTCCTGAAACACGAGCCGCACAGGACGCAGGAGTGCAAGAGTGAGACGAACGCTTGAGACATGAGTGGACGCATGTTATCAATTGAATAGTGTTCGTAATTCTGAATAAATGAAACATCAAAGGTCAAAGGTTTATGGCCATAAATTTGCTGTTTGCTAAACAGATCGTGACCTTTGAGCCTGAAGCTAACTTTGAATGATTGCCAAAAGAAATTATTTTTCTGAGCTGCCAAACACCCTGTTGAGGAAGATTTGTTTCGTTGTAGAAAACAATACTAGGTAGTGGCAATAATTGTCACTCACTCTTGTCTCCTCCTCCGGTGAGTATGGATCGGATGAAGCCTTCTTTTCTCCTCTTGTCCTCTGGGTTGGGGGGCAGAGGTTTGGAGCCGTGATTCAGAGGGCCTGAGTCTTTACTGGACGAGCCAATCATTGTGCTGGTGTTTCTCATGGGCGGAGCTGGCGGCTTGTCTTCTACTTCCCCATTGTCTGACATCTTCAGCTGTGGGCGTGGCTAAATCTGAAACAACCATTAAGAGCTAGAGTTAGTGAAAAGGGGAGGGGCTTAAGTAAATCAACAGCAGGGGTTGCTGGAATGAAACTGAAGACATAATTAGATTTACCAAATTACCACCAATCTTCTTTTAATTGTATTTAGATTAAACTAGGACACAGCAGGGGGGGGTCAAGCCAAGACAGGAGGGAAACATCCACTGAAGCATCAGGGTATCCACACAAATATGAAGCAGTTCAACTGTTTTCAACATTTATAATAAGAAATATTTCTTGAGCAGCAAATCAACAAATTAGAATGATTTCTGAAGGATCATGTGACACTGAAGACTGGATGTGATGTAATGTAATGCTGTAATGATGCTGAAAATCAGAGGAATAAATATGTTCAAATATTTTCTAATAGAAAAAAAAGGTTTAATTCTTATTTAAAATGGTAATGATATTTTACAATATTACTGTTTTTTAATCAAATAAATGCAGCCTTGGTGAGTCCAAGAGCCTTGTTTAAAAAAATGTCTGAGCATGCATGTGTGTGTGTGTGTGTGTGTGGGTTTATTTAAATAACTAACCCTAATATGAGTAATATTAATAGTAATTTGACCCTTATAAAACTCAACAAACTAAACCATAAATGAATGACATTGAGTTGTCAGGAACACATTAGTTTAGGGAACACTATTCAATATTAACTAGGCTGGTTCCATATTACTAGCATATTGGTTGTTTATTAGTACTTATAAAGCACATATCAATGCCTTATTCTCTACACATAACCATATTTTGACCCCTAAATCTCACTCCACACCTACATGTAACCACAACTACCAGCTTAATAACTATTAATAAGCAGTAATTAGGAGTTTATTGAGGAAAATCTATTTGTGTTTCCCAAACTAAAGTTTTACAGATTTTTCATTAATGAATCTTTTCTGAAAGGAGCAAACAGTCCAAAAACAGTCCCATCTTTGCTGTAAAAAAAAAAAACACACACAACTCATTGCAGTGAATCTGACATCAGTCCTGACACCTCGACTCAAACCAGGGTTATTTAATATTGGACAGACAGCATTATTTTTGGTTTGTGGCTAGTTATGAAATGCTTTTGGGAAGCTGACATCCTGCGGTTTGACATGTTATTCTCCATTTATTATTTATTCTCTGTTTATTATTACCATGTATAGGTTTTACTTGTGTGTGCTCACACAGAGACTATAATATTTGTGCTCAACCCAAGCTGAACATTGACAAAACAAATGATATTTATCTAAAACACATACACACTGCCAGCAGTAGTAGTAATATGATATATGGTAATCAATGCCAAAAGAGATATCTAGAGAGCACACAGCTAATATACACACACAATACAATTTTATGACATCATTTTAGATTTTGTGTGTGTGTGTGTGTAAAACTACTTTTACACAACATTTTCTCAAAATGACCAAATATAAGTCTATCACTAACCACTAGATATCAACAAAAAAGCTGAATAGTCTGTAAAACTTCACCTCACCAAAAACCTCTCGGCATACCGACAAGGAATCCCACCAGTATTCCCATAAAAAAATCCACCACTAGATCCCGCTGGACGCTGAGAGAGTGCGTGAGAGAGACTGTGTGTGTGTGCCAGCTTTAAGAGGCTGTGCCTTCCCTGATGTGATGTCACCGGTGAACAATAAAAACTATGAGTTTGATCTGTGACTGACTCGCCATGAATGGTGTAACATGATAGCAGAGATTGAGAAAAACACACAGACAATACAAATAGGAAACTGTATTACCTGTAAACACACTTTAGCCACAAGCAACCAGACATAGAAAAGGCAGCAGGGCAAAAAACACACAATAAAGAAACAGCACGGGTGTGTAAAGTCACAGAAACACTAAACGCGTGCACACACAGCTGGTGAATGACTGTTTGAGACATACAGGGTCCGTTGTTTGAGCACAGGGTCCATGTGGACGTGTGAAACCCTTTACACTTTCACGTTTGCTTTTCTATCATGGTGGGGGACTTTCAATTGACCTTTGTTTATAGCTGAGCTAAGGACATTTTATATAGCCTAACCCTAAATCTAATCCTCACACAAATGTTTATGCATTTTTATATTTTTGTGAAAACATTATTTATGCGTTTATTCAGCCATTTTCCATTTGGAGATTGTTAACTGGCCTATAGCTGATTCCAGGTTGAATTATCCTTGTGGAGACATTTAGTCCTCACAATAGACACAATAGACCTGACCCACAAAACACACACAAAGACAGAGTAACAACGCCCATGTGGACTCACATTTCAGACAGCACTGTCACATTTAGCAGAGGCCTGTCATCACTGTGGTCTCTTTTATCTCTCTCACACAAACACACACACACGCGCTTAGTTAAACTAAACACAGATTGGAGGTCTTTAAGCCTTTAAGTCAACTGTCTTAAAAACACTTGTACACATCTATTTAAAAATTACAATTATTTAAAATTAAAAAAATAAAAATAAATAAACTTGAGAGATAAGTTTAACATGATGAAATTAATAAATTGGGAAATAAATAGTTAAACACAAACAAATCTGAGAGAAAGAGTGATTGGATGATGAAATAAAAAAAGTGATAACTACATACACGTTGGAGCTTGTAGCCTTGTGGGCAGCATGCCGACAAATAGCACAAATGCGTTTCGGATGACCCGAGTTTGAGTCCCGGCACCCCCCCCCCCCCCCCCCCCCCCTACCCCATTTCACTTCCTGTCTATTCTATACTGTCCTATAAAATAAATATATAATTTTTTTTTTACAATTACAAATACATCAAAAAATTACATAGAAATAGGTAAATAAATAGTGATACAAATAATAATAATAATAAACTAATAAAGAAAAAAAGTCAATGATACAAAGTTGCAATAATGAGTGTGCACTAAAGTTTTAAAGACAAAGACCAGTGAAACAGCAGGAATGAGGAAGTGAGTAAGTCTCAGGGACTTTGGTCTGGTCCCTGGTAATTAAATTAACCTCAGTGCTGTTACCCGCACACACAAACAAGCATCTAACAAACCTCAGGTGCATTTCATTCACGTAAACAAAGGGCTTCATTCACAGTTGAACTTGAGAGTTCCCCTTCATTGTCTTAAAGAGAACATGCAAAAAGAAGAAATAACCACCATAGATCCCAAGCATATACCCTAAGAGGAAGATGTTCTAGTGCGTAACTGTGACTATTAGGTTGTCCACACTTAAATGACATGATAACACCAGATGATTTTCCTGAGCCGCTTTAGCGCGAAGTGACGTACTGGCGAGACATTGAACATGTGGTTCGGCCTGTGCTTAGTCATGTGTTTGTCAAGTACCATAACTGATCGCTTATAGTATTTCACTTCTTCGTCTTCACCTGCTGCATTCAGCTCCCTTGATTTTCCTTCAAACATCAGTGGAATTACTTAAATTTCCATGTTTCAGCTACAATCAATGGGTTCTGAACTTCTGATTCAAAAAAATATTCACTCAAATTCATTCATCCCATTGATTTCAATTGAAACACTGACTGGAAACAGGCTAAATGATGCTGATGCACAAATCCCACCACTCCGTTATTTTTGTGTTCAAAATTTACAAAAACTATAAAAGGAGTGAGTACATCATGAATCCATTTTCCATGTTTTTGTCTCATCCTAAATCACAGTACACCTATAATTAATGTTTATATTCTGACTATTTTAGACAGGTTTGGGTCAAACAACTGCAGAGTAGCCCAGTACCTGTTACTTGTCAGACACAAACTGAGAGAAGAAGCTCCGGCTACTATGTTCTTCCGCAAGACGCATGCAATTCAGTTCATTAACTTCTAGAGCGTCAAGTTACGGAAAGATGAGGTGGAATACTGTGGTACTTTACATATTCATGGTATTTCAAGGAACTTCTAAGACCAACATGGCAAGATAGTTCACTTTGAAATTAATTTTTGATATGTTTTAGCTTACCTCAAGGGCATCCAAGATGTAGGTGTCTTTGTTTCCACAGTATTTTCAATTTTTATATTTTTAGGTCAAACCGTTCTTGTCTGTCAGTCATATAATGCATAATATAGGGGGTCCACCTTAAAGAGCATGCACAGAGAAGTCCAAATTAAACATGATTTAATGACTCGTAAATGTAAGTACACATTGATGGCGTAAGACATGAAACGAGCGGTTTGTGTGAGAAAACGAACAGTATTTATATAGTTTTACCTCGTGTAACCACAGCCACGTCCAAGTGATCTGAGGGCGTGGACGCTTTAGTCTGCGCAAGCGCAGGAAGTGATCGCTTGTGCTTGTGCTTGTGCGTCACTCATTGTTTAAACATAGAAAAAGTTACCTTTCACTGTGAAGATCTAAACATATTTAGATATACAGGAAATCACAATGGAAAACGATTTCGATATATATATATCAACAGACAACATTGAATTTTTTTTCGCAACCGCGCGAGAGATCACTTCCGGCGCTTTCCAGCGCTTGCGCAGACTGAAGCTCCCACGGCCTCAGATCACTTGGACGTGGCTGTATTTACAAGAGGTAAAAACGATATAAATACTGTTCGTTTTCTCACACAAACCGCATGTTTCGTGTCTTAGGCCATCAATGTGTACTTACATTTACGAGTCATTAAATCAGGTTTAATTTGGACTTCTCTGTGCATGCTCTTTGAGGTGGACCCCATAGACCTCCATTATATGACTGATAGACAAGAACGGTTTGACCTAAAAATATCAAAATTGAAAATACTGTGGATACAAAGACACCTACATCTTGGATGCCCTTGAGGTAAGCTAAAACATATCAAAAATTTATTTCAAAGTGAACCATCCCTTTAATAAAACACAACACCAGTTAAAATTAACAACTAAAACTCAATTAGCAATGTTTCTCAACACATAAACTGGAATGTTACCCAGCCAGAATACCATGTGGACAGTGTCGTTATTGTTAACAACTAAAAACGTATTAAAATGTAATGGTTATGGATGTAAGGGGCGTGACATTTCCCAAACACGCTCGAAGCGGTTGACCAATCACAACACACTGGTCCAGCAGACCAATCAGAGCATATTGCATTTTTCGGAAGGAGGGGCTTCATAGAGACATGAACTAAACAGAGAGTTACAGTCAGACTGGAAAAAGAGGTGCTGCAACAATGTCAAATATGTGAAAAATAAGGTGTTAATGTAAGTGTCTAGAAGAACCCTAAAACTAAATCAAGGCATTAGGTTCTCTTTAATAATAAAACTACTTAACTATAACTAAAATGACACTGCATGTGGAGGTCCTGACTCCTGACAGAGATCAGATGGGTTTTTCTTAGCACAAGTGAGATGAACACATCATTCAGGATGAGAATAGCTCTGATCTCTCTAGAGGTGTAACAGAGCGAGGTGTGACGGAAGCACAGAGGCTTCTTCAGCTATTTAAATAGCCATTGCTATAAATGTAGGATTTGTGTGAAATTTTGGATTTATCTTGTTAAGCAGGTGAGTTTGTACACGTAAGAAAAAATGAATTCTGGACAGGATATAAGCAGGGTTTCTGATAACTCCTCGCACATGCTAATCACTAATCACTGTTGTGGCATTCTTTCAAGTCACCGGACAGGTTTTAGTAAAGGTTTCCTGAAATCATTTCTCTGACATGTGGTTAATTTGCCTCAGGCTGCGTGAAACGGAGATTTATGAGATTTTCATTACCTTTGTGAAGCCATGCAGAGACAGAACTGGCACACATGCGGTTTAATCTCACCTTCAAGCTGGTGTTAAGAAAATTATACTAAACAGAGACACGTGAGAGAATGTGTATATACACAGGATGTCTCTTCCTTAGAGTAAAATTACATTCAGTCAGAAATACATCACAAAATCATATTTTTGAATGAGCTTTTATTTTTATATTTTCAGTTTTCCCTTTCATTTTAGTTGTTGAGTTTTGTGTATGTGTGTGTGTGGGGGGGATGTTTCAAGTTTAGGTTTTCATTTAATGTAAAATTTTTTGTTTCAGCTTTATTTTAATTAATACAGTTTTTTTTTAAATGCGTTTAATGCGTTTTTATAATTATAATTTCTGTCTATACACACGTTAAAGGTGTATATATATTTTTTAGTGGGCTCTATCGGTGATGTTTCAGATTGCAACCAATTTTTACATATCACTAACTATTCGTGTATCTTTCACAATCAGCAATGTTAACAACATAGGTAAATGTATAATATGATAATGAAAACAGTTAGTGAACTAGTTTAAAATTAAGATCGTAGGAAGTAACATTACTGTCCTGAACGGGTCTGGAAATGTGTATTATACAATATGATAGTAGTGGGATGAGTGCCGTTAGTCAGTAGATCTAGTACATAAAATAAAAGTTACATCCTAAAGCACCTACTTTTTGTTATCCTGGAACAGTCTTTTGTATTCATTTCATGTTTCATATGTTGTAGTTAACCTTGTATGTTGTAGCTATTTCATTACAGTTTACCATTTTTTCAGCATATCTTAAAACTTGTAATTTATCAGAAAAATAGCGGAGGTCTCTCTATAATTCAAACGCTCTGACGATGTTGATCCGTGTTTTCGCAAGTCGATCCAATTCACGTTTGGCCTGACGAGCTTCAGCAGATAAAACTTTGTTTTGTTTTTTATATTTCTGTGGAGTTTGTGTTGGAGTGTGTGTTGTGCTGGAGGCAGGAGTTTTTTTGTGTTATCAGACTCATGTCGTCAGCTGCAGTGCCGTCGCACAGACTGTATATAAAAAGGAGAGAGGCTCGGGAGCGCGCATGCACGTCACATCCGTTGGATTTCACAGAAAATCCGACCCGGAGACTTCACATAGAAATAGGAATACTGTCCTTCAGAGGTAATAGCAAAACCCCACAAGTGGATCATTGTAATGTGTGATTACAACCCCTTCACAAACAGGGAATAAAAACAGGATTCATTTTAGAAGAAAAGTTACATATAGCACCTTTAAAGAAAATTTCCATATTTAAGAAAACAAAGCCTCATACAAAAATCATGGCACTAATCTTGGAAAATTTCTGTAGTTAGTAGTACTGTATCTTGTGCACGACAATGTAATATCTGTGGCCAATTTGCATTTATAATTTTAACGAATATGCAAGGTGTATAGGCATTCAATCTGCTTTTTTTGCAGCTCTCTTCCAATGAAGACATTACAAATGAAACGAACCTGTCTCTCTCTCTCTCCTCCAGAGGATACATTTACACTCGTCTTTCTGTTAGACCTCATTTGAACTTCTCTATGACACCCAAACACTTTATGACACTGATGGGCTCACAGACATGACGGATTCGTTTCATAACAAGACCACTGAGACCTGACTGCAGTCTCTGGACGATCCAGTCGACATACACAGTGGCCTTTTTAAGTCAACATGAAATCATTTTTGCTTTCCTAATAAATGTTCTTGGTCATAATATGCATGATTCATCACTAAACATTATTGTAAAGGAAATAAAATAATTTAATACGTTTGTTTTCACAGTCTTTTACCAAAATGTCTAAAATGACTTTTATGCTGATGTATTAGAATGAATTAAAAGAATTAAAATCCTCTTGGAAAGAGAAAGTTGTACATTATTTCCTGATAAATATTCATTTTCAATGTGCGCAAATGCATTTAAAAACAGTGGTACTACTAATCAATGCATTTATCATTCCAACTCAAAACTTATGTGATATTGGAACAGTTGAATATTCATAACTTTCTGAAAACTCTATGGCAGCACCATCATGCACAGAATATATCAAACTCTGCTTTCTAACAGTCTGTTGTTCCCTGGAGATCCAGCTTTTAAAAAAAAAAAAACCACACGCTCACATCTACACAGGAGGACGCGCTCTTCCAGGGTTAAACTGGGTAGCAGGTCGCCCCGTCATCTTAAACACGCACACACACACGCCCTCCAGACAAAATACTTGCATATTCTGATGTTCAAAGACGGATGATGTGAGAATGAGCAATGCATGTGTGTGTCTGAGTGTGTGCATAGCCTGGCATCTATTCAAACTAAGAGAGATGATCACAACAGTGCCGGAGGTGGGTCTCACAGACGGAAAAACAGTGTTGCAGCTTTATGTACATGCTAATGATCTACACAGGGTGGGGTGCAGGCAGACACTTTTAGTGTATATTTTATCATAAATTAAAAAAGCACAGCTCCTCAATAATTTTTCTGAGGCACGAAGGAATATCGAACTCACAGATGTGAAGTTGAAACCTCTGAGAAAAAAAACACAGCACCACATTATTATGCCAGAAAATAGTATAATGCAACTTTAATGTGAAGTAAATATGCAGTACGAAATTGGAATCGGATGGAATACTGAAAAATAACCATATTTAAATGATCCACTGTCATCATACCTCAGGGTACTTCAATGATTATCATGGTATAAAAAGTAGATACATGTGTGGGGTTTCATTAAGCATATTAAGGGGACAAACTTGGCCTAAATATTGGGGGTGTGCACAATTTGAAAACAACTTCTAAATTAAGTAAATAAAGGCTGTTTGTTATTCGAACAAAATTAAATTTGGGGGTTTAGGTTATTGTTAATATAAAAAAGCTAGTCAAGCATGTGTAGCGGAACTACTGAGATCGTCCAATATCTGGAGTCGTGATGCTGCCACGGCCAGAGCCCAACTAGAGCAGATGGTACTGAAGAAACATGGCCAATTTACATAGAAATCAACAGACAGAGAATTAAATGACACCCTACAACACAAGATTTCATCAGTGACCATAATAATACTTGAACTCAACATTTGTCAGACTGGTTCAAATTGGCTTAGCTCTTGGATTAGTCTTGGATACTTGGATTAGTGTTGGATAAACTTGAGCATAACATGCAAACACACACATTAACACAAGTGAACTGTCCAGACCATCATTTTGTACTGGTAGCATGGCAAACCTCATGGAGTCTATCACGTCTCTCTCACACACAAACACGTTTACTTTCCTTAAACGTATACACGGTTTCGAAATAAAGCTAATTATAAATACCAAAGCCACTTGAAGGCAAGCCTGCAACCTTTGCCAAAAAAGTGTAACACTTGCTTATGCTGCAATACGCAGGGAAGGAGACAAGGCATTTTTTTAATGGATGTCGATGGAGGAGAGGCTTCACTAAGCTTTTGTGGGGAAATAGGTAATCATTTAATGAATCAAGAGCTCATTGCCTTGCCTTCAATACGTGTGCTGGCTCTATCTATTTTTAGAGTTTACACTGAAGAAAATGTTGTTTATAAGAGAAGTCACAGACAATTGAGCATCGCGACAGGTATGATTCAGTTTACGGCACTTCTCATTCATTTAGTATCCATAAACAGTGATTGACTGTCACACAACTCTGAATGAAATTCAATGATTTCAAGGCTGTAATGTAAATGTAATTAGTTATCAAAGCACATTTGATCCAAGCTAGCCATTACGCTTTCTCTAATGGTAAAGCCACGGACCCTTGTATCTCCAAAAAATAATGTCTCTGTAAATACTACAACCTAACCGTAATGCAAAACTTTCTGCATTTCAAGAATTGTTTAAAAGAAAAAAAAATACTTTTAATTTATTGTTTTTTCCCACGAAAGGATTATTTCAACGCATTCTCACCCCAAGGCGTCACCATTGACCATGCTTCAATATTTGACGTTTTAGGCGCCCTTTAGCGTCACTTACATGACGCGATCCTACGGCGTCATCTAACTGACGCTAAAGGAAAGCGTCAGTTAGAGGACGCGGATAGGTTTAGGTGTGGGGTGGGGGTAGTGTACACGCGATCCTAGGGTGTCATCTAACTGACGCTAAAGGGCGCCTAAAGCGTCAGATATTGAAGCATGTCCAAATGCTTCCCAAGGCGTCAGTTAAGTGACGCCTTGGGGGTGAGAATGGGCTGATTATTTTTGTCAAATTTAGCTGGCAATACAGTACTAAATAGTTACAGACAAACACAAATACAAGATATGTAATCTAGATCATTGGATCTCAGCTGGTTTTCGGCTTTAGGCACAGATTGGACATCAAGTGAAGACTGAACACAGTACCAGAATTGTTTATCGTATAAAAATTCTTGTGTAGGGATGGATCATTTGGGATAAATCTTTATTGAACATCATAGTTTATTTTCAGGGATGCACAATTCGGTCAACGATTTTGTGAGATCAACACTCACATTCTTAAATGGCACGTAACTTGCAGTCAAATCCAGCAAACACTTTGTATTCCATTAGATGCTTTTAAAATAAATCTCACATTTCAATTCATGCATTTCAATCCATCTAAGCTGTATCATTTTATGTGCTTTAGTCATAAAGAGAGATTTTATGGTTAAACATAGACATGCTATGTTTGGATTTCTCTATCCTGAGTCTCGCTGTAGTCTGACAAGGAAGAATTACCCATGAGTCACAGTATTGATCTAAGATCCAGAGATCTTCAAGCACTCAGCAGTACCGAGCTAAGGAAGAACCTTGAACCAGAAGCAGATCAATGAAATCGACCTCACAGACACCGTCTTTAGTTTCTTACAGGCCATTCTGTTAGTCAAACTCCTGAATGTGCCATCACAGATCCGCTCTCTTGTCCTGTGCTGCGAACCAGGATATAATCCCTTCCCCCTTGAGTTTAGAGTCCCGTAGAGACCCTCCCTTCCACCCCCAAAAATAGATGCTATTGTCTCTCTTTCTCGTCTCCCAAAGGACTCGGCAAGCAAGATGGCTGTATGTTCCTTAAACTAACATTTCACCGGGGGTCTCATTAATAATCCCCTCTGAGTGAGCGACGCACATAGATCTAGATTGGAGCGTCACGCTGAGACGTGTCTCATAGATTATGCCAGTGCGTTTGAGCTCTGCCGTCCCTCCGAGCATCAGGGATGCGGCCCCGTCTGGTTGCTGGACAAATGATGGGACATAAATTGAAGTTTTATGGCTCCCCTGAAAGTGTGTACTTCCTGTTTCCCATGTTGTTTTTGGAAATGATGTGTTTATTTGGTTAAAATGCATCCGTCGGGGACGGATTGGAGCCGTGTGGTTGTCACATGGTAGATTGTGATCTGTAAAATTCTTAAAAGTTTTGCATATTAATTGGTTTATGCAGTCCACAGCAATATTAATACAGTTAAAGGAAGGGTAGGCAAATTCAGAAAGGCTAGCAATAGCAAGCTAGGTTTGAAAGCATAAGATCCCACCCTCCCTTTGAAGCATTTCCAAAGCCACGCCTCCTTCAAAACACATGAACGAACAGCTAGAGCAGAGTCTGCAAAGTGTCACGAGAGATGGCGTTATTACCTCATGACTCAAAAGCACATAACATTACAATAACAATGAATGTAAACAACTTACAGAGCTCATGCCATCTTGTAATTACGGTTATAATGATGTGAACGCAGCGAAATATTACAGTGAAATATTATAATTAACAATAGGAATATTTGCCATTTTTTATATTGTATTGAATACATATTTACTTATTTAAAGTCATATACACTTATATCACCAATTTCAACCCTTTCCTCTACACAATTTGATATATATTTATAGGGCTGGGGTAAACGATTATTAACTAAACGATTAGTTGGGCGATTATTTTATCGATTAGTCGACTAATCTAATGACTAATTGGACGACTAATATAAAGAATATTTTTCTGCTGCTCAATTAATACAAAAAAAAACAATGTATCTCAAATAAATACTAGCATACTGAGATATTATAAGCTGGCTAACGTTAGTCTAAGGTTATGTATTTGAACACCATCATTATAACCCCAGACAGCAAACTGACATTGAATCAACGTGGAAACGACGTCTCTCATGACATTGAAACAACGTTGATTTTGCTCATCGAATTAACGTTGAACCAACGTCAGACGCGGCATTCTTCAAAGCTAAGTGAAATCGAAAATTGGTTTGCTTTCATAACGTTGAAACAACGCGTTGATTTCAAGTTGATTTTCCGTTAGTTTTGAAAGAATGACGCATCTGACGTTGGTTCAACGTTAATTCGATGAGCAAAACAATGTCAGATCAACGTTGTTTCAATGTCATATTTCCACGTTGATTCAATGTCAGTTTGCTATCTGGGACTCTACAACCGCCAAAACCGTGTTATTAAAATATTTTTTTTACAAACAGTTTTTATCATAGAGAATGTTTAAATATTAATATCAGCTGAGGAGGGAAACGGAGGCGGATCTGGTGCGATCGGAGGCTGCTACTGATGGAGATGAATCGGGAAAGGTTTCTACACCTACTGATCAGAGCGCGTGCTGACACGGAGTAAAGCCTTGTTTATAGGCTACTCCACACGTCCGCATGAGCGCGAATGTGCGTGGGGCAAAAATGACGCGTTGGGTGCGCAAGACCAGGAAGTCTGTGGCTGTGTACGCCTTTTTTGTAACAGCGCGTGTGGTGCCGCGTCCGGGATGAACGTCTTCAAGCCGAATCTGCCCGAGCTTGTACGTCTCACCACACCGGCACCCAGTTTGCGTGTCTAAATTGCAAAGTTTTTTTTTAAGGGTTTGTTTACTGTGTGTGATTCATTTAATGGATAGCACATTCACTTCTAGTAGTTGTCTTCCGTCCTCTATTCCGCAATGCTTCGGTCTCCCACGTGTGTGTGGCAAGCTGTACCGCCGGGAACATGCAAAAAAATAATTAAATAAAGAAGCGTCGACGCAAAAATATGACGTCGACGCAATTTTGACGTCGAATCATCGACGTCATCGACGCGCCGCTACAGCACTATATATTTATATAGCAATCACTGACAAATATCTTAACTTGCCGCCCCATATACACAGAGTACATGAGATCGTGAATTCTAAACCCAAACTGAAAAGCGAGCAAACATTGAAAAGCGATTTCAACAATAGCCTATGTAGATAGCGTCATCCTGATGCCTATACGAATTATAGGTCAACACACACCCTCCCATTTTCCTGCCATTCCTCCTCTTAAATAAATCTCTCTCGGTCTCTCAGACAGTAATGTCAGCAGTGCAGGAGGTTTGGCTCCAGTGCCGATGGAGCAGATTGGGTGTAATATCGCTTAATGTTCGTACCCAACATAAAATAAAGTGAGCAGCACAGTGGTAAGATAAATCACACCACTATCGCTGATGTCAGGAAACCTCTATAATGCAGAGACACACATACATGTTGGTGTGGACTTTCCATTGACTTTCCACGGGCTAATGGTATTTTCCATACCTTAACCCTACCTGTACACAAACCTTTTAGCATTTTCTATTTCAAGTTAGACATTATATATTATGTTAATAAAGACATTACCTCACAGGAACTGTTAAGTGCCCACTACTATGCATGTGATTTCAGGTTTTACTATTCTTGAGGGAACATTTAGTCCTCTCAACGTAGGCAATACCGGATCACAAAAACGAAAATTACAGCGGCTCATGCACACATACAAAACACACATTGGCTTTTACGACTTCTTATTCCAAAGACAGCAAAAAGATGATCATGTTACTAGTGCTTAAGGGAGACACTTCAGCTCAATTTAAGTCCCATTGCTGTAGTTAGCTGCACGTATCCCAGACTGCCTTGCGTTTCGACTTTTCGCTCAAAGCCAACTAAAACTCTCTGTTTTCTCTCTAAGGGCCAGTCAAAGTACTGTAATCTCATGACATCATGTGCGAAACATTCCCTGACCCACCCTTGGATTCCTTTGGAATCAAAACTAGATTTTTTTTTTTTTATAAATAGAAATGCAAGAGGTGAATACACACAGAAACATCACCGGTATGATGCTAAAATATTTTCTGTGGCTGCCAGGACTTATCAAAATATTTAACCAACAAGTGGATATCTGAAAGTCTGATCACACTTCTCACACTTATGAGCAAAAGTAATGGTAATGTTTGCCTTTGGAAACACCTCTAATAAATATATTTTTACTCAATTCTATAAATATTTTAATTAAAAAAAATAAAATTATAAAAATATAAATAAATCAATATTTAAGAAAAGACAAATAAATCAATAATTTAAGAAAATAAATCAATCAATATGTAAGAAAACAAAAACATGTATGTAGAACAAACTCTCTCTATGAACTTTCTGGTGTGTTTGGGAGCTTGTGAGAGATTTTAGGAGTGAAATGAGAACAATGCATAGCCTGTAGAGGAATAGATCTTTTCTATTATTCATCAAACCACCCCCACCAACCTCACTCACCTCTGCTGCTATAATAACAGAAGGCTCATAGGTATCAGGTATATAGTGCTGAAACCAGAGAAACAGACCAAAGAAAGAGGAAGAAAGACTAATTGTTGTGTCCAACTATGGTGCATGTTTGAGGGGAGCGATTTACCATGATTTTTTCATAGATTCAAATATAAATGGGCAAATATGCATTAGTGTTGACTCTTTCTGCAGGAAACATTGACATGCCAGTGTGTGGTGACAAATGACCGTCTTAATGAGCGAGTCACTGATTTATTCATTCAACTGATTCATTCAAAAACACTGATGAATTAAACTCAGGAACAAAAACATATGGCTTTCTTCATGAGTTAGTTGAATTATTCTCTAAAAATATTTGTTCAAAAATGTTGCAGTATGTTGCTCAGAGACGCACAAGGTTATTGGACCCTTTTCAAAACTGTGATGAAGTAGTTCCACAACAATTAATATCACATTAAACACACACACACACACATACACACACAGGTGGATCTAATCAGTCAAACGAATCAGTCTAATCAGTCAAAGTCAAACTAATCAGTCTTTTCAGTCGGTTTCTTAAAACAGCTAGCCATGTTTACACGAGAACGCTCGCGGGTGAAAACGTAAAAATATTTTATCGAATGTGCCTTTCGTTTACACGGCGACGGCGTTTTTGAGGCTTAAAAACGCAAAAAAGTGTAACCACTCTCCAGAGTGGAAATCTTAAAAACGCTCCACCGCCCCGTTTCCGTGTAAACGGTAGAAACGCAAATGTCTGTGTAACGGAGGCCAGCTAGTAGTTGCTGTGCGAGTAAACCTCACTCCCCGATCTCAATAGGCGCTCTAGCGACAGACGCTAGAGGCTGCAGTCTTTAGCCTCCTTGTTAGCGCGCCAGACTCTCATGCCGGAGACCCAGGTTCGAGGCCCGCTCAGAGCGGGTCGAGTTGGACCCGCGTGGAGGGGTTACATTGGTGCCGTGACCCGGATGAGAGTGAGGTTTAGGGGGGTGAGTGTAACGGAGGCCAGCTAGTAGTTGCTGTGCGAGTAAACCTCACTCCCCGATCTCAAAAGGCGCTCTAGCTACAGACGCTAGAGGCTGCAGTCTTTAGCCTCCTTGTTAGCGCGCCCGACTCTCATGCTGGAGACCCAGGTTCGAGGCCCGAACCTGGGTCTTTTCATCTTTAATGATGATTTTTATCAAACTTGTATATTTAAGTTCAGTAATTTCACTTAAATAACAATTAATAGGTAATTATCATTGCCATTTAAGTGAAATTACTGAACTTAAGTGAAATTACTGAACTTAAATATACAAGTTTGATAAAAATCATCATTAAAGAAGAAAATTTCAAATGGCATTTAGAGGCTTTTGCATCTGAACTCTTCATATATATATATATTCAAATAACATTGCTATATGCTATTATTATTACATAATTATTATTTTATTGATATTGTATATGTAATAGAAATAAAGTTATGTCAACCAGACCTTTTTGTATATAGGGGAAACAGAGATATACAATCATGAGAAAAACTAGTTAGAAAATGTGTTGGGTTTCCATGGCATACCATTAGAGTTGTGACATTCTAAGACAATTACTGATGGTTATTTCTCATTATTCTGCATTTTAGATCAAAACCAGCTACACTACAAAACAGAAACCACTTTTATTACATTCCTGCAACGACCCAAGAGTATAACAACTGCATTGACTTCTAGGATAAAGTATGGCTTGAACTCTGGTTTGGACCGAGCGATCGAACCTCTGAGGTCTGCAGATGGACTATTTTACAGCACTCTTGAGCAGAGATCAAGGGGAAAAGCAGATAAAGTGCTCCAGACAGGCTATCCCATAATGCACTGGACAGGCTCCATCACTTTTAAATGGATAACCATGAAAGTACGAGCACGGTGCAGAATGCAGGGAATGCTGGGTGATTGATGGCTGTCTGAGTGAAGAATGATGAACTTGTACAGCGAGGGCACAGTGTCTGCTCTGGCATGAAGGAACCGATTTCCCAGCAATCATAGTTTGAGAACAGCACGTCAGTCCCAAAACATCTCTAGCCCTAGATACACACCTGTTAGCTAAACCTTTCATGCACTTGCATTTGATTTGGTCAAACAAGGGAACTTGTTCAATAATAACAGCAATAAGTCAGAACACTCAACTGTTTACCTACTAAAAGACCATCAATAATAACATTTGAGCCAAACTATAATTTCAGAACAGAGCAGAGAGCCCAGGGTGTGATCTTACATTGTGAAAGAAAAAATAAGAAAGAAAGTGGAAGGAAAACTCCTTTGGGAGTTACTGATATGGGTCAGACAAGCCGATGGCCCGTAGCATGAAACTAGCTGAACAAACTGAGTTTCGCATTAGGATAAGAGATGAAAAAAACATTCAAATGGTCTTTATAACCATTCTCTGATTAACTCTAGAGCACATGCACCTGAAAGTGTGACGTGCTGCGAACAGATAATCACATGGAACATGTCAGTCGATTCACTTCTCTGGTGAAGATTAAGAGATTATGAAAATATTGTGAATTTAAATGCATTGAAAGGCATGAACAAACACTGCTGCTGCAGTGAAAGTTTGAGAAGGCAGCTGAAAGAAAATGTCTGACTGTATCAATGCAAGTGAATCAACTGGATTTAAATGATAATTTATATTGGTTCACAAAGAGCTCAAAAGAGAACATGCAAGCTTTCATTTTAAAAGCTTTTATATATTAAAACTTGTGTCTGTGTATATATACACTCACCCAAAGATGATTAGGATTAGGAACACCTGTTCAATTTCTCATTAATGGAATTATCTAATCGACCAATCACATGGCAGTTGCTTCAATGCATTTAGGGGTGTAGTCCAGGTCAAGACAATCTCCTGAACTCCAAACTGAATGTCAGAATGGGAAAGAAAGTTGATTTTGAGCATGGCATGGTTGTTGGTGCCAGACCGGCCAGTCTGAGTAAACAAATAGGAAAAAGAGGCTACAATTTGCAAGAGCTCACCAAAATTGGACAGTTGAAGACTGGGAAAATGTTGCCGGGTCAGATTCAGATGGTAGAGTCAGAGAAGATGGATCTATCATGCCTTGTTACCACTGTGCAGGCTGGTGATGGCGGTGTAATGGTGTGGGGGATGTTTTCTTGGCACACTTTAGGCCGCATAGTGCCAATTGGGCATCGTTTAAAGGCCATGGCCTACCTGAGCATTGCTTCTGACCATGTCCATCCCTTTATGGCCACCATGTACCCATCTTCTGGTGGCTACTTCCAGCAGGATAATGCACCATGTCACAAAGCTCGAATCATTTCAAATTGGTTTCTTGAACATGACAATGAGTTCACTGTGCTAAAATGGCCTCCACAGTCACCAGATCTCAACCCAATAGAGCATCTTTGGGATGTGGTGGAACGGGAGCTTCGTGCCCTGGATGTGCATCCCACAAATCTCCATCAACAGCAAGATGCTATTCTATCAATAAGGGCCAACATTTCTAAAGAATGCTTTCAGCACCTTAAAATTAAAGCCACGTAAAATTAAGGCAGTTCTAAAGGTCAAAGGGGGTCAAATACAGTATTAGTATGGCGTTCCTAATAATCATTTAGGTGTGTATATATTTTTACAAATAACCCTAATCAATTAATAACTTAGCTACCGATTACTCTATTCCCAAGTATAGCTTTTTTTCCTCCACTTGTGGATGTCACTAAAAGTTTCCAAAAGCAAGTTTGGTAAGATTTAGCATATTTCATAAATTAAGGTAAAAAGCAATACCTTGGTGACAAATTTGTCCACAGTCAGAAATCTGCAATATCTGAAAATATTTGCTATCCCATCCCTCACACACACTGGAAATGAGGAGAATCCATGACGCAGCTGTCTCCATCCACCAGCTGTCCAGCTCCTCCCTCATGAAGCCCAATACTCAGAGGTGCCCATCGCCATGACAACGTGCTGAATAATGCACGCCTGCACGGCATGCTGGGAGTGAAACGCTCCAGCGGAGCACACACATACTTCTCTGTCTTCTGCCTTTGAGTTCACTTTTCAAAGGGGCTCTATCACACATTTGTAGCAGTTTATTCTTTCCTTGAAGTCCACTTATGCAGCAGTTTCTTTTACAAAAAAAGCAATATCCAATCCATGAGTATCTTTTTGTTTCCCAGTAAAATAATAATACTAATAATATATATATATATATATATAATATATATATATATATATATATTTAAAAAAAAAAAAACAGAGAATTTAACTTGAATATCTGCCAATGCCACAAAGAAAAATAAACTTAAAGCTGCAGTCTGTAGTTTTCCCTCTTTGTCGCCATCTCAGTTTGAAATCTGCAATTGCAGTAATTAGCGGAATAATCAACTTTAGGAGACTGTGCAGCTGTCAGTCACTGCGCCGGTGTGAATACTGTCATTCAGAATCACAGATTTTTTGGAAGTATGACCAACTTAATCATTTTCACTGGAAAATGTAATCTGAACAAGTAACATCAACTTTTGTTCTGACCAGCTAAGGGAAAAAGAGCATTGGAGTAAATCACACTAATTAAATTGAATGATCGCTTAGTATAATTTGCATGGTTTGACATGATATGATTTGTTCCCA
Source organism: Pimephales promelas (assembly GCF_016745375.1). The sequence goes on along the minus strand of NW_024122005.1, from coordinate 1,520,815 downwards.
AACTGTTAAATGTTAACATCAGCATTGTGTGACTATTTAATGCCCTTCAGATATTATTACGGGTGAATCTCCAGTTGTCACTGGTGATTGTCGTTTGAACATTTCTGGATCCGCCATCAAATTGAGTTTAATTACATTAAGTGCTGAGAAAAAAGGCCATAAATCTCCACCTCCAGCATTCTCACACATACACACAATATAGCTTATAGGGGTACGCCAAAATATAGATATGGCGATATCTCATGATATTTACTCCTGCGATCGATTCTCGATGCGCTCTTGCCAAATATCGATCTTAAAAGCCATTATAAAACACTCTATTCAATATCCCTTGATGAGACCTTCCTCCAGAAGTTGATAGGGGGCGCATGTTGCGAGTTTGGCTGTTGTGGGCTTACGTACAGTAAACACTACACACGCACTTGAAAATGGCAGAGTCAAGCGAGGAAAGTAGAAGTGAGAGCAAGAAGTTAAAGGACGCTCCAGTAACATTTACTGGAGACTCACTTTGGATTTTATAGCAGTGCGGACGGGGCAAAGCTAGAAAAGGACTACGCAATATGCAAGAACTGCTTTGCAAATGTCCCCTACACGTGGCATCACCCGGAGCTCTGTGAGAAAGCCGTGGTTGGTGCTGGCTCGAAGCCGACACATCCCGGCATAAACACTCGGTAAAGCTACCACCTTGTTCAACGAGGACAAAGTCAATCACAAATGGTATCGGTTGCACTTAATAGTGTCACTGTTCATGTTTATGGAGGACAATCGTATAGTATTGTTTACACTGAATCTGTCCTCAGTCTTACAGTTATTTTGCACCCAAATGGTTTCACCGTTTGTCGAATATAAAGTATTACTACTGATTGCAGCAATGTTGCACTAAAATAGTGTCTGTGACTGTTTTGTTGCAACTGATAAGAGAAAAGTTGTTTTTGTGTTTCATCCAAAAAAATAAATGGAGATTCATTTTGCTAATTAAAAAAAAATATTTCTTAAAACATGATATATTGTGAGTTATTACTGATAATATATTGATTATCTCAGTATCGCCATATCGTGAACAATGCATCGCATATCGTATCGTGAAGTACCCAGCGATTCCCAGTCCTAATAGCTAATACTATTCGGGACCCCTTCTTTATGTGTACAGATATGCTCGAATTCACGGGGAAATCCACCAGTACTACTGGAATTAAAAACATTATTACAAGCTTACCTCTTTGAATCAAGCTAAGGCAAGCAGATAGTTTTGAACACTGGCTGGTTATGTACTTGCTCAAATTTATTTTGGATAATTTTTAACCCAAAAAAGTTAAGGACTGAAGCTTTCAACTAAACATGTGACTTGTGAAAATCAACCAAACTTCAAGAAACCGTGTGGGCCCATTCTGAATGTTCCTCAAAGAATTGTGCATGTGTTCTCTTATAGACTCTTATAGTCATATCAGAGCACATAGAGTGGGTGGAGTTTGTTTTATGGTTTATATTGTAGGGGTGTGAAAATGAAGTTCATATTTAAAGGATTCTGCTGGAATAGCAGAGTGATGACAGAAAACAGTCATCTCTAAAATAAGAAACAAGAGGCTTGGGACTCATCATACAGAACTTAACACAGTTTAGAGGAACAACTCGAGACATTTATGAACTTCCTGTATCTGTCAACCACTGCTTGAGAGGTCAAGAGTGAATCAGACTCATCATGAGACTCTCATCCAGGTATTTTCCATTCCAAACAATGACTGATACACAAAGCAGCTCTGTGATGATGACATTATGCGATGTGAAACAGGTGTAAAAGAATGAGTCACAAGTTCATTCTTGCTATCTACTCCCCACACAGGCCGTTATCTTCTAAGGCAGCATCCTAACAAGATCTCAGATTGATTTGACACAATATTTAGTAATGAGAATTTGGCTAAAATAAGCTATAGCTGTAAGTCACCATAAAAGAAAAAATGACAAATCTTATATTTTTTTTTGTATGGAATATTGCAGTATATAGAGCAGCACTGTTCTGGATAAATTGAGAATCACGATTCTGAACAACTAAACAAAATATCTAATTTACTAGAAGATCTGACAAAATGTTAATTGCTACAGTCTATTTAAAATGCTTAATTAACTTGAATGAATGAATGAATGATTCAATGACTCACAAATAAATACTGCTTGTAACTTGTTTCATTACTGGATGAATCATTGTTTTGAACGAATCGAATAACACACTGTCTTATGAATGCCAGAGCGTTGCTATCCAGTTGCTAAGGTTTTTTAAGTAGTTCCTAGCATGTTGCTATGGAGTTGCTAAGCTGTCCCAAAAGAATTTTTAGCATGACGCTATCCACAAGTTTCCGAGGGGCGCTCCTGTAAAAAATAAAGTGGGTGAAACTTCCGGTGACGCGACGGAAGTAGCATTCCAATGGTATTTTGTGTGTTAGTTAGCGAAGAGGCTAGCTGTTTTTCGGAGAATTATTTTACTATTTAAAGACGCAAATCTTTATGAGAGATGTCTTTACGGAGCTCAGGGACAATATGTGCTGTTCGCGGTTGTATGCATAACCGGACTAAACTAATTCAGTGGCTTAAACGGGATTGTTTTGAACATAAGCTGAAAACGAGTGATCCTGCCAGAGCCCGTCTCTGATCCTGCCAACGACTGTAAAGTTAGTTTCCATCACCTCCCAAAAGACGACGAATCTTCCTGTGTACATTTTTTTTAATTCTTTATATTTTATAAACTCTATCAGCATGTGATTGGCTGTTCGCTACTGATGTTACACCTAAACTCAGGATCAAAGCCTGTGTTGACAGAATACCAAATGTGCCAGTAATGTATTCAAGCAGCACATTCATTTATAATTTTGAATAAACTCCAAAGCACAATGACTAAGTGTGTATTTTTTTATTTGAATTGTTTGTCAGCTCGCACATCTGTCTGTCACCATGCCTTGATGAGTATTGATAATTAATAATGTTATTATAATACTCCCAATCAACTACTGCGGAGGGTAAAGGTACTGTTATTTCACCCTTTTTAATTTCGTTGAGGTTGTGTTCCCACATCGTTAGCTAGTTTGGATCGCTATAACTTGAATGACTGTCAACTGTTGAATGAACGAGTGTTAAGCATGTCAAGTCGCGCTTTGTTTACTTCCAACCGGAAGTCGCGCCCACTTTTGACGCAAGGCCTCATGGGGCGTAGGAAACTTGTGGATACAGTTGCTAAAATGTTCTGAGCGGTTTCTAGCATGTTGCTATCCGGTTGCTATGGTGTTTTAAGCACTGTTAGGGTGTTCTGTATGGTTTCTTTCTGTCCTGAGCATGACAATTCAAAGCCATTGTGCCATACAGTACAAGCTGAGCAGGAAAAAGGGTGAGCAAGAGTTGGATCCGGGTTAGATAAATGGGGTTGGAAGAGGAAAAGCGGACAGAGATGCTGTGGCTCATTTCTTCTGAGCTCATTCGGGGGACTTGTGCTGAGATGATAACGTACAGTGACAGGCATTGCATTACAAATAAAAAAGGCAGGGGGAAAATGGGCCACAGGAACGCAAATTCAAAAACTGCACGCATGCTGCCTAAACTCACTGAACCTTCAAAAGGTACGCAGGGACTGAACTTGCAGTAAATTAGGTTATAAAATTCTGAATCCGGCATCCAGCTCTTGTTATACACCTCATGAACAAAGTCCATCTTAATATGAATACGCAAAGTGCATAATGGGAGCAACATGGATGTCAGTGCAGTAGTGTTTCGTTGTATTGACATCATTTCAGCTTAGTTTCATAATCAGAATACAATGAACTATTTCAAAAGATCAAGGGAAATCTTTCTGCTAATTATATGAGACTTTTAAGCAGTCACATGAAAATCACTACGCCAAGCAGGCATCTGACCGGTGACACTAAAGGAACGAGCCCACTACTGACTCCTACACTCTTCCCGTGCAATGCTTCTTTTTTTATGGACGTGACCTTAAGATTAAACCCTTTTTATTCCCTTTCCTGCAAGGATACAGAGTAGCAGCATTGTCCACCGCTGTAAGGCTAACACAATCTGCATTCTTGCTTTTGTTCACAACAGAATAGATAAAAAGAATATTCCCACATGCTTCTACTTTCCAGAGTATGTGAGCGGAGTGGAGTGGGAGCGGAGCGAGGAGTGGAGCGGCATGATTTTGAATGGAGCGCGGAGCGGATTTTTTAAAAGTCGGAGCGTCGTGGTTTTCACTCGCTCCGAGCGCGCTCCACTACCGCTCTATCACGAGGACAATTCATGCCAACGGCTCATTATAGAACTGCATTTTTAGTAAGGATTCACGTGTTAAACACATTACGCTAGCATGATACAGATGGATCACTCAAATCAGAAAAAAATGTGAGGGTTTATGATGACGCCGATGGACATGAGTGGCTGCGGGAGGTTATAGTTATCAAGCCTGAGCGGGCACCACGATCTCATGAAAGTGCGAATCTATAGCACACATTTTATTTCTCGTGCCTATTATTATATGCCAAAAAATTGTTTGTGCGTGCAAATGACGCACACTAAACCCCTTGGTTAGGATGGGTGTGAAGTGCGTTCTTGCCATTAAGTGCATAGGCTATGCCCACGAGAAATAAAATAGCCTATAGATAGCCTTTAGCTTATCATTTGTTCTAACTAGCAGTAAAATGCCTTTGAAAAGCTGGTCAGATCCAAAAGTACAGTCACATTCACTCACATTAACAATGAGAATGAAGTCACAGCAGTGCTTCAAGCCCAAATGCACATCTGTGAGGGGTGGTTGGGGTGTTTTTTGTCCCATGTTTTGGGATGATAAACAGGGTGTTACTGAAACCATACGGTGATGATGTGTGGCCCAAGGGTGTGCTCACTTCTGAATCAGCGACCCCCACTTCACACTGATAGCTCCCCAACCCGAATAAATGAATAGGTTTGATACTATCTACAGATCTGCAGACGCTGGTACTTCATGCATGCGCGTTCAAGCAAAAAATATTTACATCACACCAAGACAAAATTAGACTGGATGAGCACTTCAACTCACTCAAAACACGCAACACAATGATGCCATCTTCTCACTGCTAAAAATACTCTTTAAACGATGACGACAACAATGTGAGAATGAAAACCCTGTGCTCCACAAACTAGAAGCGAGACCGCAAAAGCCAAATTAGTTGATTGACATTTTGGTTCAGAAGTGAAACATTGTAATGATTGATTTGTGCTGTTTGCCACTTCCTTGTTACCTTTAAAGTGCATACGTACGAGAGCTTCTTCTACAGGCCTTTTACAGATATCAGGCCTTGGTGGTGTAATATCCCGGAAGAAACACGCGCTTGACTTAACTGCTTTAAGGACTTTACTGATACATGTGACCCCATTCAGTCCAAAGTGAGCTGAACCATTGCTCTTATCTTACACGTACAATATTATGTCAAACAGATCCACCAAATATACTGAAACACAACTGCAATAAAACCACACAACACACATAACCCTAAAGATTTCATTCTGAATTTATGCTTTTAATTAAAACATATGCTTCAGCATATTAAGAGCCTGTATATTTTACTAACCTGATGTAGTTCGATCAATAACAAGATTCATGGCTTTTTAGAAATCCTGAAAGAATGCTAATGGTATTTAAATCATAATTTGGAAACGATCCAAGGGATCCAATAAGAATCCAACACCCACTGGTGAACCTGAGATTCCCAATTTTGGTTCATCCAGAGCTGAATCCTTTCGGATTCGTGGATCTTCTTACTAAAATCTTTATAGAATCTTTTCCAAAATATAATATACATTCCATCAGCAATCTTGTGTTATTTTTGGACGATGGACTTCTCACTTGTCCAGTCTCTGAACACAGTCATGAGCTGCTTACACGCCCAACAGTGTAAACAGTGCATGAGCATATCAGACTGTTGGACAACTAGGCCCTTATTTTTTTTTACATGTATATTGTACGATTTTATCCAAAGCGACTTACAAAAGAGAAACATAAGACACTCATCAGAGCCAACAATATAGTGTTTTAAATATAATGCATAAAGTAACCCATAAATGAGAACACACAATGATTTTAACAATAATTGTGTAATATTTATAGTTACTATTCATTATTATTATGTACATACTGAACTTATATTTTAGATTTAATTACATTAAACAGCTATGTTTTTTATTATTACATATTGTATAGCCCATGTAAAACACACACAAAAACAGAAAATACATATTGATATAAATTACACAGACATTATTGATATTTACACTAAATAGTTATATTAAATATATAATGTTGATGCAATTATAAATTAATATTGTTTAATGTTTATATTGCAATTGCTTCTAAAATAATATGTTGAGAAAATAAATATCACACAAATATTGTTATTATTATGATTATTATTATCCAACATGCATATATTTGGATGTTGTTAGATTGAATATAAGGCAAGCATACCTTCTGCTGGAGGCACATGTAACTAAAGCAGAGATCAGACGGTGTTATTTGATCTCAAACCACATAAACGAGGAGAACAATCACTATAATCCGAGCAATTCCTGCTGATAAACCCACATCCTTGTGCTGTCTGAAATGAATGAGCAGCGCTTTCTCTGTCTGTTCTCCACAGACACGCGCCCCACGCCGAAAGCGCGTCTCCGCGTCACGCAAGATCCCGGTGAACGCGACACGCGTGACAGCAGTAAAGAGCAACCGGCACTCACCTCTGTCCAAAGACACGACTGTGATTTTCCCCGAGCAGACTCTCCCTCGCTCTTTCACGCATTCAGTGTCTCCCCGCGCTCATTTGCTCCAGTCTTCTTCTCCTGTCTGTATTTTCTGTCTGTCTCACTGCTGTAGAGACACACACAAACCTGCTGCGCCAAGCGCCGCCCACGCGCGATCCCAGTGGTCATTAGTTCCCCACGCAGCGCTGCGCTCACGAGACGCGTCACCTGCACCAGTGGAGGAGGAACATGCAATATTAAACACACCACATGTGTGCTGGAGGATGAGCTGATCTCATCATAGAAACTCGAGATATTTGGATATGAAATAGAAAAGATGTGACCGATAGATAGATAGATAGATAGATAGATAGATAGATAGATAGATAGATAGATAGATAGATAGATAGATAGATAGATAGATAGATAGATAGATAGATAGATAGATAGATAGATAGATAGATAGATCTTGTGTCTAAACGTGGTATGCACTCAGTTTAGACAAAGTATTACATGTAAGGCTATGAGTTAATTTTGGCTTGAACACAGATTTGTTGTTGGCTTTGCATTTATATGACTAAGTTCCTCTCTATGATGTCATGCGAAACCCCATTATTAAGTATTTCAGCGCCCTCTGCAGGTAATTAACAGTTAACAAGCTACTAGTCTAAACAAGGTGAACTCTGTGCACCTACATGTTTAGTAAATAGGGGTTTCTTATTATATTGTTATAGATAATGTATGCAATATCATACAAATAAACTAATCAAAATAGCCAAATTAGCTATTTAGATTTATTAGCATTTATGATGAATCATGAAAACTGTTGGTTGGTTTGGTTCTTCATCTTTATTTGTGTATTTAACTGTTTTAATTTATTTCAATATTTTTAAGGCATAAATAACAAACAAAACCCATATAGCTAAAGTCTCTCATCTGGCGCATGCAGACTTTTTCTGTTTTGCCCCTGATCATCATCAGTCTCGTTGACTCAAAAATATGTTCCAATATGACTTTACTCTCTCCACCGGCATCACTCTGGAAAGCCATGGGTTCATTTACATTATTAGTCACACATTAGTTTGGGATTTTTTTTTTTTAGTATATTTAAATCTTTTTAAATGTAATAAAATATAATAAAGAATGTTGCCGATATATTTCTTTATATTAGGCCTACATTATATTAAAAAAAAATTATGTTATATTACATTATATTATATTTATCACAGTTCCTTTGCAGACTGTCATTGCATTTAAAAAATACTTGTGTTACTAAATTTAAATTTAAGAGTTTTTGTGTAGTTATTGACCTCAAATGTGACTAATATAAAATAATATAAAATTTTACAATCTGTTTGACTGAAATGTTTGCCTGTTTTTATTTCTTTTTGTCTTTTATAATGGCTAATGTTAATTTACATATTGTTTTTCAATAAATATTATACCGAGTCGTGTTATGGACATATGGACTTCAGTGAAAGTTACATTATCACGCCATTAGATGGCGGCAAAGACTGTTTTTATAAGTGAGTCAGAACCAAGTTGTTTTAATGGGAAGGGCAAAGACGAACATTTCGTTTTCCTCAGTGGACAGTCTAACTGCTTTTTTTTGGATATAATATTATGGATATCAACCTGAAAATAGTGGTGGGTAGATTAAGGCTTCGTAAAGCAATGAAACAGTTGAAGCAAATCCGACACCTATCTCCACGGTGACAATTAGTGGTCACTTGCAGGTGTTGATCTGAAACAACCTTGAAAACGAGCCATACAAAATGTGTTTTGTTTTTTTTAATATTGTATTTTTCTAATATGTGAAGCTTGTAAAATGTTATTTTTGTCATCAAATTAGGCTAATATTAATTAAAAGAAATCAACCACAATGTCTCATTATTTTTTATAGATTTTTATTAAAAAAACATTGATTTCTCTGCTGTCGAAGGACTTTAGCATAGGCTACTTCTTTTTTTTACAGATAATTTCTCCAGCCTTTGAAAAAAAAAAATCCTCTCGCAAGGGACACTTGTTGCTAGCATGAAAATATATTTTTGATCCATAAATCTATTAGGAAAACCAAAATGATGTCTTGGCTGTAGATTAGGTATACACTCTAAAAAATGCTGGGTTATTTTTTCAACCCAACCGCTGGATTTAGACTGTTGGGTCGTTTTATTGGGTTATTTTCTCAATGTTGGGTAGTTTTTGTGTGTAACCCAACTGGGTTACTGGTTGTGACCGTTGAAACAGTGAACCCACCCCCCATCGACACCGCAGACAAGGCTTCAGACGAACAACTCTACATTCGCAGGCATTTTGGATCACCTGATCGTTTTTCAGCAAAGACAGCTATTCGGCGAAAAAAAGTATGATTTAGAGTATTTATTTAATCTAGAAAAACTATTACTGTACCCCAGAAATGTAAAAGTATGCAAAATAGGGCGATTCACACTACACAAGTCAGTCTTGAAATAACCCATAGCTTCGTTATTTTGTTTGTTAACATTAGGCCTAACGTTTGTTATAACGTTAACGTTTGCTTTTCCCTGCCTTTTGAATAAGTCAGATACCTCTTTTGGCCAACATTTCCCCTGAAATATGTGACTTATGTGAGTCATTATATGTCTTTATAGGCCTGTTTTGGGTTTTTTAAGGTCGACGATTGTCGGACGCGATCGTCGTTTGATACGATTCTCGCGTCAGGCGTAGCACTAAATAAACTATCGCCTTTTTTGTTTAAAATGATCAAAATTAGAGAGTACGTCATGAGTTCATCTTCCAAGCCGTGTTTTTGTCCAGTCATGAAACCCTACATTGAGTTATTAAAGTGTTTATAGTCGGACTTGTTATCTCTTCTGCAGAGTAACGTAACTTTAACTGAGCAAACTAGCTTAGGTAACGTTAACTGTACGTACAGTTAACGTTACCTAAGCTAACATAATATATTCATATCAATAAACAGAAGTAGCGCAGGCTAGTGTTCTTCAGACCTAATAATATGCAGTTTTACTTATTAAAGGGGGGGTTGACTGCTTTTTTTCTTTGCATGATTGTGTTTATGGGGTGCAATATAACATGTATTTGTGTTTTTTCTTTTTTAAAAAGTCTTATTTTTCATAAATGTCACCTTTATTGTAAGCCGCGCTCTCCTCTGTCCCCTGAAAGACCGGATGACTTCCTGATTCTATGAAACCACTCCTTCAGAAACAGGCAGTGGGCTCAGATTGGTTAGTTTGGGCCTGTATGTTGTGATTGGCTGAACTGTCGCTCACGATGTCTGGAAGGTTAACGCCCATTACCCTTACAAGCAAAACGTGCATGCCAAAGGTCCTATCATGTAAATAATGGTTAGGCTACAGTCTATGGTCGATAAGTGTAGCAGGGATGTGATTTTTCCAGATTAATCCGGAATTCCGGATTTTCCGACCTGAAAATGTGACCTACGTGAATCATGCAGATCTGTAAAAAAAAAAAAAAAAAAAGAAAAAAAAGGGGGACGGGTGTCGGCAGCCGGACTGAAAAGGAGAGAGTATGAGGACATAACCCATAACTGGCTGACGTGTGTACAGAAAGTTCCTTTCAAAGTATCAACAATGTTGCGTTCAGCCAGAGTATGTCTAATTGGTTCAGCTTGTTCACCTGCTCAATTTCGTATCTCAGTCGCTCTCGCGCTGGTATCGTTGTCAGTTGACAAGAACATCACAGTTAGGTCACCAGGGCTGGGCGATATATCGATATATTTCAAATTTGCGCTATGATCCTTGCTCCAAGCAAGCTGCTGACTGCTTTTGTAGAAATATGTAGCAGCTATATCGTGCATTCTGTCAGTTCCTGACACCTCCGTTTCAACAGCATTAGTGTACAACGCGAAAAATACTCACAATATTAACGCAGAGGAACGGCTACATCAGTTCAGCGAGTTCACAAAAGTTAATTTGCATGTGCTTTAAAGCCTTGCCGCCGGTTAAACATGTCACACCCGACGTGCACATGCACTAAAAGCTTGTCTAACAGCGCCTGGTTGCTGGACTAAGTTATCTTTCGAGTATTTTTTCGCTATAATACTCTCAAATACACACAAGGTTTACATAAGAACATTTGGTTAAGTCTAAAATTGAGAGAAATCTGCTTGTCAAATGCAATATTATGAAGCTGCAGACTCGGAGCCTGCATCTACAGTCCCCCACGAGAGTCCCTCATTCTCAGACCCCTCGTTTTTCGAACACAGCGCCTCCTGCTGTTCAAAAGATCGAATAACACCCGCACACAGAGTACAGCGCACGATATCCAAATGCAATTAAAAACAATAGGATGCAATATTACGGTCTCCAAATAAATTATCCAATAAATATTTGCATTTCCTGCTTAATGCATGTGCAAAAAAAACTAATTGTTACTGATGGAAGGGATACAAAATAGATTGAACTATCTTCAGAAAAATAGTATGTGATATTATATTGCTAAAATGTTTTTTATATATATTTTTTTAATTCAAATTCCAATTTTTCTTTCAGTTCAACCTATAATGGTCTAATTAACATTACGATGCTAACATTACAAAATCTGTTTTTTGATATTTTGAATGCGAAGCAAAACAAATCAGAATAAGACAAAACACCAATAATAAACAATTCCTACTTTATTTAATGATCACCTAAACATCATCTTGCTGTAAAGAAAAAAAGAAGAAAAAACAGTGTTCGTGAATTACTTTTCGTCTTCAATTGCATTTAAAAATATCATTTATAAGTCACATAATCATAAAATGATGTTGCTGGGTTCGGCATGGGCAACTCCATCGATGTATGGTGTACGCTGGAATAGCCTACAACATAGGACCGATAGCACATGTCTTATGATGTTTATGTTGCTAAATTATAAACGTAAGATATCTAAATATTTTTTGGGGGAAGAGGGCAAAAAACATACATTAACGGCTCAAATCTTGTTAAAAACTAACTTTACAAATATTCAATGGACTATTCATAGGCTATGTTGTATCGATGAGCTAAATTAGTTTTATTAAAAAATAAATCAAACGAGTAGGCTACGATAAGCTAAATAAAATTGAAGATAGCCTACTCACGTTTTGGCTTAAGTTCTTCACATGTTCTTCACATGTTTATCCGATACAATTTGATAGGAGGCGCTGTCTCGAAAAACGAGGGGTCTGAGAATGCGGGACTCTAGGTGCAGGGGGACTGTAGATGCAGGTCTCCGAGTCTGCAGCTTCATACTACTTGTCAAATGCTCCGTGTATCCACAAGTTTCCGAGGGGCGCTCCTGTAAAAAATAAAGTGGGTGAAACTTCCGGTGAGGGGGCGGAAGTAGCATTCCAATGGTATTTTGCGTGTTAGTTAGCGAAGAGGCTAGCTGTATTTCGGAGAATTATTTTACTATTTAAAGACGCAAATCTTTATGAGAGATGTCGTTACGGAGCTCAGGGACAACATGTGCTGTTCGCGGTTGTATGTATAATCGGACTAAACTAATTCAGTGGCTTAAACGTGATTGTTTTGAACATAAACTGAAAACGAAATCAGAGTGATCCTGCCAGAGCCCGTCTCTGATCCTGCCAACGACTGTAGTTTCCATCACCTCCCAAAAGACGACGAATCTTCCTGTGTACATTTGTTTAAATTCTTAATATTCTATAAACTCTATCAGCATGTGATTGGCTGTTCGCTACTGATTTTACACCTAAACTCAGGATCAAAGCCAGAGTTGACAGAATACCAAATGTGCCAGTTAATGTATTCAAGTAGCACATTCATTTCATTTGAATCAACTCCAAAGCACAATGACTAAGTGTGTATTTTTTATTTTAAATGTTTGTCAGATCGCACAACTGCCTTGGGGGGTGGGGGGGGGGGTATATTTCCTCGGGCCTCGGTATATTTCCTGCTTTTTTGAAGATAGCCTACTCACGTTTTGGCTTAACTTCTTCACGTTCTTCACATGTTTATCCGATACAATTTGATAGGAGGCGCTGTCTCGAAAAACGAGGGGTCTGAGAATGCGGGACTCTGGGTGCAGAGTCCCGCATGTGCTATATTTATATAGCACATTTCATACACAGTGGCATTTCAAAGTGCTTTACATGGAAGAAATTAAAATAATCAAAAGAAATCAGAATAATTAAAACAGTTTAGAATAAAAAAAATCATAATAATAAAAATAAAATACAGTAAATAATTAAAACAATTTAGAATAAAAAATAAAATGAAGTACTGTAATAGTCGGACGAACAGTGGCACAGTGCTCATTTAGTAAATGCACAGCTAAACAGATGTTTTGAGTCTGGATTTGAATGTGACTACTGTAGGAGCACACCTGATCTCTTCTGGAAGCTGGTTCCAGCTGCGGCTGGCATAATAGCTAAAAGCAGACTCTCCATGCTTAGAGTGAACCCTCGGTATTTCTAGCTGATGTGATCCTAATGATCTGAGCGATCTGTTGGGTTTATATTCAGTGAGCATATCTGCAATATATTGAGGTCCTAACCCATTAAATGATTCATATACCAGTAATAATACTTTAAAATCAATCCTAAATGTAACTGGCAGCCAGTGTAAAGACCTGAGGAGGACTGGTGTGATATGTTCATATTTTCTGGTCCTGCTCAGAATCCTGGCAGCAGCGTTCTGTATGAGCTGCAACTGTCTTATGGTCTTTTTAGGAAGGCCAGTGAGGAGGCCATTACAGTAATCCACCCTGCTGGTGATGAAAGCATGCACAAATTTCTCTTGACTGGAAACAAAGCATCTAATTCTTGCAATATTTTTCAGATGATAGTATGCTGATTTAGTTATTGTTTGACATGATTATTGAAACTAAGGTCTGAGAGTCAAGCAGAACCTCACCACACACGGCTCTTACTAAACGTTTCTGAATGATAATTTGCTGCATTTTTTTAACTTTATACACGTTTGTTTAACACAATAGCATCTGACTGGCAACAACAGCAACTGACTGACTACTAATGTTAAACACAAACAGTGTTGGCATTAGTTTACGTTCTTGATCAAATCTAAAATAACGTCATAAAGCATATACATGAAAAATACGTTTAAAACATTAGTACTTATACAAAATTCAGGTCCATAATGTTTGTACGCGGTGGTCGTAGACACAAAATAGCATAACTAGTAGCCTAGTGGCTATAAAGCCAGCGCTGGCATTTGAAAAAATAAAACACAAGGCTACGCCTGGAATTATACATACATTTAAAATGATTAAAGGAGCTAAACGCAAGTATTTGAGTTTTTGCAGAACTACGTCCCCTCTGGCGACAAGTGAAACTGCGTGCGCGCTCACACACACATCACGTACGTTTGCACGAGCTGTTCATAACCAAAGGAGCATCAGCCGCACACTGTGCGGCACACATCTTTTGTTACAGTCATAATGAGGTAATACAGTTATAAATCTGCAGGTCATTTAAAATATATGAAAGGAAAGGCATTCGAGTACACACTTATGTGTGTGTGAGGGGAAAACAGGGGTAGTAGAAAACTTCGGTTTTTGTTTCTATCTATCTCCATATTGAACTGTTTTATGTGCTTACTGTACCCGTATGATTGTATAATTATGGAAACATGTTCATGAACAATATAAGTTATTACTTTGTATAGCAGTGTTTCCCAACCCTGTTCCTGGCGGCACACCAACACTGCGTGTTTTCTTTGTCTCCCTAATCAAACACACCCGATTCAACCCATCAGCTCATTAACCCACCTGATTATTAGCTGATGGGTTGAATCAGGTGTGTTTGATAAGGGAGACAAAGAATACACGCAGTGTTGGTGTGCCGCCAGGAACAGGGTTGGGAAACACTGTTGTATAGGACCCGTTTGAGCCCTAGAGCAGACCGGAGATCTCTCAGTTTGTTGAAAGCTTCCCGATGTTGACTCTCGTCTTATTCCGACGACTGGCACTGGACAGACAGAAGTTGTATTTTCTTTGTCTCACGTGGCGTTTGCGTTGTGGTTTGGAATGAACTACAAGCCGGTCTCTTTGGGGCTGTTTACACCTGGCCACAATGTGTTTTCTCAGATCGGATAGCAATCTGATTTATCAAAACGATTTCATTACACCGCTCACATAAATTTGTTTTTGCAAAACGGATATAATCCAGACTGATCTCATGAAGTAGCGTGTGTATGCCACGCCAATTCTTATTTCCATTTTTGCCGTGCTATCAAGACGCATAATCGCCTTTCAGCGTGTTTATGAACGCCGTTGACCTTACGTTATATAAATATATGACTTACCTCAACCCCGTCCCTAAACCTAACCGTCACTGGGGTTAATGGCATTTATCACTGTTCCCTCACCATCCTAGGTAAAAAAAAGATATGACTTACCTCAACCCCATCCCTAAACTTAACCGTCACTGGGGTTAATGGCATTTATGACTGGAGATTTAACTGCGTGTACAGACACGCGGAATGACTCGGTTATTAATGGCGTAGACATACACGCATACACGCGGATAGCTCAAAATGCGTAGAGATAACACGCCACCTGACTCAAAAGTCATGATGTCATGTTGTATAATCTGATCTTCAATTCCCGCGCTATATAGTAGGGGTGTGCAAAAAAATCGATTCACATTTGAATCGCGATTCAATCTTTACCGATTCAGAATCGATTCATAGAATTCCAAAAATCTATTCATATAGGCTATATTTTTTAATGGCGTGCAGGGGCGGAGTGGCAATCGGGTGAGTTGGGACTTTTACCGGTGGTCCGGTAGTGTTTCTATAGTTTCGAGGCTGCGAGGGCCGGTCTGATATAGTTATTGCAAGTTCTTGCCGCCCGCTGGTCAAACTGTGCAGCCACTCAGCTCAACCCGTAAATAAATGCATCGATCCGCAGATCTTATGTTTGAGTTCTGTAGATCTTTTGCCAAGCGTGTCTGTAGATCTTTTGCTCAGCTGCTCATCTGAGGTGATGCGCGTCGTCATATATGACTAAAATAACATGACAACCTATAGCCTGCTTTCAACAACCAGATGCATTTACACTTGTCCAGTTTTGTCTGGAATACGGCCCAGACCACGTCCTCAAGTGATTTGAGCAATCGATTCAAATCCGTCTCGAATGCATTTCGGAGGGCAACCTGGTCTTTTCACGATCGAATAAGCTATCCGATCACAGAAAACGCATGAAGTGACCAGGTGTAGGCTAAACAGCTCCTTTGAATCCATCTTCTACTTTTGTGGAAAGTTGACTAAAGTTGTGTCGCTCGAGTTGTCTTCTCTGATACGGAGAATGGTGGCGAATACACTACCTGCAAGACAGGCACATAGCCAGGCGAGCGTGAACGCGCATGACGTCACTGCCAGTCTCAGATTCGAGCCCGAATCCCTCTTATTTATCTTAGGCTCATTCAGCCCATCAGGCGATTGTTTAAGCATGTATAGGTTAGAAAACGGCTATTTTTAACATGAAATGTTGCGCAATGCACCTTTAAGTCTTAGCCTACTTACAGGTTGTGGCCCAACAACTGCTGCCTCTGGTTTTAAAGTTGGAACCGCTTCATGTTTTAGTAACAGTTTCTTGTTGAAGCCGGCATTGAATTCGTGGAGATTCTGGAAGCTGTCTTCCGTAAAATGCGCAGCACAGAGAGCTAGATTACGATCGTCATTTTCAGGAACATAATCAAAAATAAATTGTATCCATTGTTGACGAAGTACAGCGTCCGTGGGAAGCTCGAACACAGAAGACTTGTCAGCTGGGTGAACATAACACACTCGACGAGCCGCAGAAATATGCGCATGCCCTTTTTTGCATATTCCGGAGGGAGGGGTTGATGCAAATGTATGGGTTAGTGACGTCTAAAACTCAGCTGTAGTCCCAATCAAGTCGTTTTTGTAGGCAATATACTTCCTGATTTTTAAAGACGATATCTCTGCTTACACTAAACTTTCAGCGCTGTAACTTTGCAGATACTTGTAACGGTCACCAGGTGGAGTGCCCTTGAGAGTCACCAGAGGGCACTCCACACCAGATGTTCATGTTTCACTCACAAACTACATTTCCCAGAACTCACTGCCCGGTAGGGTTGCCACCCGTCCCTTAAAATACGGAATCGTCCCGTATTTGTGAAATAAAAAGCGCGTCCCGTTTTGAATCAATACGGGACGCGATTTGTCCCGTATTTCCGAACGCATGATCCCATGCAAATCATGCCACCCGCATTCTGTGAAGACGCGTCCTATTCTACCCTTGATTGGGTAATACGCGCTGCCATTGTTGGTTTGATTGGTTTGTTTAACACCATCAGGTTCAGGGCCAATCAGAGTCAGAAGAGGGCGGGTCTTTAGCCATAGAGTTTTGTTCACCTCTGAAACGAAAGCGTATGCAAAAGTAACGACGAGGGTGTGAGGAAACAAATACTTCGCTGGAAAGTGTCAGTGGAAATGAGTAGCCTAAATAAGTTATAATAAGAAATAAGAGAGAGATAGATATTAAATACATATTTAATAATAAAAATGTGAATGTTGTGGAGAAAAATAACTTGCTTAACAAACCCAGAGAATTCCATAGGCTATAATAGAATTAACAATAGCCTATGTCTGAATACATAAATAATACATAGATTTTCTTACCAATAATACAAATAGTCATATCAACAGACATAATTTTACATAGACCCACACATAAACAAATAAGAATTTTACAGTAGGCTATAGATAATACTAATACCCTAATTATAATGGAATCAATTTCACAAGAAGTAGAGTAAATAATTTGCCCGTGGTTGCATTTTAGTGTCTTTGTTTCCATGATGAGTCTAGAGAACATGCGACTCAAAGCAGCATGCCGTGACCTATGGCCGTGACAGACCAATCCTTGCTTTTAAAGGTATAGGCCTATGGTTTTTTGTTGTTGTTTTTTTTTCTTTGGAAAATAAATATATAATATTAATATACAGAGCTTGGTAGACAGGTAACCTATTTGTTAATGTTATTAAACAGATTAATAAATTTAAACATTATAATTTGCATTATTAAATATTAATCATATATGCATACTAAATTGTGATCCTATCTGTTATACACACTTTATGGCAATTAAAAGAAAGTTTTAAAAGTGCTACATTATTTAAATAAAAAATAGACAATTACATAACAATTTCAAAGTCAAATTCAAAATCAATTTTAGTAAATAAGAACAATCCATGCATAATTGTCAAAACATGATTAATGGTTCTGTAATCCCTAACATATAGCTACAGAAGAGTTTATATAAGTAAATAAGAGTAAAATAATAAAATGTAAAATAATAATATAAAATGTTTTCTGTTGCAAGCTCACATATACTTGATCTAATTTTTTCTCGTGGTTTATTGTTGAGCTGTCAAGTTGGCATGTTGAAATAATCAGTTCCATACGACACATTTTTTTTTTAAAAATTTAATTTAATTATTTATTTATCTCGTGTATGGGTGTCCCTTATTTTGCCTCACTGAAGGTGGCAACCCTACTGCCCGGACTCCTCATCACTGATCAAATTCACCTGTACCTCATACATTGATTGCATTCACCTGTGTCTCATCCTGTCAAAATATGATAGAACCACATGGGCATCTTTTGTGAAGCGCGGAGACCGCACGCAGTACTTCTCCATCCAATCAGTTCTCCATGATGTCTCGCGGTTTCCATTGTGATTGTAATGCAGCGCCACTAAGAGAAGCCTACAAAATAACACATTTGAGATTTTTTTTGAAACTTGGTGTATGTATGACAAAATACTACAATAGGCATGATAATAGGTACTATTATTACGATAAAAGGCATAATAATTGGCAGTATAATTCGAAGTGCAAGATGATGGAGTGGTAAGCCTCAAGGGAGAAGGTCTGGTGCTGTGGAGAAAGCTGTCGAACATCTTTCAGTAAGGCAGTCCTCATGATTATGTTCTCCAACTTTACTGCTGCCAATGAGCCTGCAAAGTCCAAGACAGGGAGGCAGACAGACACACAGATGGAAAATGTATAAATAGACAAGAAGATAGACAAACAAAATTATTTTTTTTTAAATGGAAACACATGAAATTGCCCTGCATATGAATTATAGCAAACAGTTAACAGAATGTTATGAGATGACAGGGAATTAAAAATTAATTTAATCACAAAGGTCACATGTCAAAGCATCCAGACAATCACTCAGACAGCAAATACAAAAAAAAAAACTGTAGAGCGTGCATAATACCACATACTGTGTGTACTGTACTTGGGTCCAGCCACTCTTTGTTGCGCTGATTCACGTCTAGAGGGCCATGGGAACAACTGGAGAAAGCAGGGGTGTCATGGTCATGGAAGTGGTTGACTAAACTTCTCCATTTGACCGTTGTCGTCGTCCATGACCGCTGGTTTGCCGTCTGGGGTTAAGGCTGCAGTGTCCAATAGCAGTGATTGATTTACTATAGCAGGCCTCCACAACTGTAGTTGGTCACACTCTTTTGAAGCTGCAACCAAGGCCTTCCCCAGACCTGTTTTAGAAAAAATGGTATTAATTGATATGCACTAACAAAAACTGCTTCAAGGTTCCAACAATGGATGCATGTTTTTGGCAATGTGCCACACATCAAAATAATGCTGTGTCCCTTCAGGGCTCAGCTCCTCTCACCCATTTTGCAACCTAAGGAGAAATAAACAAACTTTTGTGGATGATTGACCTGTGTGGCCCTCAGTGCATCAGCAAACCACAAACATCCAGCTTCAGTGCAATTCAGATATTTACATTCTATACTGCATTTTTATTGTAAACACCTGGCGATGACGGTCCGTGATCAGCGTTGCCAAATGCAGGTCCTTTCCCCTCAGCAGGCCAACACTGCGCTTGAGCCCTTTAAATCTCACACCATGAGCGGTTGGGGGTCCTCTGAGCTCTGGAACATGACATAACACTGTAAGTGTAGAATGCTGGTGTTGTTGAAGGAGGCGTGAATGAACCAATGCGTCGCTGGTCCAGGAATTATGATACACTGTATTCTAGTTAGGCAACACAATAAAGCTCTATGCTTCGTTGTACTAGTGGAAAGATGTTATATTAAGATACAATCAGTTTTCAAATTGCAGTTCATTTCTTTGTCTAATAACATCAGGTTTACCTGAACAAGCTGAACATCCACCACCTTGTTCACTCTGTCCTCTATCAGAGAGTATGATCCATACTTCGCGCAGTGCCCAGGAGAATCTGACCTGGAATTAATTACAAATTTGAATTATGTTTCAAGTTTGTAATAACCAAGGTCTGTAAAGACAATCCACCATGTCATCTGCAAATGCCAACTAAAGCCACCCTACATGATAACAAATAACAAAATCAAAACATACAACTGGTCTATGAGCTCTCCCACTGGTTTACCTGCAGTCACCAGCAAGATCTAGCCCACCATCCTTTGCTCGTAGGTCACTAAAATTCCTTGCTTGATCGCTTTGCCAGGCCTGAACGATCACAAAAAAGAAAGAAACTGCTCGCACTGATGCCCTACAGGCCAAACAGAGTCATTCAAACTACCAAAGCTACAGTACACAAACAAAATGAGCATTCAAAATGGTCTGTTGGTTTTAAATGATCTCACTTGTGGTGAGATCATAAGCTGTGGATTTGAATGTATTCTCAAATAATACTTTCGTCAAGGTTTATATAAAAAAATACATTTCGATATGAAGTGTACACGTTTTATTATTACTACAGTGAGTCAAACCTGAATGAAGGGAAAGCATGTTGCTACATGTAACATTAAAATTCAATAAATAAAAAAAATAAAAAGCAAATCTTTTATCACAGCTTAATCCACCTGGATCTGATCTCATTTCCACCTCCTATTTCAGTCTCCTGACTCAATGATGCTGTGTGTAGCCCTATAGTTAGTTTGTGTATTATTGTGTTTTTTAAAATGTATTTTTTTGGTCAAAAGTGACCGAAGAGCAGCATGACACTATAGACTTTTTTGGACTTGTAACATTTGTTGAAAAAGTAAATTAATTATTTCAATTATGCTATATAAAACTTTCAGTAACAATATTATTGCAATAAATTGTAGTACTTTTTAAGTTCTGAAAATATTTTAAATTGTAGATTCACAGGTCACAGGTCTCAACGGTTTAAAACATAAATGTGTGCATGATATATATATATATATATATATATGTATGTATATACACACACACACACACACACACAGTATATTAAGGGGTATTATAGATATATCCAAATATATATATAAACCTGAAATATATGAAGAAAAAAATATATGTTTATATTCATGCAAACCTTCTGGATCTGTTATTTTTTCTTTTTTTTTTCTTTTTTTAAGATTATTGCAAAAAGTAAAGTATCCTATGAGTCGGACGCTCAAAAGTACAACACGTTCGAATAGACGTTCGAATGTTTGATTTTGGCAAGGAAAACGCGCCATAGGTTTGGAAAGAAATGACACAAAGCGAGCGCCCTATTGCACCACTGATCAAACTTCACTGCACACCTCTGAGCACCTCCTCACCTCACTCGTAACCTCAACCTGCCTCAAATAGGCTAGCTTATTATTATATTATTATAAAGAAGCTTAAGTAAAACTGCCCGTCTCAATAATATAATATTCTGTTAGATTAAAAGGGCATACAATGATTTGGGGAGTCTATATTTGTTAATTTCTGGTCAATTTATTTATCTTGCATTATATTATTATCTTGTTTATTCTTGTAACCTCTGGCAACACTGGACATTGTTCTTTTCAAATCCTATAGAGGATTGAGTCGTATGGCAAGCCAGTTTAACATTTAACAGCTAGACTGGATATGTGTTGCAGATATCTGTAATTCACTTTCACCTAGTCAAAAAGAACATTTCAGATATCCGCAACTATATTCTTCCTATCCATAATTGTCATTTCAGATATCCACAAAGACATTCTTCCTATAGGACAAATGACATCACTTTTGCCATTCATTTGTATGGGTTTATCTACATATATCTACAATTCAGTTGGAGATATCCACTATGTGAATTACGGATATCTGCAACTGAATTGTATATATGTTTGAGATATCTACAATTTGATTCTGACTAGTCAGAACTCTGGTTCAAGATACCTTTAATTAACCTCAGTTCAAGATATCTACATGTTCCATTTCAGATATCTTAAATTAAGTTTTGAATAGGCTAAAGAATAAGCACTAGTAGCTAATGAATAAGTACTAGTACTTAATGGAATAGATACTAGTATCTAAAAAATAAGTACTAGCATGAAAATAGAGACTAGTAGTTTAAAATGATTAAATGTTTGCCATAATAGGCCAAATGCCATAGATATCTGTAACTGGAATTATGACTGGTCAAATGGTGTTGTAGATATTTCAAACTGGAGTTAGGGATAGTCATAATTGAATTGTAGATATCTATTATCAAGTTATAGATATCTTGAAATGAATTGACATAAATGAAAAACATAAATTAATTAAAATGTGGATTCACAAGCGGTTGTTCCTGAAGGAGGGCTCAGTAACTTACTTACCCAGTGTATATGGATCAGCTTCCTCCTCCGAATCAAAACCTGTAAGTATTATTAATAATTGTTGCTTTTAGGCCTATGGGTTTTGAACGGTTTTGTAGCGTCAGGGCGAGAGGAGGGAATATGTGTGTGCGCGCGTGCGTGTGGGTAAGTTACGCTCAGCGCAGCTTCTAGGTCTCCAATGTCAATTTTTTTTAATATGTGAAATGTTTGTCGCTGTTATTGGAGTTGTCATAAAGAATAGAGCGTCTTGTAGTACTGCAGTGCTTTATCAATATGTTTATGAGTTATGCTAACGAACAATAACTGACTGGGTCTGTCATCTGACCAATCACTGCCAATTAGCGTCACGCAAGGAGTGGTTTGGAAAAATGAGTCGTTGTACAAATCATTTGGGGGTCGGTGAGCAAATCAGTTCAAAATAAATGCATATTATAAGACAAATAAAGTGTTTTTTATCCTTGCATGCATGTTAAACTGTTTCTGGGAACTAAAACAAAAATAGGAACATTTCAAATGCTATGAAAAGGGCTCTTTAAATGCTAAAATGGCTTGCCATATGAGTCGTGCATATTATTTTACGTAACAAGACGTTCTGACGTTGGCGCTCAGCTGATGAAATCCGAATGCTTCCTTACGATAATAAAGGTTGGATCATTAATATAAACGGAGCAACTATTTAATATTCATAAGTCAAGTCTTTTGCCATAGTAGCTGCTCCCTATGAGCAGCACAGATTGAATTGTAGGCGGGATAAATGGCGCAGAGGCGGAACCGCTCTATACTAAAGTTGCCTGACAGGATTAACGTTAGTTTGGCAGGATTTTTCGTAGCGAGGCAGAGATGGCTTATCTCACCGTCTCTCTGGCCTTACTGGTGGGAATTGTAGTTTTTAGCGAGGTGGCGAGAAGGACAGCTTCATATCTATTCCCAAATCGTAACTGGATCACCTATGTGCTGGAGTTTATTTCCAGTTTTCAGTTGTGCGCGTGCACGCACGAGTTAAAGCTGCTGGCGGAAGTGGGCAGACTGGAGCCGCAGATCGGACTGACCCTCACGTACCTCATCACGGTGATCCACGTGCTTTCTTTCCACGGTGCGATCTGTAACCCCACCGGCTCTCTGGAGCAGCTCTTCCGCGGGACTCTAACGCGCAGACGCGCATTGGCACAGATCTCATGCCAACTGCTCGCGGCTGTGGTGGCACGGCTAGTGATGCCTCGCCTGTGGTCACTAGCGCTCTCAGACCTGCATGAACTGCACAAACTGATGGACTTTAAATGCACGAACAGCCCTATTAATGCCCCTCTGCTACAGGCCGCCGCGGTGGAGCTGAGCTGCGCGTTTGTGATACACTCTGCGGGGTCCAACCTGGACAAAGTGGAGGAGAAATATCGGGTTCATGCAATAGCTGCTGTCATCACCACTTTAGTCTATGCGGGTGTGTGCACTAATCCGAAATTCCACAGTGGTACTATGGTTCAAATATAATAATTATTCAGGACAACCACAGGCTACTAAGCTACTATCTGTCTGTCTGTCTGTCTGTTCTTTAAAACACGCAGATCTTGTCTAGTGACATTTTAGTAACATTCATATGCGGTTAATTGCCGTGCAACTGTGTTCAGGAAACTATGTGTTTTGTAAAGGTGGACGTTTCACCGGAGCTGTGTTCAACCCAGCACTGGCATTCTCAATCCAGTTCCCCTGTCCTGGAAATACTTTTGCAGCGTATGGTTTTGTGTACTGGGTGGGACCAATATTAGGTGAGAATGATTACAACATTTCATACTTTGACCTTTTTAAAGGCCAGATCCCTAAAATAAAAAAAAAAAATAAAAATCATTTTGATCATTTTTGATTGTTGTGATCAACTGATCAAATTGTGTATTTGGTAGAAAAAATGTGTACTGTCAAACACATCACAAGTAATAACACAATAAGACAAAACAATAAAATGTGTAACACTTTACAATAAGGTTCATTAACTACCTAAGTTAACATGAACTAAGAATGAACAATAGGCCTACTTTTGTTCATTCTTAATTTATTTATGAAAGGGATAGTTCACTTTGAAATTAATTTCTGATATGTTTTAGCTTACATCAATTGCATCCAAGATGTAGGTGTCTGTTTCCACAGTATTTTTTACTTTTGATATTTTTAGGTCAAACCGTTTTTGTCTGTCAGTCATATAATGGAGGTCTATGGGGTCTTCCTCAAAGAGCATGCATAGAGAAGTCCAAATTAAACATGATCTCCACCTAATGCAAAACCGGCTTCTGACGCAGCACCGGATAACAAACACGGAAGCGATCGTGCATAGAGCCTATTGCCGCAGAGTGAACATAACTCTGTCCATTGCAACGCTCTGTTTTCGGTTTATGTTAACGGTGTGTTATACTGTTATCAAGAAATAACAGTTGAAATCTAAACGCCATTAGATTTCAACCAAGCCATGTAATAACATTAGTTAATGCCCTCTAAACTAACATGAACAAACAATGAAAAACTACTTTTATTAACTAACATTAACAAAGTTTAAAAAAAACTGTTACAAATATATTGCTAATTGTTAGTTCATCCTCTTAGTTTTTCCTCTGTCGCCATCTCTGTTCGAAATCTGCAATTGCAGTCATTCGCTGAATTATCAACTTTACGCGAGTTGTACTTCGACACGCACAGCGTGGATGAACACAATGTTTGAGGAGACTGTGCTGCTGTCAGTCAAGAATCACAGATTATTCATTTTGGAAGTATGACCAACATAACAATTTTCACAGGAAAATGTAATCTGAACAAATAACATCCACGTTTGTTGTGGTTCTGACATTGCAGTAAATCACGCTGAATCGCATATTATATCACGCAAAACCGTGCAAACTTTGTTCTTCTCAAATTGTTAATGTTAACAACGTCAGCATTGCGTGACTACATGTAATGCCCTTACTATATTATCCTTGTTTTCGCATGGGCCGGTTGCAGTCTCTTTTTTCTGTAGCCACTCTGAAATCCGAATGAAGTCTTTTGCAATTTACAGATGTGAATCTGTTGTCACTGGTAATTGTCGTTTGAACCTTTCTAGATCCGCCATCAAATTGATAAGTTAAATCCTCACACACGATATATCTTATACTATCTGGGACTCCTTCTTTATGTGTACAGATGTGACGTAATGACACAAAGACATGCTCGAATCTCCCAGTACGAAATCCACCAGTACCACTGGAATTAAAAACATTATTACAAGCTTACCGCTTTGAATCAAGCCAAAGCAAGCAGAGAGTTTTGAACACTGGCTGGTTATGTATTTTCTCAAATATGTATTTTGAATGATTTTTAACCCCCTCAAAAAGCTACGGACTGCAGCTTTAACTAATGAAGCTTATTGTAAAGTGTGACCAAAATGTCTTTAGTGCCAGAATAAAAACACATTTGCATGATACTCTAAAACTGCAGCAGAATGTGTATATACTCACAAACCAAACCTACAACATACATATCTCACCTACAGCCCATGCATGTTCACTATTATAGTAAATGTGTTATTAACAGCAAATAATGTACAGTTCTCTGTGTATATTCAGAGGTTCATACTGGTTTTCCACTCTTTTTGTGTCATTACAGGTATGACAGGATCTCTGCTTCTTTTTGACAAAGTGATCCCAGCCATGTCAGGAAAAAGCACAATTCCAAAGCACCCGAACTCTAATGGACCCAAGAAGAAAAAGATGAATTAAGACTTAAGGTTTTATAAAATATAAATAGTAATTACTTATCCATATGATGTTATATACTGTGAATATACAGGACACTAATTGCCCAGCTCATCTTAAAGTAATAATGCATCTGGATGACTGGACCTTAATGGTTTCAACCCTTTAGAAGGGTTTTACTGACATCATTGCTTTTAAAATGTCTTTTTTAATGATAAAATGTTAATTCATGAAGCACAGTGATTATGCAATGACACATAGCTGCAGGTTTACAGCACATAGTGTGTCAAGAAGCATCTGTGATCCTTACAAACTCTAATCTTAACAAATAAACATTCCTGGAATAAGACGCATGGGAAGTATTGTAACAGTGCTGTTAGGAGACCAGTTTGTGTTTTGTTCTACTAGCGATGATTCTTATCTCGTAATAGGTAAATGTAACAGTACAAGTAATCTTAAGCAGAGTTTTGCAGTGCCTTTGGATTATCCTGGGTAAAATAACCAGGGTGAACCAGACCAGACGCCTACAAGCAAATGCAGACTGTAAAATATGGGATAGCACATGAAGTGTATGCACATAAATGAAGCAGTACTAAAACCTATTTATTAGTCTGTTTGTTTTCTTTTATTAAACTTTACATGAAAACACATGGATCTGTGGTTATTTAACTCGAGAGGTCAAACAGGCAGACCTTTGAACTTAGATGTGTTGAGCAAAGTGATGTGGCATTTTGTTTTATTAGCTACCAAAGCAATAAAAGACAAATAAATAAAGTGAATGTGAGATGTTGGTTGCATAAGACGTTTAAATTGTTGACATGATGGACTTTAATGTGCTGTCAAATGCCAGCTTTACTGTAAAAAATATTTTCAAGATTTGTTATCACAACATATTTTCTTTTGTCAAATCAACTTTATAATAATTTATTTAGTTGAGATAACTTATTATTTTGAGTTTCTGATGGTTAACTTAATCTGCTTCATTGTATTAATTCACTTTTTCCAGTTCAATCAACTTAAAATTTTAAGACAACCCAGGTTACTTACTTTTTTAAGTTAAACCAACAATATTTTTTTACAGTGTAGTAATCAGAACATTTTTTCTTTTGTCAAATCAACTTAAATAATTAATTTAGTTCAGATAACATATAATTTTGAGTTTCTGATGGTTAAATGAATCTCCTTCATTGTATTAACTCACTTTTTCCAGTCCAATGAACTTAAAATTTTAAGGCAACCAGGTTACTTACTTTTTTTAATTAAACCATCAATATTTTTTTACAGTGTGGAAACATACTTTCACATCGTCGTGCGATTATTATTACTCAATCTTTATTTCATAAACCAAACTTACTCAAAACACATGGAATATGTAAAAAAAAGAAGTTGCTGCCTTAATAAGTTAAATACAACTTGGATTTTTAAGTTATTTCAACCTAAATTACAACCTGTTGAATCTCGTAAAAGTTCTAAAAATAAAAGTTAAAAATTGCTTAACTTATTTTAATGAGTTAAAGCAATGTAAAAACATATCATAACTTTTTGATCATATAATTCATATTTGTTTGTATTCGACTGGAATCCAATATGCAACTTGTAATTGCATGTCTTGGACTGGGCAAATGTCTACTGTCAATTTAATATGTTTGAACTGACAGTTCGTCCATATTGTGAAGTGTTCAACAGAATCTAATAATCAATAATTAATCAGCAATGAGAGAGTGAATGAGTAACCATGAACTAATCATGAACACAGGGAACAGAGCAAACAGTTTGAAAGCAAAAACAGAACAGAATATATATGTTACATGCAAATCATTCTTTGTGAAATACTCTAAAGAAGTCTATTTATAGTTAGATTCAGGAAGTATATAAGCAGGTACACAGAATATTTGTTTAGTTGTAGTGCATTATTAGAGGTGCTATCATTACAGACATATACATCGATTCATTTATCAGATACTTATACAAAGGCACTTACACATGAGGAATACAACAAGCGATTCATCATAAAGAGGCCATAAACACAACAACTGCAGGTAATACAAAGTCTCAGGCTTTGTTTGGAATAGTACAAGAACAGGTAGAGATTAAGCATAGTTTTTTGTGTGTGCGCGCACTGTTTGAACTATTGATTGTTAAATGAGTAAGGTTCAGTTGATGTGTGTAAAGCATCATTCTTACTTGGAATAAATACGGAGTTCATTTATTAGAGAATAACAGATAGAACGAGTTAAAAATAAGAAAGCTATGTCAGCAACTGAATTATGCTCTAAAATGTTCAAGTGAAAATTAGGAAAATATTTCTCTTTTTATAGATAATGAAGTTTGTAAGTATGTCTATTTAAGCTATGTATTCTTTTTATTTCTTTTTTTTTAATTACATTTATTCTGATGTTTATTTATTTTTTTGCTGTATCATATGTTTAGGAACTGTAATGCTTGTATGTAAAAAAAATATTCTAATAAAAAAATTCTAATAAAAAAAAGAGAGAATAACAGATACTAGATTATGTTTTAAAGATAGGAGACCAGGTATGGTTGTATTATATTTACTAAAACTATTTTGTTTAGTATTTTTGTTCATTTAACTTATATTAAAAAAAGTAGTTTCTCAGGCAAAATGTGACACATTTTTAACTTGCTAATCTCAAAGCAATATGCTAATTTGGCTAGCTAAACACGGTCTGACAGG
The DNA here is from genome assembly GCF_016745375.1 of Pimephales promelas. Next base: position 1,492,135 of record NW_024122005.1, on the reverse strand, counting down.
GGTGGGGTAGGTTGTAACACATCTTTAAAAAGTGTTACATCCATCCCCTAACATACAAGAACAGTTTCTTTTTAATAATTTTACACAATATCTAGACCGTGGAAAAGAAAGGCAGATGTTAAGGATCTGGTGAGGTCAGTCAAATCAGTTGCGAATAAAATGTTGAAAACCAGTGTTGAGGATTCTGAGATCTCACACCATGTATTTGACATCAATTCATAGGGGCAAAATAAATGTGGGTACTTTGTATAAAATATTTGAGACTGTTTGCACTTGTGCAAGTTTTAGCCATGGCTTGTTCTGTATATCACACAAAACTGGCTGCTAATCCGTTTGTAATCTGTTGTCTGATTGATTACACAAGTGAATAATACAAGGGTTAGCCTACAATGGGCTCTATGCACGGCGTTATTTCCGGTGAAGGTGTAAGGATTCCATAATTGTTGGCCCCTGTAACCATAAACCAACACCAAATACTCATAATTTAAAGTTTATTTGTTAATGGCATCTAAGTCGGTCCGCTCTGGTTACCAATGTTAGGTGGGTGGGGAGGTGTTGGTGGTGGGATGGACCCCTATTTATAAGCTATTGTTTCTTGGGGATCCATTTTCACAATAGAATATATCTGTTTTCCTGATCAGTTGTTGGGAAAGTTACATTGAACTATGGTGTACTAAAGTAGTAGTTGCAATTGTAATGTGTGATGTACTGCATAATTTATACTGCTTCTGTCTATACTATTTATACCCCAACAACTGCTTTTGTTGAAGTAAAATGTACTGAGTTATTGTGAAATAAACTAAACTAAGGATGCTCGATAACTTCCGCCGATCGTAGAGTCCAATGCAATACCGAGAATTTATATTGAATTTTATACTCCATGGTTATACTAACCCTCTGATGGTCTTCGGGGTCTGTTAGACCCCAAATGAATTTTGCTTGAATTAAAAATTTTTTTTCTCTTTTTCCAAATGGTATGAAACTTGCTACGGCTCTCAACACTGTCAAAAAAATTAAAATGGAATTCTATCTGTTTTTATGTAGGCGTGACAAAAATTGTCACACTCGTGGTCTTCGGGGTCCATTGGACCCCAAAAAATACAATTTAATTTTGTAACAGAACAATAGTTTTTTTTTTGTATACAAATATTATTTTACTGTTTATTAATGTTTTACTCAACATTTGTGCAGTTTTTGGAGGATATATGATATCTTTTAAATATCTATAAATTAATAAATAAATATTTATTTATCATTGGACTCAAAATAGACACAATTTATCATCAAAATCAGAAATAACGCAGAACACAGACAGAAATGACAGAAATTAAGTGGCACACTTCCAACAATGCAAAAAAACATCCACAATCCAAAATTATCATGCTCACACACATGCACACACACACACATATAGAGGAATACAATATACAGGAATACATACAGACTATAAAAACTATTCGCTTATCATTTGTAAAATAAAATACTCTAAAATGCAGAACCACCGCAAAAATAAATTGGTAACACTAAGACACATTGAAAATGTGCACACACACACACACACACACAGGAATACATTTGTAAGGCTATAAAAAAAATAAAAGAGATGAGACCATCTGTTCTATTGTTCCAAACTATTGTTCCTAGTTATTCGATTTTCTACCCAATTTACTTTTTTTTTTTTCAAATATTTTATTTTTACTGCTTTATTTGCTAATTTGTTATTGCTGTTCAGTTGAAATAAATGATCAAATCTTAAGACTCCAACATTTCTCTTTGTAACATGTTCAGGTTTGATTCTAATCATAATGTAACATTATTGAAAAACTGTTGTTTTTTCAGTACAAAAACAAATGCTAAACTTTGACAAAAAGTATTTTATTTTTGTTATAAGTGTGATTTTACAATATTTAGATATGAATCCAACTGAATCCAACTTTAGAAACTATATCTTTCAGTAATTCAAATAGTTAATAGGCCTAGTGAAGCTCTATAGCCATCTAGTGGAGCTCTATAGCCATCTAGTGGATAAAGTGACTTATTACAAATTTTAACCTGTTTTTTCCAAAAATTAGGCAAAAATCTTACATTCAACCTTGTAAAATTATCCATGGTATCCCCAGGAATGAAAGTTAGAAATCTGGGTCTTTTATAAAGTTTATTTAACATAAAATGCTGTTTTTTTGTAAAAATCCTATTTAAATAAATATTTATTTATTTATAGAAATAAATAAAAAAAAATAATAAATCCTCCAAAAACTACACAAATGTTGAGTAAAAACATTAATAAACAGAGTAAAATTATATTTGTTAAAAAAAAAAAATAATACTATTCTGTTACAAAATTAAATATTATTGTCTGGGGTCCAATAGACCCCGAAGACCAGAATTGTTACTTTTTTTGAAGACCATCAGAGGGCTAAAGAAACGTTAGTCACAAAAACAGATAAAACAGACACCCCTCGTTGTGTTTATGCTTCTTTTTAAAATTATATTAAATAAACATAACTATATATAAAATTACATCTAAACGTATGTACGTTTCGTTTCAAAGACGGGAGGACAGTAAATATTGAAGACTATTGAAGACCATAATCCCGTTTTCTCCGGTTTTCCTCCGCTTTAATCTACACAACCGGAAATGGACGAGCATCCTTACGTCAAATGCGGAACTTAAGGAGGAAAGATTAGGCCATGCTATATGAAGTCTAAAAATACAGTGAAAGGAAATCAGCACAAGCAAAGAAAAGAGAAATCATTACCTGAGCATAAGCATTGACATGTAATTTTTTAGCAGACGCTTTTATCCCAAGTGACTTACAAATGCAGAGAACAATAGAAGCAGTCAACAAAATGGTCATGTGACAAGTCCCAGTTAGGCTAGTAGTACATTAGCAAGGTGCCTTTTTGGTAACAAGTTTCACTAATAAATCATTAACAAACATAATTCTTAACAGATCATTAGTTCATATATATTCATGTTGATAGAAATATGAGAATGTGCTTGTTAATGTTAATTTAAATAGCAGATTATTAGATTTAATGTACATTTTAAATGTCTATAAACTCTCAATTCACATGATCATGCACTTTTTAAACATTTATATACAAATGATTTTTAAGCTTTATTAATAAATTATTAACCAGGTTTTTGGCTCTTTATCTGGTTATTCTGTTAATAATAATGTTGGATGCTCAGTTTCCTTTTAGAATAACAGAGGACCACTTCACATATTAGTCATTTCAGGGTTAGTCATTTCTAAAAATATTAAATGCATTTTCAGTATAAATTTCACAGAAGCCAGAAGATATTTTGAAGAATGATTGGAACCAAACAGTTGTTTGGCACCATTGTGTTCCATAGTAGAAAAAAAAAAAATACTATGGAAGTCAATGGTGCCAAAGACCCAATCATTCTTCAAACGTGAGTAAATTATGACAGAATTTTCATTTTTGGGTGGAGTATCCCTTTAAGGTGTATATTTTTCACTGTATCTGGTGCTAAAGCTAACAAATCTTATTAAACTTTGATTCGTATATTTTGCACTTCTACACATTTGCAAATGTTGATTTGATACTTCAAGCACTTCAAACACTAATCACGTAAACATTAACTAATAACCACATAAAGGTTATACATTTGGTCTTAATTGTATTTTTTGAATTGTACATTGTACATTGAATACAATATAATTGTATTTGTTATTTGTAAATGTTAATAATTTCAACAACTAATCATTTTTTGTGCCTATATGGGCAGTCATCTCAATGGCAAAAAGATGGATTGACTCACCAAAAATTATTTTATCTCCTGTGAGGAAACGCATAGGAAATGATTAGACAGGAATGTCTCAAACATCGGACTACAAACTGAGATCAGCCCAAAATGAGCTAAATGAGTATTTTTAGCACACTTTAACATTACAACAAATTATACGAAGAATGTCTGATTGAAGATATTTCAAAGAAAAACAAAACACCAAGTATGGGAACAAAATTAGGGGACTTTGGTACAAAAACAACTGTATTTATTGAAATCTCTAACAAACACATCAACATGGTCTTCGGGGAAACCTACAAGATACATTAGTGGGATCTACACAAAGCTGTGGCTGAGGGTATAAATTTACAGCCGTGGTGTAAAACAGCCCATTAAACTCAAGCGAGGAGAGACAAAAATACTATAAGAGCTTTGAGAGATGGGCTCATCCAGTATCCCAGCATGCCCCACAGAAGTGCTTTAATCGGCAATACAGAGACAGTCCATCTGTCAACAGATTGAGTCATGCATGAGTTTCAACACGGATCCACCCAATGGCATTATAAGATCAGAATTCTGATAAGTATCATACAGCTTTGGAATGACAAAGGTGTAAATAATGATATGATATACCCTACCGGTCAAAAGTTTTAGATCAGTAAGATTTTTTATGTTTTTAAATGAAGTCTCTTAATGCTCACCAAGACTGCTTTATTTGATGAAAAAAAAAAATGACAAAAAGTAATATTGTGAAATATTATGACAATTTAAAATGACTGTTTTCTATTTTAATATATTTTAAAATGTAATTTGAAAGCTGAATTTTCAACATCATTATTGTTGCTGATTACACATCAGTTTTCAGTGTCCCTGATTTTATGCTCAAAAAACATAAATTATTATTTATTATAATAATTTATGTTATAATTATATCATTTATTTAAAATAGAATCTTTTCTAACATTATAAATGTCTTTACTGTAACTTTTGATCAATTTAACTCATTCTTGATGAATAAAAGTATTTTCTAATTTCTTTCCCCCAAAAATAAAAAATAAATTCTTCCTGACCCCAAACTTTTGAATGGTAGTGATTAATGTTACAAAAGCTTTCCATTTCAGATCAATTCTGTTCTTTTGAACTTTCAATTTATCAAAGAATCCTGAAATAAAAATGTAAAAAAACTGTTTTTAACATGGATAATAATCATAAATGTTTCTTGAGCATCATATTATAATAATTTCTGTAGGATCATGTGACACTGAAGACTGGAGTAATGATGCTGTAAATTCAGCTTAGATCACAGGAATAAATTACACTTCACTATATATATTCACATAGAAAACCGCCGTTTTAAATTGTAATAATATTTCACAATATTACTGTTTTTTTTTGTATTTTTTATCAAATATTTGCAGCCTTGGTGAGCAGAAGAGACTTTTTTTAAAAACATAAAAAAAATCTTACCGATCTAAAACTTTTGACCGGTAGTGTACATTTTCTGATTAATTATCTTTTGCACACACAATTCATTTTCTTAAATTGTAATTGCAACTTAAACTGTAAAGATTCGTGGCAAAAGCACAAAATTACTAAAACTTAAATAAAAACTTGAAAAAAGATAATCCAATAGATTAATACATATTAACCAGGACTGGAAATGGAATTAGACAATTCCATGGATTTGGTATATATTTACCAGTGATCCACATCGGCGTCATCAAACTGTCCAGCGATTGAGCTCGAGTCGACTTCCATTCCATCTGGTTGCAGAGAAAAGAAAAACAAGTTTAAGCACCGTATTAAATTATGAGCATCCTGTCCTGAACTGCTCCGCTGGGCTTTACACATAACAGATCCATTAGCTTTCAGGAAATCCTGCTCATTACACACACAGCCCCATCAGCTAAACAGACTCTGGCTCCAAGAATGCTTGAATTCACACTCTTCCCCGACTGACTGAAATAAAATCATATGTACACGCACCAAGACAAGATCCACTGAATAAAACATTCATGCATTAATGCATATAAAACATACTAAAATGTGACTCTTTTAGGACCATGTGAGGTATAAAGTTGCATGACCTTTCTCTGTTACTGCCATTTTGTGGCTGCTCATGTGCATAATGATTTTTTTTTTCCCATAAATAACTTTTACAATCAAGTAAATTCACCTGGGATGTCCATCAAACAGTGTGAAAAGCTCTCTCAAACTTTCATACATTCTTTTATTTGTGTTTTGGATGACCAAGTTACCACAGTTTTACATGCAATGTGGTCATATATATATTAGCTAATGTCCTCCTGTGGTGAAAATCAAGCTTTTGATGCAATTTATATGTTTATGTGGTGTTTTTAATATGCTTTAAGACAAACCATGTGCAAATTCATGAGTCAGCACCATTGCGGATTGGTCTGACTACGTTCAGCGTTTTCATCTCTCAGTTTTCCTGAGAACAGCCGGCCAATCATCGAACAGAGGGTGGGCTGAGAGCCGTGATCTAGACGCTAAGCGCCGAGTTTAAGATTGTATTTTAGGTCAGGGAAATCGAAAACGACCGCGGATATGGAGATACGGGATGCAGTTCGCTCCGTTGTGGAGAATATTACCAGCATTTGCAAACTGAAGCCCGAACAAGAAGAGTGTTTGTTAAACTTTTTGAATGGAGGTGATGTTTAAGTTAGAGAGAGAGGTGATTGCGTTATGTGATTGGCTTACGGGTAACCAATGATTATATACTTCAGACAAGCGCCCCTTCCATAATCTCTCTAGCTGCGTCCAAAATCGAATACTTCCCTACTATATAGTATGCGAAACAGTACGCGAGCAGAGACGCATGTCCGAAATCATAGAATTCGAAAAACAGTAGGTGAAACGTACCCGGATGACCTACTTCTCCCGGCGAGATTCTGAAGCGAAGATACGATGGACACTTTACTATTGTAAGACTGGAAAACTGGTTAAAGAGAAAATATCTGACCAGTGGCCTCTAAAGACAATGGCAAGTTAACATTTGACCCTCTAGCCCCTTCCTCTGACCATCTTATCTACATCTCTCTCTCTCAGTCAGTAACACTGAAAACTCACACAGGAATAGATGTGGTTTTAATGTAAAGGTGATAATCTTTAAGGATTGTTTAGTATCATTTTGAAGCTGTCAGGGTGACTGGTAATAATGTCTCATTTCCAAAGAAGTAAAAGAAAAGGTAATAAGGTTTAAGAAGTTTAGGAATAACTGGCCCACAAAGGAATGTGGTTTCTAGTCACTCCAAAGGTGTAAATGCTAATTTCCACTGCATATGGTCAAAAACTTCTACCCCCAGTAAGTTTGTTGGGGGAATTCAGTAACTCTCCATTGTTTACGTATCAGGTACATGATTTACATATCAGGTAAGGTCTGGCTATATAAGGAAATGCAATGGGGAGTTCGGGGCTGCATTTTCTCTATCAGATCAGCCCATGATGCTGTGTCCTCAAGGCTCAGCATTCATGTAGTTAATATGTTGGGTAAAGTTGTTCTAGAAACATTTGATGGTTTGCTCTGATTATCTTTTGGAATTGTAATAATACATTTACCTGACATTATAAATTATATTTGATTATTCTAACAGACTTTGACTTTATTTTCATTAGAGTTAAAAGGAATAGTCAAACATTAACGTATATTTAATGATGCACAGATATCATTGATAAACGGGTTTATACATTATATATATATTTATTAAATGTGGGAAAGACGGAACACGCGTGAAACCTTCACCACGAATAGAACGCCGCATTTGGATCGATTTTGTGGCTCTTTACACTATCCCATGATGCCACGGGAGAGGAGTTGTTGTTATATTTGAAAATGGCGGAAACCGGAGACGCGGCTGTAAAGTTAGGAGATAAATACACACACATGCGTATCCATACTGATTCATTCATGTTTATTTATCGATGGTAATATCACAAGCAAATAAATGGCTTTTTCCTTGCCAAAAATCAACATCTGTCATTGTTTGAGGTTGTGTGTGTGTTTTATTTGAGAAATTCCACAAAAGGCGTGATCTGTGAGCAGCTGACCGATGCCTCCTCTTGATTGTCGGCTAGGACGACGTAAAAACACAGATGAAAACAGAAAGCAGAACTAAAAACAGCGCAAAATTGGTGCAGTCACTGGAATGGGCTCTTTCAATTTTCACACTGTTGTGACAACGTATGTCACGCGACAACAACATGGCGCATTCATACTACCCGTATTCATACTACATAGAACGTACTTTTTTAACGTGAAGTACGTTCTTATTTAAATATAGTACCTACTCACAAAATACGTGATTTCTGACACAGCCCCTCTCTCCTCCCCCACAATGAGTGGACACGGCCACAAGAGTGTTGTGGTGCTCTGTCTGTCTGATCCACTTTCAACAACAGAAAGGCTGCACCTTTAACATGAACTAGCAATGAACAATACTTTTACAGTTTTTAATATCTTCTGCATTAATAATTAAATTTCAACATTTACTAATACATTTTTAAAATCAAAGGTTCTATCTGTTGAATGTTTTAAATGTTTTATTTTTTATTAACTTTATTTTATCAAAGATTTAAATGCTGTAAAAAATACATGTAAACTGCACTGCGACCATTTGTAAAGTGTTACCATTATTTTAATAATATATTTGAATATTATAATAATATAGACCTTAGTCAGGGTAGCGCTATTTTTAAGTTGACAGGAATGACAACATGACATCATGACTTTTGCGTAAACATACACGCCACTTTCGAGTCAAGTGGCGAGTTCTCTACGCATTTTGAGCTATCCACGTGTATCCGCGTGCATGTCTACGCTATTAACGTCCGAGTGATTCCGCGTGTCTATGTCCGTGCGAAATGAAGCAAAATGTAGATCTACATCTGGGGAGCGATCTTTTTTTTCCTAGGATGGTGGTAAGGGAACAGTCATAAATGCCATTAACCCCAGTGACGGTTAGGTTTAGGGACGGGGTTGAGGTAAGTCATATATTTATATATACAGTAATAACGTTAAGTCAACGGCGTTCATAAACACGCTGAAAAGCGATTATGCGTCTTGATAGCACGCCAAAAATGGAAATACGAATTGGCGCGTCATACACACGCTACTTCATGAGATCAGTCTGGGAATGAAAACGATGCTCTGAGGGATCACAGTGGGTTCAATGGATTGTATTGTTGTTTAATAGCATAGCAATTATTTAGTCGATGAAACTCCATTAATCAGTTTTAAAAATTGCGAGATGTAAAAATCATGTGATCTACAGCTTTATACGGGGCATGCTATTGTAAAGAATAAGTCTATTCCTTCAGAACACCCTCATTTTCATTCGTCATAAATTCAATATGCCATCTAATCTTCATTAAGGTCTATTGTAAACTACAGTTACTTCACTGGATCTTTGTGAGATACTACAGATAAACCATCACTACTGAAATAAATCATATGCACAGACCTTCAAATGCAGTCGAAGCCTCGTCGGTTCTGACTCCGGCCATGTGGTACTGCTGTGCGACAGACTGTGCCAGCATCCCTTCCAGTCTGTCCAGTGTGGCCTGACCCTCTGACGTCAGGTGAGACAAGCCCTCCTCATAGGTGTAAAACGTGGGAACGTCTCCATGACCCTGCTCTTGCTCTAAAGAGAAAAACGTGTAAGAGAAACAATACATTGAAACAATGTGTGTGAAAGCTTCAGAAGAGACACCAAACTTCCATGGAGAACTTCAAAATTATTTAAAAGAAGCTAAATCAGCCAAAAATACAGGTTTAATCTGACATCACATTTCTAAGATCAATACATTTAAAAAAAACTCCAAATTACATTCTTTTAAGACAAGTGTTCTCACTGTCTTGGGATCCCTGGACACACTTTTTTAAATTTATTTTTATTTTTAGACCCTGAAAAGTCATAATAATTGATAAAATATTTAATATAATGAATAGAAATTTTTTCTAGTTATTTCAAGCTATATTATATCATGTAGAAATATGCTGAGAAATTGCCATCAAAGATCATTATTTTAAAATTAGTTAATTTAATTATTTGAATTTTAATATTTATAAATGTTATTTTATTATTCTAGAATAATGAATTTAGTTATATTAATTATAAATAGTTTATTTATTCCATTTACTTTAATACATTGCAACTCTGGTTTGTGCAAAAAAAAAAAAAAAAAAAGTCAGTCAGTCACAGCAGCTTTGGTACCACTTTAGTTCTTTAGTCCATTTCTCATTAATACTTATAAAGCACATTAATATTAATTAACACATATTAATGCCTTATTCTGCAAGGCCATATTCGACATACCTTAATACTATATAATACTACCATATTCCTAAACTTAACAACTACCTTACTAACTATAGATAAGCAGTCATTAGGAGGTTATTGAGGCAAAAGTCGTAGTTAATAGTGAGAATTGGACTCTAATCTAAAGTGTGACCGCAGCTTTAAAAGCAGAAATATCTTTACCTATCCACAAGTTTCCTACGCCCCATGAGGCCTTGCGTCAAAAGTGGGCGTGACTTCCGGTTGGAAGTAAACAAAGCGCGATTTGACATGCTTGACACTCGTTCATTCAACAGTTGACAGTCATTCAAGTTATAGCGATCCAAACTAGCTGACGATGTGGGAACACAACCTCAACGAAATTCAAAAGGGTGAAATAACAGTACCTTTACCCTCCGCAGTAGTTGATTGGGAGTATTATAATAACATTATTAAAAATCAATACTCATCAAGGCATGGTGACAGACAGTTGTGCGAGCTGACAAACAATTAAAATAAAAAATACACACTTAGTCATTGTGCTTTGGAGTTTATTCAAAATTATAAATGAATGTGCTGCTTGAATACATTAACTGGCACATTTGGTATTCTGTCAACTCAGGCTTTGATCCTGAGTTTAGGTGTAACATCATCAGTAGCGAACAGCCAATCACATGCTGATAGAGTTTATAGAATATTGAGAATTTAAACAAATGTACACAGGAAGATTCGTCGTCTTTTGGGAGGTGATGGAAACGACAGCCGTTGGCAGGATCAGAGACGGGCTCTGGCAGGATCACTCTGATTTCGTTTTCAGTTTATGTTCAAAACAATCACGTTTAAGCCACTGAATTAGTTTAGTCCGGTTATACATACAACCGCGAACAGCACATGTTGTCCTTGAGCTCCGTAACGACATGTCTTATAAAGATTTGCGTCTTTAAATAGTAAAATAATTCTCCGAAAAACAGCTAGCCTCTTCACGAACTAACACACAAAATACCATTGGAATGCTACTTCCGCCCCCTCACCGGAAGTTTCACCCACTTTATTTTTTACAGGAGGGCCCCTCGGAAACTTGTGGTTATGAGAGACCTATAAATATTGCCATGGACAACAGGTGACCTTGGAGTCAAAAAGGTTCAGAACCACTGCACTAGATGCATCATGGGTCCAAATGACACTCACCCGCCTCCTCTACGTCATACTCCTCTCCCTCATAATCGTCATCATCGGTGTCAGCGTCCTCGGGGTCCGGGTGCAGGGCCTGACATTCACACATGGTGGAGAACATGGGCTCCACTGCAGTGCACACACAAACACACGCTGTTACTCTCTACAGGAGTGATGCTCACACTGAACTCATCAGTGTTCGTTCCAAACACTCACATGCGGCTTTATCACTAGGCACAAAGCGGATCTCTGTGATGGTTTGCGAGTCTTCACTGTCGCTGTCACTCTCCTCATCATCCTCTAATGCATCATCTGGAGCTTTATCCTGCTGCTCTCCATCACCTTCATCTGGAAGACACAGAATTTCAGAACTCAGACTCAGAAAAGAACTGCTGACCAAAATGTCTGAAGTAATGCATCACTATTTTTTTTTTGTGGAAAATTATGTCTCACCATCCAGTTTTGCATTGACCATCACATACAGGTGCTCTTCTGGAAAGGAGCTAAGATCCCGTGAGATTGCATGCAGACTGATGGAAGGGTATTCAAGACAGAAACCCATCCCTGAACCATCAAACCAGGACAGATGCCTGCAAGGACACATAACAGCTGCATTAGTAAACATAGGTCCCCAAAACATCATGAGTGTAATATGGTAATGCACAACATAATCAAATACTAAATAACATAAATATAAAGCAAATTAAAGATGGAAAGAAACACCAACTGATGCTATCTGTGCCATTGTTCTACTAAAGTACTTTTCGTGAGGTGTCTACTAACCCTTGCTAGGCATGATATGTTTATGCATAAATATGTCCACAGGTGTCACCTGATGTAGAACACGCATCCCACGTGTACACAACACTAATGTTTTAAGTTAGTTAACGTGCACAGAGACTCACGCTTCAGCCACAAACAGAGTTCCAGATCCCAGTCTTTTCCCGTCCAGAACCGCGGTTGTTTCGGCTTGCTGGAGCCGCACGCCCTCGCTGGGTGGAGGTAAACTCTTCAACACTACCATTGTGATGAATTAAATCACCGTGAAGATGCTGAATGCGCTAACACTGATGCCCTAGTGAGACAATACACAGTCACAAAGCACTGCAAAAACAACAGTAACTCTCATTCAAGCGTTACCAAGCTTTCTCTTTTAAATTCATTAATATACAAAAAGTAAAATGCGACCGGTTTGCGTGGCGAGAAACTTTCGAATGGGTTTTATAGTTCAAAGATTCACTGTCATGCGTCACTTCTGTAGTTCTCACTCATTGTGCGACGACTGTCTCTAATAACTGTTTCCTGTGGGACACACGGGTCATTCCTGCAGGGGGCGCTGAGTGGCACAAAAATACGGATTCTCCATTGACTTGCATTGACGGGTAAATACGTTTTTGTCTTATTGGAGATGTTTGTGCAGTAATAAGTACAATTATTTCAATAATATTAATTACAAAGATAAATATACAACAAACAGGCGAATATTCACAAGCGCAATCTCTGTAGAAATATATTAGTCTGTAATAACAAACAGATTTTCATTGGTTCACTCCTCAAAACGCGGAGAAAAGTAACAACTATCTTATGATACCACTGACTGTTCGTTTGCAACGTCAGCACCGGTGTAAATAATTTTACACTTGAAATACTGACTAATGACAGATGACGTCCGTCCGGGCCACTAAGTACAACCAGAGCCCGTCTCTGGTACAACCCATTGTGTAAAACCATAATCCATTCTACCAATTATTTATTTCCATTCATCAGCGACATTCGCGCCGCTTTATGACGCAAAAAGAGCGCGTGCGTTTGATACCACAAGGCAAAACCCTAGCGCCTCCTCAGGATCGGAGGAAATATACAACAGAGTAAACACAAACAGTAGTAATTTGAATATTTTGGTTCATAATCCTTTGTGTACAGTGCATAAGTTCAATAGATTCATTTATTTTTTGCATTTGGGTAGTTGACCAATAAACAGTTTAATTATTCTATTATTCTTGTATGCAGTTTTATGACCTCACGTGACTTTGTATTCTCAATATTGTGTCAATATCAAACATATGACTACATTTGTGTACTTTCCCTTTACTTATACAGTCACACATTTTAACCTAAAATGTTAATATCGAAAATGAAATAGCCATAAATTTCAACTAGCCATACAAGTAAATGCTTCTTGTGTCTTGAATCCATTGAAGGTTTAAAACACACAAATTTCAAGCCAGGGACATTAACAGCAATATTAAGTTTATTTTTGTTTTGTGAATAATTTTTTTTTTTTTTTGAAATATGGAGACATACATCTGTAAAGTAAGAGTAAAATAAACTGAGAAGGAAAATGAATTCCAGTAGTACAAGGCTCAAAAACACATTCTTAACTGAAAGCAAGGACCATAATTATTAATCTAGTGCTTGTGGCTTTTGTTGTTATTGTTGTTTTTGGATTTATTCTGTAATGGGGTGGATTTGTGTTGGAATGACTTCCATAGTGTTCTAATTCAAACAATCCAGCATAAAAGACACCCGCTTGGAGTCAAAGAAACCTTTAAAAACAACTCTATGGAAAGAGCGATCCAGACTGCGGTGTCGAACAATGCGGTCCCACCATCAAAGGTGCTTGGTCGACAAGTGCATTCAGTTGACACATAAAGCTCAGACAGGGACTTAAAAGTGACTGAATGTCTCCGAAAACGTCCTAAAATTTCAGCAACAGCTTTCAAAGTGCAGAAATTTCATTATTTTTAAAATAATTAAATAATATTGTTTTTAACATCACATACAATGTTATTTTAGTAGAGAGTATATTAGTCTTTTTAAATAAAAAAATAATAATAATCGAAATGACAGATTACGATCATCATCCAATGTGTTTCGTCCTTTTTTGCTGGTCTACTAACTAGTTTAATTTCACCCAAAATGAAAAATTCTGCCATCATTCTCACCCCGAAGTTCGAGCTACTCGTTTCCATAAAACAAAAGAGAAAATCTCTTCTTGTGCTCCACAGAAAGTCACGTGGTTTTGCAATGACAAGAGGGCGAGCATATGATGTCAGGATTATCTTTTTTGGGTAAACTATCCCTTTAAGCCTTTAATTGGATGAAAGCATTTAGGCAAAGTTCGGCATCAAAGGTTAATGTACAACGTTTCCATGTACAACAAAGAATAAAACATTAATACAGAGAATGTAAACCTCTAAAACTCCAGTCTAAAACTAACAGAACACGTAAGCTTCAAATGCACGCCATCCAGTTTCTCCGGAGGACGACAAAGCCGCTTTATACAAACAAAACTGTACTGGCCGTTAATGACAAAGTGCTTTTACTCTGAGGAATGGTTACTGTAGTATTAAGGAGACCCTGTTCTAATCTGGGAAGGATGATACATGCGGATGTACGGAGTGGATTCAAACATCTGAAACGGACAAATACGGCATTCCTCTGGAAGCTTCATTTTTGGTCCACTACACCCAAAAACTACGGTGGCTGATGCGGGACATTCCCGTGACAGGTGACTCTCAGTCGAAAGGCTATGAGAAAATAAATGCATGTTTTACCTACAGAGCACATCATGACAACTGTTCACTGTCGAAAACAAAGTTAACAAGGTCCGTGACGCCAGTGAACTCTTCCTCGTCCTCATCGTCATCGTCATCCTGAGCTGCGGTCCTCAGCGGGACCAAGCCGTTGTGCCGGCCAGGACCTCGGGGGTCCGCAGTGTTTCTGGCCGTGTGCCTCCATCTGACATTTCCACGTTTGTTTTCCTCTTCCTCCTCCTCGTCTTCGTCTGTTTCTATGCGGTTCGACCTTTTGCGGAGGGGCTGCTCATCCTCCTCAGAGTCCTCTGTCTCTCCTCGGTCCTCCTCTTCATCTTCACTGGAGCTTTCCTGCCGAGTCCGTTTTATTACTTTGTGCCTAGGTTTGGAGTCTTTCCTAGTCGACTCGCACTTCCGTCCTCTTTCTGGTCTCTTGAGTGATTCCTTTGGCTCTAAGTCTTTAGAAAGCGTGGACTCTAGAAATATAGGATGAGACGAAAACAATTTACATTTCTAGTTGCAAATTAACATTATAGCTAACAGTATTTATTTAGTCTGATGATGTGGCAAAATAAACAGATGTAAATAGTAGGGCTGTGAAGCGATTAATCGCGATTAATCGCATCCAAAATAAAAGTTTGTTTACATAGTATATGTGTGTGTGTAGTGTGTATAATTATTTTGTATATATAAACACACACATGCATGTAATAAATATTTGCATATATATACTTTATATATATTTATACATGAATATTTGATATATTAATAATACATTTTTCTTAAATTTATACATGCATATGTGTGTATTTATACATACAAAATAATTATACACACCACACACACATATATTATGTAAAACTTTTATTTTGGATGTGAATGTGATTAATCGCGATTAATCGTTTCACAGCCCTAGTAAATAGCAAAACGGAGGGTCTTAAGAGATGCATTGTTTTGTTTTCATTTTGTCTTGTTGTGCAAAAAATAAATAAATAAACCATAATAAATAACCATAAATAAACCACTGAGGGTTTAGGCACTAGTACTTATACAAAAAAGGGCCACAAAAATCTTAGTAAATATATTTATATATACCCTCTATATACAGAGGCTACCCTCTGGTTGTCTTTGGTTATTTTAGAGTGAAAAATGTTGTTTTGATTCTTAAAGCTACACTGTGTGATTTTTACCCCCATCTAGCGGTGAAAAGGTATATGACCATCCAGTGAATATTAGTTTCTGTTCCTCTCAATTCCGATTTCGTTTCAACTCCTGCGGTGGCCAATGTAGTCCAAGATTAACATGGCTTCCAGTTCGACCTCGTCCATGAGCATTAACTCGAACGTAAACGCGAAAGGCGAAGCTTGAATTAACGGGTATGTCCCTCTTTGGCTAATGTACTTTCAAGAAGGAGGGGCAACATGGCGACCGACATTAGAATCCCTTACCCGCATGTATTTTCAATGGCATATTATACACTCACGAGAATACTTTATTACTTGAACGAAGTAAATATACATTAATGAGGACATATATTTTTGAAAGAACTAAGTGTTTTTAGCTAAGAATAAACTAAAAGAGTTACACAGTGTAGCTTTAAAAAAAAATGTACACAAAAAGGAAAATCTAAATTGTCTAAAAAAACACACACACTTTTGATCTTCAAGGTCAAAAATGACCAACAATAGCATTGAATGGGAGATACAAAAACACAGCAATTTTGAACAACTAGGGAATATACAGCCATATATATTTTATTTTATTTAGAAATAAATGGTGCATAATTTAGAGGTAAATATTGTCTAGTATGATGAAATGTACAAGAATAAATATCATTGAAACAAAATATAGTACATTCATATCATTCAAAAAATGTTAAGCTAATTGTCCTGGGCCTGTTTTGACCGCCAAGGATCACATGTGTGACCCCTGAGTGAGGAATATGAAGAGATGACATATATTAACAAATGTGAAAATAGGAGTGTGGTGGCGCTCACCTTCACTGTTGGAGCTGGACAGTCGTCGACGGTGAGGAAGAGTGGGGTGTTTCTGATCGGACACCTTCCGTGATCCCTCAGACTCTGACGTCTCGTAGTAGTTGACCTGAGAGTTCTGACTCCGTCGCGGACGCCTTCTGTTGACATCCACGTCGCTGTCGCTGAACTCATTAGAGCCTTCTGTTTCTGGCAAATGAACAAGTAAAAGAAATCATTCAATAGGACTCTCTACCCAAACCTATTGAACTGCTTAGCTAGACAGCCTACCTCCAAAAACAAAAACACCAAAAGTATGCCGTCATATGAAAGTTGCTGGGTGCAAAGAGTGGACATTTCAAAGTGTGGACTTAATTTACGTTAAGTAAGGATTCTGCCTTAGAAGATACAGTAGCTGTACATGTGAAACAGCTTTGAAATAGAGCACATATGTAATTCTTTTAATACAGACCCATTTCCTCTTCCTCCTCCTCTTCCTCTGAGTCTAACAGGTCCTCCTCTGAGGAGCCTCTTCGTCGAGCGGGAGGTCTGCGTTTGCTCCTCCTGCTTCTCTGGGTGAGTGCGGTTCTTCCTGTTCTTCTGGAGGCTGGTTGATTCTCAGCGCCACTGTCACCACTGCCCCATTCACTCCCCGCATCACCATCAGACGCACCCTCTCCCGAAACTACGAATTCCTCCTCCTCCAGGCTAGCATTACAAAAGCATATATATATTAATGCTGATTCTGACCCAGTTTTATGTGGAAACCTATATAGCATGAAATGCCAGTCTATTGAATTTATGAAAATGAAAAAAGCAAAACTGTTTCCACAAAAATACCTATTTTAAAGTACAACTAATTTCAACATTGATATTGACGAGAAATGTTTCTTAAAGGAACACGCCGACTTTTTGGGACTTATTCACCGTATCCCACAGAGTTAGATAAGTCCTTCTCATCTCTTTGTGTGCTGTACTGCTAGCCTAGCTTAGCACAAAGACTGGAAGTAAATGGCTACAGCTAGCATACTGCTCCCAATAACTGACAAAATAACACCAACATTTTCCTATTTATATGTTGTGATTTGTATAGTCACAGTGTGTACAAATAACAAGGTTATATGAGACACAGCCATCTATTTTCTCAGAAGGCGAAGCACTGCTACTTGGGTGGAGTGATACAAATCACAACATATAAATAGTCTGTGGAGAAATGCAATCATCCATAGCTACGGAGCTCAGTCATGAGAGCGAAGGCATCACGTCACAGGCTTACGACATCGATAAGAGGAGCGGTGTCCGCAAACTCAATTGCTTGAAAAATAGCAAATAATCCTTCTGATTGGTCGGTGTATTTTTGCTCTATACATTTTAGGTTTATACTCAAATTCAGATTGTGTTGGGGGGGTGGGATTATTAGGCCATAAATCAGACAATTTGACAGGAGAGATATAATTTTGGCAAAAAAAAAAAAATTCCCGGCCAATGTTTGTTAATTACCGGACAACGGAAACCCTGGGATGGACTTATCTAACTCTGGGGGATACGGTGAATAAGCTAAAGTCCCAAAAAGTCAACGTGTTCCTAGCAGGCTAGCAGTTAATTTAATTTGTAATATTCAAAATATTAGTTTTACTGTATTTTTGATTAAATACATACAGCCTAGGTTGAAACCTCTTTCAAAAACATTTAAACTAACCATCTAACCTCAATTTCAACCAATTTGTAGGACAAATATTAAGCATATTTCCCCCAAATTCTTTCATGGCTTTTTTGTTGTTGTTGTAATTCTCATTAATTCTCACAGTGATTCTCATGGTGAATCTCAATAGATGTAGTAGTCAGTTTAGTTTAGAGTACAAAATACTGTTATGAGTGACAATGACAAAAGTGACATTGATTTAAATTAAGCAGTGCGACACAACCATAATGTGTAAATAACTAACAGCTTTGCATTAAACTAATTAGAATTTAAGGGGAAATTGTGGTCCTAGAAATAGGAAAATATAAGACATTTATAGAAAAAAATAGTCTTTTTCTTTTGATTTTGGGATAAAATATGACCAGCTTTACAGCTTTTGTGAGATTCACCGATAGAAGATATAATATTACCCATTATATTTTGAAGAACTGGTAAAAAAAAAAAAATCCACCTGATTTGAACCCCAAAATCCCAAATTTGAACTAATATTCGTATATTTTAAACACACACCTATCACTAAGCTGAAACTCATCCTCGCTCTCCTCCTCATCCACCGTACTGTCACTGTCCAGGTCATTGAGTCGCCGACGCTTCTTTCGCGGCGCGAGAGGTTTCACATGCCGTCGACTCTCTCGGCTCACCGTGTTCCGCTGCTGACTCGTGACAGTCACTACAGGTTTACCGTGACCAGCACCTGCAGAACACCAGCAGTGAATTTAATATGCATAGAAACACATATTATAAAGTATGAAACAATATCTCAAATGACCAACCTCCTCCTTCTGAATCTTGAAGGTCTTCCTCTATTGCTTCATCAATGGCTTCATCAAAATCATCAAATCTGGTGGTTAGTAGTAAGAAAATGAAGAATTAGTTAGACTTATATCTTCTCTTAGAGTCTACAAGAAATATTTGAAAACTTTACAATAAGGTCCCATTAGTTAATGCATTAACTAATAAACAAATTAAAATTAATTGTTAAATTAATTAACAATAGGCAATACATTTGTTGTTAAAGTTAGTTAATAAATAAAACAACTATTCATTGTTCATGTTAGGTCAGGTCCATTAAATAATATTAACAGATACAACGTTTGATATTAGCAACTGTTAAAATTAACATTAAAGGTGTCCTATTATGCTTTCATACATCTTCAACTTTTTTTAAGTGTGAAATGTTGCAGTTTCAGCTTGAAAAAGGTCTGCAAAGTTAAAACAGAACTAAGTATATCCTAAGGGAGTTATTCTCTATATCAGTAATCACTATTTCTGAACTTCAATCAGAGCACACTGTGCTTTTCAGAAGGAGGGGCTTCATATAGACAGCTAGCTAGCTAGCTAGATAGATAGATAGATAGATAGATAGATAGATAGATAGTACTTTATTGTCCGTGTACACGGAAATTTATCTTGCAATACAAGCTCTTTCAATTGTAACACAAACAAGCTAAAAAAACAAAACATGAGGTCATCAATAAAAAGTATAAAAAGGTACTTAAATAATATTATGGGTACTCCGCCCCGCAAGAGTGTTCTTCAATAGCCATAAATATATACATATATTAAAATGCAAGTGGGGGGAAACTATCACTTCTTTCCTCTCACGTGTTGATTCATCAACTAGTGTTACTGACAGACTGGGAGAGAGGTGTAACAATTTTGAACATTCAAGCATGAAAACCCCTTATAGGAGACCGAAAACAAAATCAAAACAACATAGGACAAGATTAAAAAATGACTTCTCATTGTTAGTTCACTAATGTTATCAAACGGAGACTTATTGTAAAGTGCTACCAGAAATATTGATTACCTATAACTGATGGATTTCTTCATCCTAGTCGATCGCCTCCCCAGACTCTTACTTTTCTTGGCATCCTTTTTTTTCTCGGTCATGGGATCTTCTTCATCACCGTCCTGACATGATGAAGAAGTGCAAATTTAAAACCAAATAAAGGTAATCCCATTTTATTAATTTGTGTAATTTATATATCTTATATTAATTTAGATACAGCATAGCCTACTTTAGCATTATTTACTATAGTATGGCATATGGTACAATACAGTATGGCACTATATATAAATATAATATAAAATGGGCTGCATACTTACTGGATTGGGTATAATGTTCTCCACGCTGATACCCACATACACTAATCGCTCACGTCTGAGAGAAAACAAGAAAAATCTCAGAATCAGACTCACATGAGCATATTCATCATCCATCATGATTCATAGTAATGATGATGATGATAAGCTGGTGAGACCATTTATGAGGTGTGTGTGTGGATTTATACCTTCGTTCAGCTCTCTCTTTCTTCTTCAATGCAGTGTCCAGATTCAGAAGCTGTTCTTCCAGTCTCTGACAGAGAAGCTTCTGTAAATGACAAGAATATATACTTGATTAATATAGCTCACATACACACACATAAGGCATTAACACAGTGATTTAAGCCCTTACATGCTGGCAAGGAGGGCAAAACCATTCTCCATCAGGAATGATCATTAGAGGAGGTCTCAGACAGGCCGTGTGATATCCGCTGTCACACATGTCACAAAGAAGGATCTGGGACGAAAATACACAAGACAGAAAACGTGAAATTATGTTCTAGAATAGTAAATAAATAAATAGTGCCAAAGAAAGTACTAGGTAATATAAGGTAACTACATGGGTTAAGGTTAGTTTGTGGTTATAGTACCTAGTTATTACCCAGTTATTACATTTACATAGTATGTACATGGGGAAGACAGTACAATAAAGTAATACCTTTGTTTCTTCTAATCTTTTGCCATTTGACAGACAATCTCATCTTTTAGCTTAAATCATTTTAGAAACCCATATGTGCATCAATTGTTGTCTGAATAAACGTACAGTATGTGTTGGAGTTTTACTGAAAGCATTTTACTGAAAGCACATTCTGTATTGTGTTTTTCTTTTCTTTTTTTGCTTAGGCAATTTGGCAAGTTTTTCACCATACAGATAATAAAACATGTTATCTTAGCAATATTACTATTATGGCATTTTTAAATATTTAAATTAGTTTTTATTTTTTTAATTTTCAGTTTCCATTTTAATTCTAGTTCAAGTTATTTTTTTATACAGTTTTAGTTAAAGGGTAACTAAACCCCTGGTCAGAACCTGACTCAACCCACTGGCAATATTTGAAAAATACTGAAAAAGTGGGCAGACCCCAGCGGAGATAGAGGGGACGAAATTTCAAATTTCAATACTCGCAATTCCAACTCCTGACTCGCTACAGTGGTTTTGACGAAACAAGCTGTTTTTAATAAAACTTTTTATACTGCCAAGGGCGTAGCTCGTGCCAAGAGCGTGGTGAGCTGAAACCTGCGTACGTCACGAAGTGCGGAACATCCGATAGGAAAATTCAACTGCAGTAGCCACCGTTTAACCTGAAGAGGGCAGCACTAAGACGTTTTTACACCATATACTGTAGAAATTAAACACTTTATACACAAATGTCAAAAAAGTTACTCTAATCAACGACTGGTATTAATAAAGATCCATTCTTACAGATCATTAACTAAAAAAAGTTATTTTAAGGTTTAGTTACTCTTTAACAATAACAAAACTAGGTGACTTGCATTGAAGAGAAGCACCTGATCTCTTTTAATTTGGATTAGTAAGTAACCAAAGTAACAATTAACCACATAGAACCGCTCTAATACTGAGTTTTACATAAGCAAGCACCACTCATGTTGCTGTCATTTGATACTGTGGTTGTACACAGTACATGGAGTAAAATTTCCTTATTGAGGCATTAAAGCATAATCTATTTTCATTTCTTAAGTGGTAGTCTGAATTGATAAAAGAGAACTCACTAGTTCTGGGTGGTTAGCGAGCCCACAGTGTTTACAAGCATCTTCAGGTTGAATCTCGTTGGATTGGTCTGATTCGGTCTCACTCTTGTGGTCTTTTCTCTCTGATTTGGTGTCTTCATTGTTTGCAGCGTCGTCGTCGGCCACTTCCTCCTCCCGATCCGCAGCACCTTTGAGTTTGCTATTTTTCGTACGAATTTTCGACCAACGAGTACGCCTGTGTCGCCGTTTGGCCTAAAAGAGTAAAAAAACCAACATTTGCATAAATAAAAAGCTTTCTGTGCAATTTGTTCGACTGGATATAACAAGCTTTTGGACTACCTTCAAAGACTTAGGCTGTCCTTCCATGTCCACTTTTTTTTGCAACTCCTTGGGATTCACATTCACCTCTTCGTCCACTATGCGTTCCTCTTCATCTTGTGCTTCTGAGGAGGCCTTAAGTTTTCCATCTTGCTTCTTATCTCGACAATCTGCCACTTTGGGGCTAGGCTTGCAGATCCTGGCAGATCTCCGTAGGGATCTCCGATTGCTGGTTTCCAACTCTTCGATGTCCTTGTGCTGGAGTTCAGGCGTTCGCCTATGAAGCGGGATCTTGATTTTCAGGCGAATCCCCTCCTTCTGAAGCTCCGACGATACCTCTTCATTATCGTTGTGTCCAGTTTTTTCACTGTCTTCCGCATCCTTCACCAAACCCTCACCAATGCTGGATAAGTGCTCAGTGTTTTGGCTGTCTTCTTTCGCTTGGAGCTTGGATTTGGCTTTTTGTGACCTTCTCTTTCTTGGGCTTTTCAGTCGTTTGTCTTTGCTGTCGTCCTCAACATCAGTTTTTTCTCTGGCTGACAAAGTCTTGCTGTTTTTGAGTTCTTCTTCCTTGTCAATTTTGTCAACCTTTTCCTCAACTGAAGTCTTTTCCATCTCTTCAGTCATTGGCGACTCCTCAACAAGGTTTGATACTTTTGCTTCCACATCTGGGCTCTTATTGCAAGCATCTTTTGACACCAGATCCTCAAGGACACTGCATGGATGAGGACCATTGTCTGCTTTAACCATGGATTTCCCAACAAGTACAGACTGTCTTACGCTATCTGCGCCTCCAACTTCAGTCTTCAAGACATTCATATTCCCATGATGACCATTTGAAGAATTATCGTTTTCATTCAAAGGCTTCTTTCTCTCAATGGGACCTTTGATGACTCCAACACCTACGTATTGTTCTTGTGATACCGTATGGTAAAGATCAACAGTTGAATGCTTCCCAAGTAGCTTTTGTGGGACAGGGATGATGGCTGTTGGTCCTTTCTCCTCATCAGTTGGGAATTCTCTTTTGATTTGCTGCTCCTTCAATGGCAAGACGGCAGGATTGCGAACGATGATTCCTCCTGTGCTGATGCTGCCATTGCTGTTAAGGTTGTTGTTGCTGTGATTGACGTTGGTGTAGTGATTGCTGACATCATATCCTCCACTCCTTTTCAACTCCCTCTTCTTCAGCGGTATTTTAGCCTGTTGGTCGCTCTTTACAGTTCTAGCCACATTCCCAAACATCATCTCTTTCTTGTCATCGTGCACCTCGGATTTCTTTGCCGGTTCTTGTTTGATGGAAGCAGGAGGCATGACGACAGAAATGGCATTCCATGGTTTGGGATCATCTTTTTGTTCTTCTTTGACAAGAGTTTTGATCGTACTAACCCTGTTGTCGATGACCAGTTTAGGCTTGGAAATTTCAACAACTTTCTCCTCTTGCTCTGGTTTAACAGGATCCATTGGTGTTTCTTTTTTAATGTCTTTAGGTATTAACCCAATTTCACTGGAATTGAAGGTGGTATTGGAAAAGTCCCCTTGTCCCGATACAGGGTTTCTCAAGTTCTCAGCTTCAGCCTCACCTTGAATACAAAACAATACAGTAGTTGACAACTAGTCTGAATATTGAAGCAGACATGTTCCTCTCAATGTCTGTGGTGCTCAAAGCCCTAAATGGGAATGATTTTCCAATGAATTTTACCTTTAACACCTTCTGCCTCCATATTTGGGCTGGTGGGACAGCCTTGTGTCTCTTGGTCAGTCACGGGTGTGTCAATCTTGGCTTTAAGCTGTTCTAGTGTGTCAGCAAGATCATTCCTATTCCTGTTTAAAGTAAAATGCATTTCTTATTCCTTGATAAACTTCATTAAAGGAGGTATAACTATTATACTTCTAGAAAAAACATTCTGAGGAAACACAATGTTCAAAACATAGGTATTGAATGTGCTGTTAGTGTTCTTTAACTTAAGATTTTATGTTCTCATAACTTGATACTATATGTGAAATGTTTCTTTTGCTTATTATCATTTTAATAAACCATTTCTGGTATTTTCCCCACAAACTGCTTACTTCGCAATGCATTTCCAGGAGGATCCATCTAAATCATCCTGTTCTTCAGAATAAACACGTATATTCTGTTCTTGATCTAACTGGAACCAGTACAAAAGACCTTCCTTGTCTCTACCGATGGGTTGTAGACGCATCTTGTCTGGGTCTTCCTCGTTGATTAATGTCTTAAACTTGAGATTGTCATCAAACTGGCACTCACACAAGTACTGTTAATAAAATAAAGAATAAAGGTGAAACTCATTAAAAAAATATATTCAAGATATTATTCAAAGGAAATATTCAAAAATATTCATATTCAAGGCACACTTTACACACTTTATTTGGGGGTAAAATATGACCTGGACATGTTCTTGACAAGTTACATAAGAAGCAATACTTCATAAAACGATATCTCCATCAAAAAAAGTCAAACTATTATTGATGTATAGAAAATAAGTCCCCTGGGAAATACTGACCTTTAAAATGCCTGTCTTACACTCAACTGTCATTTCTAGGTAGCTTTTTCTTTCCATTTCCCATGCCCAGGTGCTGTTAAATTCCTGGCACACCTGCATCAAAAATGATTTAAACAAACAGACAGATTTGCATGGATATTTCCATTTTCACGGTATATGATTTAAAACTACAACACTTACCTTTACAAGATACTTCTCCCATCTCTCTGGTGTGACTGTTTTGCCGATCTTCCGCAGTAGTTTGACATGGAGCTCAATCAATGGCCGAGGAACTAAATTGTACAAAAAAAGACGTGAGACGTGTTAAATTATTATAGCATTTAAAACTTCACATTAAAACCTCTTTTTTGAGACATAAAAACCATGCTTGCGCTGACTTTCAACAAATATTATATTATATAATAATAGCAACTGTTTTCCTGTCCCACGCACTTGTTTTTCATTTTGCTCATACTGTCTATACCTTTTATTTATTGTTTAAAATAAATAAATTAGAAACACATCTCTCTCATTACTATATCATCGATTTATCCAATCAGCTATCAGCAATGTCAGAGCGAAAACATAATTATGCAGTGACGTTTACAAGCAATTCTCCTAAATGACAACATTAGTGCTGTGCAGCTCACATTCAGCTATTGTTATAAGAAACCTAGGAGTACACAATTAATACAGTATTTAAAGTGTACTGGACGTAAACAAATCTGTGCAGCGATTCTATTATTACAGTTAGCATAGGAAGTTTGACAGCGGCCTGCGCATGTGCAGTGTGCGGGTACACTCACATCGTTGTTTATAATCTGAACGTAAATGAATATCAGACCAATTTATCGTACTATACTGGAGTGTCTCTGTATTTAATGGTCGCCGACAGCATGATAACACCTTTAGCAGTGCGTATGGTCACTCTGACGGCAATCATACACTGATATTAATCTTTAAATTGGATTTTTCCATGGGAAAGGGTGGAAAAACCACACATGACTGCTTTAAAAACACTTCGCCACAGTCCATCTGAAGCATCGGGCACACGATTCTCATCCAAACAAAGACTACGAAGGTACAACAAGCCAAACTTTAAGTGATCAAACCCCTGATGGGCAAAGATGAGGAGCCTGTCCAAATAAACACAAACCCAGCCTCTCCCGCAGCTCACCCGCTGATGTATCTTGTAAGTATCGCTCCAGCTGAGGGAACGTCAGCTCGGGCAGATCCAGAACAGGCCCGTAGCGCTCCAAAAAAGAGCAGACCACCGCAAACCCGGGACTGAGCGCTGGAGGAAGAGCTGCTGTGGTGCCCGGAGCAGCCATCTTTCCTGGAGATGACGAGCTATGCTCTGCTTAGACCCAAAACTGCCCACAATACACCGCGACACCCACCCAGAGCATCATCCAGAGGGGCATCTAGTGTGTGTGTGTGTGTGTGTGTGTGTGTGTGTGTGTGTGGATCACCACAATGCTACCATCATCGTCGTCATCGTCTTCATAACAATAACATATAAAGTGTTATTGTTATTGTGATGAAGATGACGCCACACTTTCTTTTTTTCCACGTACACTATGCTAATAGAAAGAGTGTCGTGTTTGTGTTTATTCATGACCGGAATGAATTGTTAAATAAATTAGTAAAGTTAATATTTAAATGTAAATGAAAAAAATAATTAGAACAGAAAATCGTATATATTCATAATAAGTGCTGCTTTAACATGTCTTGTTTCACTGACACTTCTCTATCATAAATGGTCGTGCTTGTGTTTATTAAAATATTTTATATTATATATGAATATGAATAATTAAATTATAATAATAATAATTAATAATATATTTTTTTTATTTTAAAAAATATTTTATTTATTCCTTTAAATAAAATTATTTACTATATTATCCAATTAATATATTAATTTTGAATATTAATATTCTGAAGCTGCTGAGAGGATGTGGACCATGCCGTTGACAGACTGACTCCAGCTTTTATTACGTCACTGAACGGCAGCCAATCAGCGTAAAGGACTGAAGCGTACGCTGGTCGGTAACGTACGTGGTAGGTGTGGCCTACCGTCACACGAAGAAAAGCACAACACAAGTAAGATTGGGTTGCGGGCAGAGGCAAGATTATATAATGAAAAATATTTATAGTGCATGAGTTGTACATTTATAAAGTTGTTTTTGTAATAAAAATGATTAGTTGCCTGAATAAAAACTCGTTAGAGAAAGCAGGTTTTATGACATGCATGCATGTTCAAGTGTTATAAGCTGGGTAGATTAAGGTTGATCATTTGTAAATAGTTTTTTTTTTGTAAGTTAATTAAGTGTTTAAAAACAGTCAGGGTTTATTAGAGTGACATCCTGTACAAAGATGGCAATACTGAACGATTAACATATTGATATACCATACCAGTGATTTTACATTGACACTAGCACTAGAATAATAATAAGGAACTAGCATGGTACAAAAAAACAAACATGGTATTAAACTATAGTAATATAGTATAATACAATGTAAAAAGTTAAGAAAAAGACTAATAAATACATCTGATTTGTCTTCCACTGTTACAGGAAAGCTGAGCATGTCTTCTCCAGAGATTGCTTCCTTATCCTGGGGCCACATGAAGGTCAAAGGATGCTCTGCCTCCTATAAAGACTGTAAAGTGTGGCCTGGTGGCAGCCGTGCCTGGGACTGGCGTGAAACCGGCACAGATGTAAGTTAAACACCAGATCACACTGTAAAATCACCCCCATCTTTATTACATAGTTCTGGCATGAAACTCTTGAGTGGTGCAGGCTGATAGGTCTTGAAATTATTGGTAGCAATCATATCGTTATCTACACAGCACAGCTGATTGGTTGCTGTTGCATCAGCGGCCAATGAGCTTGCTGCTCAAACATTCAAATACTTGGCATTGTTTCTTGTTAACGGTCTGCGGCGCACTTTCAGAAACCCTCCCCAGCTCCACCTGTATAGATCTGCTAAGGAGTTAAATCATGTACAGTATGTCACATGTGCAGCAGCATGTCTTATATGTTCACAGCAATGTCTGTGAAGGTATTCACAGTAGCAAGTCTCGGTACTCAGTGTAGCAGATCTATTACACCACAACATTAACATTGCTATAAAATTAGAATTACATTATCTTGAATTTTTTTTTGGAATTTTCATAAAAACAGCAATGTATGCTTTGTAAAATCTGTTTTAGTGTTCATTGTACTTTTATAATATTTACATTTATGCATTTGGCAGATGCTTTTATCCAAAGCAACTTTCGTTTCATTCAAGGATATTTCATTGCATTCTATGAAATAACACAAGCAGATATATGGGAACTCTGTGGTGACCAGAAATCTTCAATATATCCATATTATCTTGTATTTCAACCAGTTGGCTTTAAATGTTATTTTTTAGAGATGTGTCTAACTAAGCACATCTATGGTCCTGCCAGCATTATCCCGGTGTCCAGCCAGCTGATCTGGAAGAGGTCCTGAGGAAAGGGGTGCAGACGCTGGTCATAGGGAGAGGGATGAGTGAAGCTCTACAGGTAGGATTGTGATTTCCATGATCAACACGGCTCATGATCTGAATATTACAATCCTTAAAAAGCTAATCTTTTTATCTTTTATGTTTCAGGTGCCTCCCTCCACCGTAGATTACGCGAAGAAGCAAGGTGTCGACGTCAAGGTGTTCCAGACCGAGCAGGCTGTTAAAGAATATAACGCTCTGGCGGGACAGGGTGCTAAAGTGGGCGGGGTCTTCCACTCCACCTGCTGATGACATCATTAACCCAACCAGCTAATTCATTTAATGCTGTGTTATCAAGTGCCTTACACTTCAAATTAACATTGTTTTCTTAAGAGATGCTTTATAATTTGCTCTCTGGGCTATTGGAGGAAATATTTTCCTTACTTTTGGTGAAAATGTTATTTAATGAAAATACCCCATTATCACAAACACCAGTGATACAAATGAACAAAAAAATGATTTATTTAATATTAAACATAATTGTGAAAACATTTTGATTTTGTGTTAATTTCACGCACACACACAGGGGTCAGCGACGAGCTGGTTTTGGCATAATGAAAACTTTAACAGGTTTGCTGAGGTGGATTGTGCCCTCAATTGAGCTCTCGCTGGTTGGGAGACCATCTATACTCTCATTCCACGCAGGTTTAGAGACATTTAGTTTACAGCTGCTGGTGCTGTAGGCCAGAAGCAACCGAACTTCAATCTGACAGGGCTCTGAGAGTAAAAACACACACAGACATGAGATGCACTTCAGATTACATTCTACTTTACAATGTGAATGAAAAAAGACTGGGATAGTAACAGATGATCCTAGTATTATATATATATATATATATACAGACATTAAAATACTACAGTATTTACATGGTAATCCAAGGTGCTTTTGTAAGTGCAGTATAACAAAACATTTTAGTTGTAATGTCTTTCTGCAATTTGTTAGTTAAGCATAAAACGAAGGTAAACATAAATAACACTTTTGCCCTTTGGAATAACATGCACTGATGAGTTGTGTACAGTGGACCTTGTGAATTATTTTCCAGTTATTAACATCATAAAACGTTTGTTTTAATTTTGTATAGTTTCATGTACATTTATAACACTATATTTTGTGTTTTGATACCCTGCTATTAAATTACAGAAAAAAGTTTTGATTTCGTGGTCTATTAGAGGTCTATTATTCCGGTCCCTATAAAGCCCTTCCTTCTAAAAAGCGCAATGCACTCTTATTGGTCAGCTGGACCTGTGTGTTGTGACTGGTCAACCGCTTTGAGCAAGTTTGGGAAATGTCATGTCCCTTGCCATAACCGCTAGTTTCAACACGCTATTAACGCAACGCAACCAGGCCTTCCCTGTTTTATGCTTATTGCTTTAGCTGGAATTTTTTAAATAAAGATATTGTGAAGTGCTCGTTCCCAGAAGAAAACTACTGTTGAGGCTTTTTTAGACACTAAAGAAAAATGAGTGTTTCTAATACCAATGGCTGAGAGAGTGATTGAAAATTTGACATTAATCTATCTCAAAAATGTTTTACTTTTTGGAAGTCATTGAAACTCTATTGTGGATTTTTATCTTACTACTGGGGCAAATGGGAATATTTCCGTTCACCACTATAGAGACTATGAAAGCAGAACTGCATTCAGCCTCAGCTTCGGTGCTCAGTATTCTTCTGGTCACACTCACAGATATAAAATAACTCGAGCAATATGCTGCCTTGTTGGACTAGATGCAGTTCTATTTATATCTGTGGAACTGTGAAGGGTTCATGCTGTTCGCTACCAGCAGAGAAGGATTTGTCTTTGTGTTTGCATGATTATTTTATACAAGGACTAAACACAAAGAATAGCTTCAGCATAATGATACTTGACCAAAAATACACAACTGATGTCTTGATGTGCATATGTCAGTTACTATCAGCAGAAAAAGACACATTTCAGAAAAGATACCAACCTGTCCAGGCAGAATGAGAGAGATAAACCTGCGTGATCAGTCGCACACGTCCAGGTCCTGGGGTCCTGAAATCTCCAGGTTTGGGGTGGATTATGTGAGACTGTCCATCTGGATACAGCACCTGTGGGAGGACGACATTTTTTTTTACACAAATTGAAGCAAAGTCATTTTATGCCATAAAACAATGGAAGAGTATTGACATTTATGCAACGGGCAAACGCTTTTATGCAATGCATTCAGGTAAAACTTTTATCAGTTCAAACCCATGACTTTGGCATTGATAGCTCTACTGTTTCAGCAACAGGAATACGTAAGGTGGGATCAATTGAGAATTGATTAGATGCTGAAAAAGTGAGGTCCTTTTTCCTTTTTTTATGAAAATAGAGTCAGTTTTTCTTTGCTTATATGTGATTCAACTGAAAAGAAATGAGGTTGAAGCATCTAACCTGCACTTTGACTGTTGTCTGTGGGTCTTGTACATGTTCAAGAGTAGCGTCTATATCTAACGCCACCACCAGACCAGAGGTGAATCTCAAAGCGTTGTCTGATTCTCCTGTCGGCTCGATAATTGTTGCTGACGCCCTGTGGATCTAAGCAAACCAAAATAAACAGAAAAAAAAAGGGATAACACACGTTTGGGAACAAACAAGCTGTTTTGTGTATCTTGAATCTGCGCACCTGCTCAGGTAGTTTGAGATGAATGAATCTGCTTTGCCGCAGTGTGGTCTGAAAGATTTTAACCAGATCATGAGGTTTGCAGGCCGTCAGCCTGGGCATCAACTCCAGGAGTTTCTCAACAAAACTGTCCTGGAAATGGGGCAACTCTGTCATGAAGAGCCTGAGAATGGAAAGACAAGAATATTCAGTGATTCTTCACAGTATCTTAAAGTAAGGGCAAGCTCACATTACAGGACTGTAAGACTAGCTGAATTGCTGTGGTGCTCACACTACACAAGGTTTCTTGTCATCTGTCGTTGTCTTGTCATTACAGTGCACATACTACAGAACACAATTAGCCTGATTTCATCATACTCATATTCTAGTGAGAATATGAGTCTGAAACTGCTCCATAGGGCTTTGATTATGAGGCGTGTCTTAACCGAACCAGGAAAAAAAACTCTTAATCGGTAGACCTACAACCAATCAGAGCAACGCAGTAAGTCAACTACTTTGCATAGCGCAGTTTTCAACTACAAAAAGTAAAATAACGAGTGTTGCTTCTTTTACTTGGTCCTTCATGAGTGCGACCAAAGGAGAAACCACAACGACCACAGGGCTTTCCATTACGTCCCATCTTCTTAGCGACCATCAGAGACAGCTGATAAGTTACACTTTTGCCGAATCATGTAGGAAGGACGGCAAAAATATCTTTCCGATCGACAAATGCCTTGATTGGAGGTCTCTGTTTGTCTATTAAAATGAATGAGATTTATTTTACAACAGACGCGACCTCGGAATCTATACATCTCAATTCTCCAGCTGCAGTCATCTTTGAGGGAAACCAGTTAAGCGCTCTTTGATAACGTGATGATTACGTCCTTGCAGATCATCTGTCCATCATCGTTTAAAGCCCGCCCTGGCAATTTGATTGGCCCGTTCATTTTTTGACTGATCATAATTACTCATCAATGGATTGAGTCCAGACCGAACTTCCCGACCAAAAAATGTTGTGGGCGGAGTTCGGGCTGGCATCCAGGCTAGAACACAATGCTGATGAGGTGCACAAACTACATGACATTTGGTCGAGAGGCCGTCCTGACCAACAGCGAAAAAACGTTCACATAAATTCACGCCAGAAATTCATGCAAACGATTACGAGATTTCTCCGTTTATACCATCTGCACTTCGATTGGCTGGATTAGTTCCAGCTAGTTGTTGCATTGCACACACTACAGGACCACATGGCAATAATATGAAACAGGTTTGAATATATCGCAGAATCCGTGATACGCGGGTTTGTCACAGACCCTGGAAATCTGTCTACGGCGAACAGTCGTAGAAGTGTTTGCTTGCTTTAAAGGGATAGTTCACTCAAAAATGAAAATTCTGTCATCATTTACTCACCCAACAACTTGAGGGTGAGTAAATGATGACAGAATTTTCATTTTTGGGTGAACTATCCCTTTAACATGAAGTGTTTTTACCTTTGAAACGACTCCACATCCTGCAGGAACTTCTCACAACTGCCAAGAACACGATCAACTCTGTTATTCAGAAGAATAAAGATCATTAGTTACAAATCTTTGAGATTTTATTGCTTTAGAAAGTTTATAAGTAAGATGCTGACCCTCGTTTGGATCGTGCTGTCAGGATGAGCTGTAACGCTTTCGCCTGCAGTCGCACGTTGTGAATTGTTGCAATTTGCTGCGTCTCCAGACCACTGTACAAGAACTCCAGCTTATAGGTCTCATCCAGGATCTGTCACATAGCACAAAATGACAACAATGATACATCAGTAGTCAAAAGGCGGGACGGCTGTGGATTAAATGAACTAAGGTAGGATGTACCTGTCGAGCGGCTGTTGAAACTTTGGCGTTCTGTTTAAGACAGAGAGGAACAGCCATGGTCCATAACTTCTCCTGAAGTGCCTGGGGTTGAAAGAAAAAAAACAATACAATACAGTTGAATAGTACAAAAGTTTGGGGTCAGTAAGATTTTTTTTTTAAAGTCTTTAATGCTCATCAAGGCAGAAAACTAAAGTAAATAAAAAATCTGGTCAAAGTTTGATCAAAAAAACTGTTTTTTTCTGTGAATTTTCAGTATCATTACTCCAGTCTTCAGTGTCACATGATCCTTCAGAAATCATTATGCTGATTTGCTGCTCAAGAAACAATGTTGAAATCAGTTGTGCTGCTTCATATTTTTGTGAAAACTATGATACATTTTTTTTTCAGGATTCTTTGATGAACCGAAAATTCAGAAGAAAAGCATTTATTTGAAAAAGAATTCTTAGTTGTAAAGGTTTTACAGTCACTTCCGATCAATTTAATGTAGTTTTGTTGAATAAAAGTATTAGTGTGCAGTATATTTGTATTCACCTTGGTAAGCAGGAGTTGGCAGCGCAAATAAGTGGCACAGAAATCTGCAGAACCGGCCAACTCAGTCTGCAGCTCCCCCAACCTCTGCAGATCTCTGCATGTGAAATTAAAAATCATCTTAACAAACAGCTTATGAAGAGACCCTTCAAAATAATGTAGGTGTAGCTTATTAAAGGTTTCAACCTGATGGTAAACTCCAGCAGATCCTGAGCACCAGGTGTTTCCAGGTTCTGAAGGGCGCTGACCCGAATGAGACTGTCCTGAAGGAAGTTCTGTGCCGAAACCAGACTGCCTGAACCCACACCAGACGCCTCCAGACTAGCAGTCTGCTTTCTGCCTGGCAACTGAGAGAGAAAACATACACCAAAGAAATGGAAGTTAAAAAAAGAAATGAATGATGAATCACACATTGATGAAACAGTATTTAAAGAGTTTGAATACGCTTTTATTACAGCACTAAAATTGCATACACAAAAGTTTGGGGTCGGTAAGTTTTTTAAGCTTTTTTTAAAGCATTTATTTGATAAAAAATACAGTAATATTGTAAAATATTATCAAAATGTAAAATAACTGTTTTGTATTTGAATATATTTTAAAATGCAATTTATTCCTGTGATGGTAAAGCTGAATTTTCAGCATCATTACTCCACTCTTCAGTGTCACATCTCAATACTGTAACAAAATCATACTAATTTGCGGATTTGCTGCTCAAGAAACATTTATTATTATTATCAGTGTTGAAAACAGTTGTGCTGCTTCAGTTTTTTTAGGATTCCTTGATAGAAAGATCAAAAGAACAGCATTTATTGCAAACAGAAACATTCTGCACAATTCATTTGTTCATTGTTGCTTTTGATCAATTTAATGCATCTTTGCAGAATAAATATATATATTTTAAAAACTTACTGACCCAAAATTTGTATACAGTAGCGTATATTATATTTAAATAAAACGAAAGGCTGCAGGCAGGTTCCTCACTCGGAGGTGCGGTACCAGGTGGGACAAGCTGTCACGCAGGTAGGCGTAGTGCCGAAACGTGTGATCTGAGAACAGCGCTGGCATGGTGGGACAGGTCTGGGCGGCGTTGAACACCAGAACTAAAACAGCAATGTCTGAACAAACCCAGTTTAGGAAAATTTGAACCGAAACATCTCCAGAAATTGTCCAGCTTAGTTCAATTATTTGACCTGTTTGACCGTGTGAACGGCAAATAAAAACAAAGTCTGGAAATGCGTTTAAGCCTTAATATTCAGATTCACATTCATTTCTATGTTTTAGGATTCAATTCAAATTACATATGTTGTATTATTCATCACTTTTAAGACACTGTTGACAAAACCAAAGTCTAAATGTAAATACATAGGTAAATAGTGATATGGATTGACATTGTCATGTCAGATGTGCAGGATACAAGCAGGGTCGTCCATGTCTGGTTCTGGAGTGTCGAAATACGGATGTGTGCTCAGCAGCTCAGGGACAATCGGCAGCACTAGGGTTGGGTGTCGAGCACCGAGAAACTTCAAACATCTGGATTAAAGGGGGGAAAGAAATAAAGAAGTCAGAGAATGGGACCGAATGCCAGTGAGGAACAGATATGAACAAACTTACTTCCAGACTGAGTTGCGGTCGGTTGGGTACTTGGTGAGGTTCTTCAGGAGTTCCAGGAGGGCCAGCTGGATGCACTCTTTAGTGGACACGTTAGTGTAACACAGCAACTCATGCAGGGCCTCGCGAATGTCCCGCGATGAGTCCTGCAACCAATGGTCAGTTAATTTACATGATATAAAGTGCCGAAGTTACGACGTCACTCTGTAGGCCAAAACGCTGAAGTTAGTTAGCATTTTAGCACTACCGGTTCCCTCACTCTAAAGTGGGATTTTTGAATGGGTTTTTGCTAAATCGCCTGAAATAAGGTCTGTGGTGAACAAAGCTTTTGATCTATGACATAGAACACACAGTTATAACCTACTTGTGGTTTTTTAAACTTTATTGTGTCTGCTTGTGTTTTTAAAAAAACTTTATATAGGCTTCAAAATGTATACATTTTGGAGATCTTGATAGACAAAACGTGTAAGGGTCACAACTCTTTGTTAAACACAGATCTTATTTTTTGCGATTTTCCAAAAGTCTGTGGGGAAAATGCATAGCTTTTCGATCAAGGGAACCCATGCGCCGCTAGCTTCCGAGTTGTCCAACAAAGTGACGTCATCACTTCGGCACTCTATTAGGGCTGCACTTTTTGGGGAAAAATTTAATAGTGACTTTTCTGATCAAAACGAAAAAGTGTGAAAAAGTTTGTTGTGTTGTTCCTGTTTGTAGGGCTGCACATAGGCCAAAAGTGTGATTACATTCAAATATGACAATAAAATAATTATTATTATAGAATGATTCTATAAAATTATAAATTATTATTATTTATATTATTATTAAATAAAAACAATAAACAAAATAAGAAACATTACTATTATGATATTTCAATGTAAAATAAAAATAAAATTAAAAAATTGCTGCTCATTACATGTTGCATTCTCAAATGCACGTATGGCGACCAAATAAGCGCCCTAAACTCCTTTTTCTGCGAGCCGAGCCACTCCGAAACATTGACAACAGTGAATTTATAAGCACCTCCAGTACTGCGAGGACAGTATCCAGCTGGTCTTCTCTGAGGGTGATGTGAGTCGAGATCTGCCGTAACACATGGATGGACTGAAGCCGCACCTCCTCGATTTCATCATTGAACATGTCCACCAGGAAGTCAAGACATTTTTCAGCAAAGCTGGATGACGACTGGGCGAGGGAACAGAGCGCCTCCACAGCAGCGATACGCACCTCTGTGAAAAACGATACCAAATTAATAAACAGGCTCTGGTACAAATCTTAAGCGCTAAATGGCTGTGTTTTGAAATACATACCATACATCTCGTCTTCCAGGCCGTGAACAAACGCCCCACAGGCTCCAGAGTCGATGAGGTTTACACCGGTAGTGTCGACTTTCTCTTTGGGTGCGTCGTCGGCCCATCGCCGTCCAGACGAGAACTCTCCAGAAGTGTACAGCTCTTTTGCTCGCTCATGAGCGGTGCGTTTCCTCTGAAATACAATGAGAACACCATCTTTTAAATATTCCTTTAATGTCTGTTTCTTGCATCCTGTCATTTGTTGTGCAAATACCCTGAGATCTGACATCAGCTTCTTGTCCAAAGTCTGCTCCAGAAAATGAGGGCTGACTTGGTGCATTGAGCCCTGAGAGAGAGAGTGGAACAGTTCGATGGAAAAGTGATAATTAATCATGTGGCTGTGCGGATATGCTATAATCACACTCATAACTCACCAGCAGTTTTGCAGCTTGCACTCTGACTACCCATGAGCCATCACTGACCATGTGACAGATCTTCCCGAAGGAGTCGTCCACTAGTCGGATCTCCTCATTGGAGGAGGGGATGGGAACAATACTGTTAATGCAGAAGACAGATCAGATCAGTGTTCAAATCCATTTCAAAAGGCTTCATTCTTGAATTTCTTCAATTGAAATGATAAATTAAAGTGATGGCTACTGTCAGCATTACTTACAGTTAAAGACTGGATGGACATACCACATTATCATTTGTGATGGAGATACATTTAACATCTACATTTAAGATTATTCATTTTTACACTAGAATGAAGAGTTTGGATATGTAGTATGATGTAACCCTACATAACCAGATTTTGTTTAGCAACAAATACTATTAGGCTTGGGGAATCTTCTGAATGTTGTTGGGAATATAATGTTTTCGGTTGCTGGTTTGTTTGTTAGTTTAGCTTGGGTTGTTTTTAAAAGAAATGTGTAAGACAAATAATAAAAATATGTCCATTTATTATAAGTGGAAAATATGTGTTATGTCATGTGATTAAGTAACACATTTTGCAATGTTCGCATCTCCTTATACTTTTTGGATAAATAAAAAAATATATAATAACAAAGTGCATGCTTAAAGCTGCAGTCCGTAAGTTTTGTGTTAAAAATGTAAAATAATTATATAATGAGCAAGTACATTATGGATCCATTTTCCAAACCGTGTTTTTATGCTCTCCTGAATATATGAAGAGTTCAGATGCAAAAGCCTCTAAGTGCCATTTGAAATTTTCTTCTAAAATGACCATTTTTATCAAGCTTGTATATTTAAGTTCAGTAATTTCACTTAAATGGCAATGAAGATTACCTATTAATTGTCATTTAAGTGAAATTTATGAACTTAAATTTACAAGCTTGATAAAAATGATCATTTTAGAAGAAAATTTCAAATGGCACTTAGAGGCTTTTGCATCTGAACTCTTCATATACACTATAATATAAGTGTTTACATTGGTACTACTTTAGACCGCTGCGGAGTAGCCCAGTACCTGTGTGACTTGACATAAACGGAGTGAAGTGGCTCCGGCTACAACGTTCATCCTCAAGACGCATGCAGTTCTGTTTATTAACCGCTAGAGTGCCTAAAGTTATGGACTGCTGCTTTAAATAAACAATATGACAGAAAAGTAAACACATATAACGGCATCCAAAACACAGAAAAGCTCATAAAAACGGACACTGTACCTCTCAGGATAAAGCTGGCTCAGAACCCAAACCATCTGTACCGCTGCTGAACGAACCTGCTCATAATCATCACTCAAGAGCTTACAGGCCTGTCCGAGAAATGAGACATTCACAAGTTAGTTACTGGAGATTACTTTTGTAACCTCATGCTCTGTAGAACGAAAGATTTAAAACATAGTTCAAAGGTTTGGGGTCAGTATGATTTTTTTTTTTAAAGGAATGAATACTTTTATTCAGCATGTTACAAAACATTTTAATTTGAATTAAATGCTCTTCTTTTGAACTTTCTATTAATAGAGAATCCTGAGAAAAAATGTGTCAAGCTTTCCATAAAGATATAGAGCTGAATAACTGTTTTCAGCAATGAAAATAATACATTTCTTGAGCAGCAAATCAGCATTTTAGAATTAGAATTAGAATTTTTGAAGAATCATTTGACACTGAAGACTGTAGTAATGATGCAGGAAATTCAGCTTTGCATCACAGGAATACACTATATTTAATAGAAAATTCTTATTTTAAATGATAACAAGTCTTACTGTATTTTTTGATCAAATAAATGCAGCCTTGGTGAGCATTAGATACTTATTTCAGACACACCAAAAATCTTACCATCCCTAAACTTAAAGGATTAGTTCACTTTTCAAAAAACTTTTGCTAATAATTTACTCACCCCCATGTCATCCAAGATATCAATATCTTTCTTTCTTCAGTCGAAAAGAAATTAAGGTTTTTGATGAAAACATTCCAGGATTTTTCTCCATATAATGGACTTCAATGGGAACCAAACGTTTCAAGGTCCAAAAGACACTTTCAGTACAAACTGCAAACTGTTCAAAGGGCTTTAAATGATTTCAGACAACGAATAAGGGTCTTATCAAGCGAAACAATTGCTCATTTAAAGTTGTATAAGCTCAAATAGTCGCCTAGCACTGTTAGTGTTAGGGTTAGGGTGTGATGCGCGTTCGTGACTCTCCTATTCGAACTCGTTCATCAAAATGCACAACTTATTCATCGTTCATCACGTTCATCAAAATGATCCTTATTCATCGTCTGGAATCGTTTAAAATCCTTTGAACAGTTTGCAGTTACTGAAACTGAAGTA
The DNA here is from genome assembly GCF_016745375.1 of Pimephales promelas. The sequence goes on along the minus strand of NW_024122005.1, from coordinate 1,452,860 downwards.
CTCAGTACTGAAAGTGTCTTTTGGACCTTGAACCGTTTGGTTCCCACTGAAGTCCATTATATGGAGAAAAATCCTGGAATGTTTTCATCAAAACCTTAATTTCTTTTCGACATGGACATCTTGGATGACATGGGGGTGCGTAAATTATCAGCAAAAGTTTTTTTTTTAAAGTGAACTAATCCTTTAAATGGTAGTGTCAGATCATTATTGTTAGTCTTTACCTGGTTATAAATAATCTGTTGAATTTTCATCTCTCTTTCATGTAGCTGCAGCTGATGAGAGAAAGAAAAACACAAGTCATTTAAAGAAAGTGGCAATAAATGCTGTTTTAACACCACATTTTTCTACAGAGCTCATGTACCATGGCTTTGATGGCAGCGGTGCGGACTCGAGGGTCCTGGTCCTGAAAATAGTCGCTGATCAAACTCTGTACATCCCGTAAGGGTGACATTTGTGCTCCAGGTCCCACATCAGTCTCTTTACTGAGAGGCATATCAACCGTCCCCAGGCAGCCCAAGAGCTGGAGACACTTATTCCTCACCCCAAAATAAGTGCTTGAGAGATGCTGAGGAAAAATATGGCATGAACATAAAATATTAAAAATAATAATAATTCAGAATCATATAAAAGCTAGTGATATCAGTATGAATTATTGATAGTGCCAAAAAGTAGGACTGCAGTATTATAAGAAAGTATGAAATCTTAGTTATTGCAGTCACCTTGCAGGCCACATCTATAAGTCTCTGAATGACAGCGGTTTTATCTGGGAGTTGAGTACCGATGATCAGTAGCGTATCCAGCAGCTGCGCCAGAACCTGATGAGACTCTAAAACACAGATGAAATTATTAGAAAAATCCCATTTCCACACAATCTATGCTGACTAGAAACGTATATTCACACCACATTGCATTATATTCAGGATTTAAATGTAAGGGATTTTTTTTCTCTCTGTTGGCCTAATCAAACACAACAAAACATGATATATTTGATTATTTTTAATAAAGCATTTTATATGCATCAGAAATAGCTGCTTTAACTAGAATATATATATATATATATATATATATATATAAACTAAAACTATCATAAAAACTATATATATATATATATATATATATATATATATATATATATATATAGTTTTAACTTTTAATTTAATTTCAGTTTTAGTTTGAAATATTTTCAGTTAATCATTTTATTCATCAAATTATTTCAGTTTATCATCAACGCAACATTACACATTTTTGTTCTAATTCAGATTTTTATAACTAACATTTATATTTTATTTTAGCTTTATTTCTTTATTTAGCTTTAATGTTTAGTTTTAGTTAACACTCTGCCCAGCATATCCTTATATTTACTTATATGAAAATGTACATTAAATGTAATTAGGTGCAACTCATTTAGACATTTATATTAAGTGTCAAATTAATTTTTTAACAGAGCCTCATGATTTTATACTTACTTTCATTGTTGAGAATGTTAACAGCATCGTCTACTATGCAGTCTGGAGTGAAGCCCTGCGTTTTTGATAATAAACCCAGCAGAGATGCGATCTTCAGCCTGACAGAGTTATCGGACTCCTGTAGACCACATCACCGCATATACATATAATGAGACAGTTAATAAAATTAATAAATAAGCTTACTTTTTATTCCAAACATATAAACTGAAATGTGCAAGTGCATCTTTTTTTAAAGCGAGAGAGGAAAATGTTTTATATCAGTATCAAGGAATCTGTATTAGGATATTTCATGAAGCTTCCGTTTCTGACACCTTGTAATAATGCTCGAGCAGAATGCGCACGACCCCCTCCACACTCTCGGCCTCCACGGGTTTTCGTGCAAAACTCAGCAGGTACTGCAGAGCGTCTGTGGGGCTGCTGGCTTTACACAGGTCAATGTGAAGAGCGGCGGATTTACTGGGTTTGGTCAGTCGAAGTTTCTTCGTAGGAACCTCCTCTAAAGACACCTGCTGCAAAGAGACGACAACGACGAGATAAAACATAATCTCATTCGTGGTAACACATAACACATATACAATAAGGTTTTATTAGATAAAATTAGTTAACATTAACTTCGTTAATTTCAACATTTACAAATATATTATTAAAAATCAAAAGTTAACATTAATTAATGCACTCTGTAGAACCATGAACAGCTGTATTTTTATTAACTTACATTAACAAAGATGAACAAGTCCAGTAACATAGATAGTTCATAGATAGTTAATGTCAGTTGATCCATTAACAAATGTTAACAATTGAAACCTTATTGTCAAGTGTCACCTAACTCATTTAAAAAAAAGCCCTGATATAAAACTGAGAAAAATAATAATATAACTTGTTATTTTAGTTTAATATTTCAGTCCTGGTATTCTCACATCCGTGGAGGATTTGCACATTCATTCTGTTATTTAAGTTATTATTTGCGGCATCAACACCAATTACACACAAGCCCAATATTAAGATAAAAATTGACAGGGAAATGTTGAGTGGGAAGTTACAGTGGGACGAGAATAAGATATGTGCATATAAAAATGCATAAATAGTGTTCCAGCTGACATTTGGATAAAACAATCACACCCAAATTTACATGAATAAATGCCGTTGTCATTAATAAATACCCTAATGCTAAAGGCTACATCATATGTGCTTTGCATTTATTCTAATAATATCTTTCGTATATAATTTTATTCTGTAACCAAGACATATTTCATGATAGTGAATGACCAATATATATGATTTACATGTTCACCTGAGAAACTTTAGAGAATTCCTCATAAACTCGTTTTTTCAGATGAGCTGCCATAGCTGTGTTTATCCGCTCCTGCACTTCTTCGCGCACGCGCTGTTCAGTGGCGTCAGAACCTTGCGGTGAAACAGCGACGCCACATGGACGGAAGTCTTCAAAAAACACACTAGGACAGTTCAGGTATCGATGGCCTTGAATGTATTCAATGCCTCATCATGCATAATACATCATGTAATGCCATCATATTAGACATATTCTGATTTTTAATGAAGTAAAATGTACTTATTAATTTTTTTCTTGATCATTTATTAAAACTTCATATAGAGACTCATTTCAGATTCAAATAGGCCTAGGCCCATCTGTTTTTTAAAAGTATAACGTAATATAAGAGGCTATAATAACAACAGAGAATAATGAACTAGATGGCATAGAAATCTGTAAATATTAGACGATTATAAGTCAAAAGAACACATTTTGAGTAATTGCATTTATTTTCAAACATTTTGAACTAAAACAGCTCTATTGTACAAATTTAAAAGTTAAAAGGGTGGCAGTGGCACAACATCTCCCCATGAACATGAACCCATTAAGGTCTTGTTGAAATCATTCTGCTTTTCTTTCGTGACTTTTTACATATCAAGTAATAAGACAACAGGCATTTTTTGCACTTTTTTTAATGATCCACAAGGAAATGGTTCTTCCCAAGAGTCTTAGCAGTGAAAAAATGGAACAGATTTTAGACAAATACAGTAGTTAAGACAGACATTTTATGCATACATACTGTAGCGCTATACGAAGACAAGTGGACCTTTTGTGGACCAAACATTGTACTCTTAAAAGTATGCATTGGGAATGCATGAGCTGATTATTAAAAAAGGTATATGTAAAAAGGTAAAGAAAATGGCACAGTTCACAGATGTGGCAAACACTTGCACTTAAGACTTAAAATAAACAGGATGAATTGCATGTTTTACCCAAAGACTTCTATTTTAAGTGCATTTCTGCACACATACACTTTAGTCAAAATAACATTCTGTTTGAATCCACAGCATGCCATAAATGCTGCTGATAAAAAAATAGCTTGATAAATAACCAGAATATTCCTTTAAAACTTTAAAGGCCTAGACTAAAACTCATGTTTGAGCTGTTTTTAACTAGGAAATTTGTACAGGTATACCTTAAAATATGTCAGTGTCATTGTCTGTCTTAAGCTGCACAACACTAATGTTTTTCTAATGTTTTAATATGCTTTAAGACAAACCATGTGCAAATCCGACAAGATGCAGGTCAAGGTGCAAGTCAACACCATTGCTGAGTATTTTCTCTTTAACTGCAGTGAACTAAAGACTGTCTCAAAAAACGCAGTTTGTAATTGCTGGTGTTTCTGACCTCACAATCTACCCTGTAACCAATCACATTAAAGTGTGGTCGGTGTGAGTGGATGGAGGCGGGGCTAACTTGCATATTCATAGAACTTCGTGAATAAATGAGGTAAGGGTGTAGTTATATTCAAGCTATTTTAAGGCATGAAGATTTTATTTTTTTTCCAATGAGAAAACGTTTGTCATTATGGTGATCATAGATGTTTTAATTTGTACAGGGGTAGTCAACTAATTCATCTTTCTAACCTAAAAAGCTACTTAAACTTCCTAACCCTAACCTAATCCTGCCTTAATCTAAGACCTGTCTGTGAAACATGGCAAGAGACGTCCATGCAGAAGCTATTTTCAGCCAAAGGCCAGGATAGCATGACTTGAGTCAATATTAAACAAGGGTTGAACAGATACTGACAAATAAGATCTTCAATATACATTAGCAGCTGTTTGTCATATGGGTCTGCTAAAGATTTGTGTGATAAGGTAATCATGTCTAAAACATTCTTTCATTTTCCATGTCATGAAAGGCCTAAAATGTTGAGCCTCACACTCTTTACCACCAGGTGAAAACCAATTTATAGAAGAAGTTGTAGCTCTTAAAGAGAAACCCTTTGTCTGTGCTGTGTGGTTGTATCTTTACTTTATATCCTTTGGCCTCTATGTCCGTTTTGACGCAATCTAACAGGTCATCCACTGATGCTGGAGCTTTCCACGGACCAAAGCTCACCACGGACTCTTTTGGGGTGCCGAGACTGTCAATAGCATCATTGTATTTGGCTAAATCATCTTCTGTCCTCACAACACACACGATTACATTGGAGTAGCGTGAGGCGATGGCCTCCGCTCTGGCCACCCGGACAATCACCTCCAGGTTTTCACGGTAATTCGGCACACGGGACAAAAACTGCTGTCTTCCGACCGTCTCTCCAAAGAACTGAGGCGTCTCCTCAATGGCTTTCACCAGAGGTTTGATGTCATAGTAAAGCGCCTCTTTGTGCACTTCCTGCAGGTGATCAGTAGGAACTTTCTCTGCTCTAAGGTACTCAAGGATGTATGCAAAATGAGTCCCATCGCGGTCTATGAAGTAACGACCCTCGGGGTCCATCCGTTTGCTGGATCCGTTAAACAGGTCTGCCAGTGTGGAGTTTGGGAATTTCCGGATGGTCCCCAGGAATGTGCTGAAGACATGACCTCCGATATTCAGCTGCACAACCTGGGATTTCTGTGGACAGAGAAAGCAAGCATATAAGGTCATATTGCTTTGATATGAGCTCAACAGGTTATATAGCTTCCCAGCAAACACAATGTTCCCCTAATGTTCCTGTATGGTTCCTATTTGGTTATTTTTTTGGGAACCAAATAATAACGTTCTGCATGGGAACATTCCCTGAAGGTTATTTTTTAGGTTCTCATAAAAGGAATGTTCTGTTTACGTTAAGAAAACTTTCCTGGGGAACCAATAGGGAACGTTCTGGGAACCAAAAACTAACATTCCCAGATCCTAAAATTGTTTGCTGGGTTGTTTTAAACTTTTGATAGCCTGAAAGATTACCTTTAACCTCTCTATGGTGAAATGACATGATTAAGTAGCCTACTAACACTCCATAATTAAATAAGTTTTGAGGAATCAATCTAAGCATTAAAATTTACTTCAATAAACCTACCTGAATAATTGGTAATTAGAAAAAGGGGTAAACCTCGCAATATTCATTTGAATCAGATGTGTAATGTGCCTAAATATTGCAAAAATACTAAAATTAGCAGATATTCATATTGACATAACATGCTAAAAACATGGTGTGATTCGTCATAAATATATAAAATAACACCACGTAGCCTAAGCTATTTTAGTACTGTCAAAAAAATAAATAAATAGAAAAGTGAACTAGTTGAAGTTAACTAGTTGCAGCACACTTACTGATATAACTTGCCATAAATGCAATATGCTCATTATTTTTAACTTATTATTATTTTTTTATTAATCTATGTTTTTGGTAGACTAAGGAAACTTTGCAAGCAAAATAAAATGCAAAATTCAAGTAGAAAAGACACGTTAAATCTTTCACGAGCTACCGCCTTAAGCATACAATACTGTTGAGAAATAACTTTCTTGTTGTTCGGAGTTTCGTGTTCCAAGTACGCACAACTTGAGTGTATTTGCTTTACAGGTAGTGCTGAGAAAATATACTGTGAACTTTAATAGCACAGAGACAACGTTATAACGTGTCAAAATTAAATGAATTTCACAAAATTACACATCAGGAGATCGAAACTATAGCCGGAACACAGAACAGCTGTTACATGAAATAGGACGCTGAAAACGTTACAATGCGACAATTCATTTTCAAATGCAAATGTTTAATGTCTTACCGACTGCACAGGTGCTGAGGACTGTTTTCCAGAAGATTTATAGTCCGGTAAACTCATTGTCTTCAATTACAGCTCGAGCTCAGTCAGCAACAGCTCAAGCTGTGTAAATCAGGTGTGCGCGTGTAACTTTATAAGATCCACCCATGACACACACACAGAGGTAGCTACAGCAGACCTGCACTGCTTTCTTCATGAATAGACAAGCAACTACTTTCCTCTTTAAATAAATAATAATAAAAAAAAAATTTCTCAAATAGTTTAGTCCACTAACAAAAGTACCATGGTTAATGCTTTTGTAGTACTTAACACCTTACAGCACATCTACTCAGGTTACAAATTAAATCCCCAAATGTTTTGTGCCATAACCTGAGGTTCAAGAACTAATAGTAAAAGAAAACCAGTAGCCTTTAATCTTAAAAATAAAGCTGTTAATAAATAAAGATCTAAGTGTATAGAGATTAACACGCAAGCATACCAGTGGGTTAAAAACATTCTGGATGCCTTCATATGCAACACCTACATGTAAATAAAACCAGTAAATGCAGCAAAGAAACTCCTATCACTAACATGCATGATGCACCTTTTATGGATAACATGCCTTATGAGTGAGTATTTACATTCTGGGACCCCATCGGCCAGTAAAAATGTGAAAAGATAATATAACAGAAGTACTGGAACCATTCGGAACAGATTTCAAACAGCACTCATTTAAATCAAATAAAAACAGACAACATTTCCCCATTTATTTCATTTTATTTTACAGAAAAGTGTAGGCCTTCCATCAATGATCAGTCAACCTGGAAGAGACAAATCTCATTAGAATAATAATAAAAAAGCATTTCAAAGACAAGTAGTCAAAAAAAGGAAAATCCCCTTCTCAGACAAATGCCTCAAAATCTTCAATCTAAGAAGACACACGATCTCCGAGGACCTGAAGTCAGACGCACAGAACGTGAGCTTGACCCAGAATCCTCAGAGGGCGGCCTCAATCCGACTCGTCATCGAATCATCACTGAAGGGTACGATGAGGTCATTTGACCTCAATACTGGAGTTTTAGGGTCTTACCCCTTTATGCAGTCGGCACTGGGGTTCCTGGTGGCATGACTGGGGCCTCGGCCTTGGCCCCCGCCCCCTTCTGTTCGGACACTGGGGTGGTGGGGAGGACCTCATCTTTGGGCTCCACGATACTGACGTGGTCAGGCAGGGGCTTCTTGGGGCCGATCTTGCCACTGGGATCCCAAGGAAGCATGATTTTCACCTTGATTCCAAGCACACCTACATGAACATACAAATTTAGAAAGATATGAGACTTTGATCAGAAGAACGATTCTCAGAAGAACGACTTTCTCAGACTAACGCCTCTAAATCATCGCACTGCTCTGAAAACGTAAAAACAATGCAATTCTGGTTCATTACATCATTGAAGGGAAAATAATTCAGATCAGAGTCCATTTGGAACAACGATTAGTAGGGGTGGGAATCTCTAGGCACCTCACGATTTGATGCTAAATCGATTATCTGAATCTTTTTGTGTGTGTCTTTGCTTTAAAAGTACAAAGTAATGACCCATAAAGAATTAAGGTACAATACATTATATAAACATTGCAAAGAACCAACAGGAAAATAAATGTGTGCCTGAACTAGCAGCATACTTGTAAATTAATAATATAACAACGACCAGTACAGCCAAGTGTTTTTCCTCCTCTGGGTGGAAACGCGTCATATGGCTTCTCATACTTGTCGTGTTTCCGAAATAATTTAGTTTTATTCTACAAAGCTTACAACTAGTGTAAATCTTATCCAGCTCCTTTCCCCCTTCAACTTCAGAAGCCAAAATATTTCCACACGCCAGATTTTAACGCGCTTTCTTTTAAAAAATTGATTTGACATTTGTGAATCGATTCAGAATAGGCCACATCGCAATGCATCTAAGAATCGATTTTTTTTCCCCCACCGCTAATGATTAGTTACTAAATATGCAAGACATTAGTGGTTCCATGCTAAACCAAACAGTTAAAACAGCAAGACTTGTTGATTTGAATCACAAGCTCTCAATGCAGTAGAATTGAAACAGGCCTGTTACAACTAAACCACCTGATCGCAATAGTGATTAAATCAGATGCCACGGACCCCAAATATGTTAATGCTTGTGAGGTTCTACCACTCTAAAGTGTAAATGCTTCTTATGTCAATACCCAATTCACAATAAGAAAAAATAGCAAATATTTACAATAAATTCATTTAAAATTGTAATTTATACATAATTTTTAACTTGCACTGACCCCTAGAAAAAATAAAATGCACCACAATTTGCTAAAGATTTGAGAAGGTAAAACTCATTCTATGGATAAATTGTGTCAATATAGTTAAATTGCATTTTTTTTTACTCAGTACTGTAACAGCACTGCTTTTACTCATTTTAACACAGCACACCCTGAGGACAACAAATGTGATTAAGAAATAAACAAAGGATGTGGAAAGAAAAAATAATCTGGAGTCCAATTAAAACACACTGCCTGCTTTCCATCCATCCACCCTTCTCAGACAAATGCCTCATATGTCTTCAAACGATTGGACTCGCTGCTTTGAGGACCTGAAGTCAGACGCACAGAACGTGAACCTGACCCAGAATCCTCAAAGACAGAACGGACCCTTTTCCGACTCGTCATCGTATCATCACTGAAGGGAATTTCAGTCGCCAACAAGCAAGCTTCAAGAGAGCCATGAATTCAATTCATCTTCCTCACCCTGTCTGAGCAGGACGTGGCGGACGGCAGTGTCAACGTAGTAGTTAACGGGGTCTCCACTGTGGATCATCAAGCCATCCACAAACTTCATGGATTTGGCTCTCTGACCTCTCAGTTTCCCAGAGACGACCACCTCACAACCCTTGGCCCCACTCTCCATGATGAAGCGCAGCACTCCGTAACAGGCCCTGAGGACAACAAACATATGGACATATATAAACAGAGGATATGACAGGAAAAATAATCTGGACTCTAATAAAACACAAGATGCCTGCTTTCTATCCATCCTTCTCAGACAAATGCCTCATATGTCTTCAAACGATTGGACTCACTGCTTTGAGGATCTGAAGCCAGACGCACAGAACGTGAACCTGACCCAGAATCCTCAAAGACAGAACGGGCCCTTTTCCGACTCGTCATCGTATCATCACTGAAGGGAATTACAGTTGGTAAATGTGCATGGTGTGCTAGGAAGTAAACGCTTACCTACGGACAGCCAGACCTCCGAGCAGCTTGTAGCGCAGAGACTCTGCCTGAGCGATGGCGCAGAGACCCCGGGTGGCGACCTTCTCAGCGTATAGCTACAATGAAACAAGACCCAATACGTCAAAACCAACCAATGAAACATGTTGGTTACAACTACGTAATCACCTGATAGTAGGTGATTAATTTAGAAGCCATGGACACCAAAAACGTTAATGCTTGTGAGGTTCTGCCACCCTTAAAATGTAAATGTTTCTTTTATTAAGACCCAATTTACAATGAGATTAGTTAAGTCTAAAATATTCAGATTCAATGAAATTACATTGTTTCTACACACAGAATTGTACTACTCAATTTAATCATTTTTGTGGGGTATTCTCATTTTTAAATAATTCCACTGACCCCTAGAAAATTATGCACCACAATTCACTTAAGATTTGAGAAGTTAAAACTTAGTACTCATGAATCTGTTTGAAATATTTTTTGGAAAATATTTACTTGATTATAATTCTTTTTTACTCTCTACTGGATTGATATAGCACTGCTTTTACTCATTTTAAAGGGATACTCCACTTTTTTGGGAAATAGGCCCATTTTATAACTCCCTCAGGGTTAAAGGTTTGAGTTTTACCATTTTCTAATCCATTTAGCTGATTTTCTGATATTTAGAAGAATATCCATAACCAGACAGTTACTGGTCTCATTGACTTCCATAGTATGAAAAAATATATACTTTGGAAGTCAATGAGACCAGAAACTGTCTATTTACTGCTATTCTTCTAAACATCAGAAAAACGTCTGGATGGATTCGAAAACGGTAAAACACAACTGTTTACCTCTGGGGGAGTTGTAATATGAGCCTATTTCCAAAAAACATGGAGTATCCCTTTAACTCAGCACACCCTGAGGACAGCAAATGTGATAAAGAAACAAACAAGAGGACGTGGAAAGAAATAATAATCTGGAGTCCAATTAAAACACACTGCCTGCTTTCCATTCATCCACCCTTCTCAGACAAATGCCTCATATGTCTTCAAACGATTGGACTCGCTGCTTTGAGGACCTGAAGTCAGACGCACAGAACGTGAACCTGACCCAGAATCCTCAAAGACAGAACGGGCCCTTTTCCGACTCGTCATCGTATCATCACTGAAGGATTTCAATCAGCAAGAGTGCATGTGCGCTAGGATCTTCTCAGCATACAGCTACAATGTAACAAGACCCAATCCATCAGAACTACCCATCCCCAACTAGTTTTTGACCCCTTAAAAACTTACCTCCACACTGCCCTCGGGGAACCCAAATCGTTTCTGAACGACAGCAGTCAGTTCACGAATGCGGCGGCCTTTCTCTCCCAGGACATTCTGGGTCCTAAAATGACAAACGGATAAAGTCATTGCACTTCATGCTCGAGTTAGAACCACATCAACGCTTTTAAACACCTGTGGTCATTGAACTGAACTAAACAAGTGGATATCACCCACACCTGGTGGCTAGAATGATGATTTCTGTTCTTGTTGGCGTGACACGGACCTCCACACCGGAGTAACCATCCTCGGCGAGCTCTCGGGTCAGGAACTCATTCAGTTCAGCTTTGAAGATGCCATCTGACACAAACTGATAGATAAACATTAAAATGATTAACATTAATATATTTCTAAAGCAGAAATAAAATTGCAGACAAGTGACAGTCTTATATGATCATACAGAAACAAATATTGCTTGCACTGTTTAGTCTTACAACCCATGACAAACGTTACACAAAGGTAATAGACAAATCATATGCTGTTTAACACTAGAAATATCTTTGTTTTATGAACAAATGCTGATATTTTTATCTCTAACGTGGCATATATCTTAGTCCATACCTGAAAATTGTCAAGTTCTTGCAGTCATACTAACAAAAGTTTCCGATTACATTTAAAATGCTTAAAGGTCACTTTTGTATTGTAATATACACGTTTGAACCGCACAAATTTAAACCACAAATGAAAGTAGACTGAACGCAGCAGTGCGTTTATCTGCCATGTTTCACATCAGATTCAGTCCAGACATCATCCAGCTCAATCCACATATACAGCCTTTTAAAATCCTCATCTGAACCTTTTTAATTATAATGAAGTACCATAGTAATAATGTACAACTCTTATTTCGCACCCATGTACTTTAATTACATATGTTTGCGGTGAAATTCGTACCAACCTTTCTCTTCTTCGAGATTTGCACCGCCATCTTGTCAGAGGCCGCAGACAGGAAAAGGAATTGGCAAAGGAGCGGAAGTGGACTTATGGCAAAGGATTACTTCCGTATGAATAAATGTGGTGATGGGAATTGTAGTCCTTAAGTTACACGCGGTAATCTCTATGGTCATGACCGCATTTTGTCATTAAAATGTCCAAAATTTAGACCTGCGATATGTAATTACCGTCCTTCTATTATTTTCCGGATCAAACAGTTGTAATGATTTATTTAATAGGCTAATGTATATTGTGAGTAGATAGATAGATAGAGAGAGAGAGAGAGAGAGAGAGAGAGAGAGAGAGAGAGAGAGAGAGAGAGAGAGAGAGAGAGAGAGAGAGAGAGCGCACTGGCTGCCTGCCAGATACCAGATATGCGGTGTGTGTCACAGCCATCTACAGTATACAGCCCGGAATAAAGAGTAGACCAATGTTGAATAGCTAAATAAAATGAACATAAACCCTGATGTAAGATGGCCATATTGCCCATCTCTAAGTCATTATTTCCTGTGACATGATCTGTCACTTCCACAATCCTCTTGTGTAGTGTTTTGTCACACCACAAAGTGTCACTGTGTGGACTTAAAGCTTCAGCACTGCCACTCTGAGCTCTGAGGTAAAACACGCCCCCCTCATTAGCATACAGAACAATAAATGAATATTTATATTAAAACAAATGTATGCGTGCGTATGTTAAAACACCGTGGTATCAAATGTTCGCACATATTGTAATGTTACATTGTTAATTTGTACAATTCATTTAATTTGTACATTTAAATTTAAGTTATGTTATATTTTATCATTTTGATGTCTTTATAATTGTTCTATTATAATTATAATTATTCAATATTATGTTATGTAGGCTTCATGTTATAACAATTTTTTATTTAAGAGAGAGAGAAAGAGAGAGCGAGAGAGAGAAAATGCCCAAAGTATACTCACATCAGAGACCACTATTACCCCAAAATTAATAAAATATTGTTTAATAATGTAAATAGTGTTTAAATAAAGTTATTTCTGCACTTCAATAAAAACACATCAAAATAAATAAATGTAACATTTTCTTTATTATTATTTTTATTGTCTTTTGTAAGTTGAACCACAATGTCATATCATTATAAATATTAATAAAAAGAAACAGTTTTTTATATAACTATTTGACAGCTTTAATAAAAAAACTCATTCAAAAACTAAGTGAACAAAATAATGCATGGCTATGCATCAATTAACAATACAAAATATGCATCATAGATAATTCAATATAAAATCCTTTTTTTTAGAAACTGGCTATGTATAAATTTTCACACCTAATTTATTCTTGAATCCTGACTTATGTGACATGAATTAACATATATTTTGTATGATAAACAAGTATATCACACATCACAAACACAGTCTTGGCATTCTGGAAAATTGTGAATATATATTTATCTTCATGTCAAAACAATATGACATACTGTAAAACTACATTTTTACATATATACATTCCTTTTGGACCTCAGTGCCAAAAGCAGAATTGTTCACACTGGAACTATTTAAAACAATTGGAGTGGCAATTCAACCCAAGTAAGGTTAGGATTGACCAGAGGCGACCAAATCAATTGCTCATCCAATGGAGACCAAAGTGTTGGGCTTTGACCATCCTTCTTCCAGCCTTTACCCATCTTGGCGTCAATAACAGCATAGACCCCAACAGAACCATCCTCATACCCTATATACACAAACAAATCCTCTGACACAGTGAAAGTAGAGGGGTTCTTGCACAAATAGAACCTACCTACGGTCTCCCCATCAGTCAGACGTGTGACTACCAGCATCGGTTTTTCATGGAGATCACAGGATTTATTGTGGCACACCAGAAATGAGAAACATATATAGAACACATATTGACCAGAAACACGTACAGTGACAAATGGATGCTGAACTGGTCCTTCGGTTCTCAAAGAGCAGAGTTTACTGTTGGAGATGTCTAAGATGTTTATAGTGGATTCAGATATAGAAAGGATGGCATACCCCCCATCTGATGATAGGCTAAAAATCTCAGGTTGACACAAGGAGGAGTCTGGCAACTTGAATTGATGACAAATAGTCTCCTCTGTTAACCTCCAGGAGTACACAGTGCCTGAGGCTGAAGCAACAATCACATAATCTGGACGGCCATGCAGAGAATGGAAAGCAACAACATCTGACCTGCACGAGAAGCATTTGCTGACATTACCAGACCAGAGGCTGACAGCCAAGAGATTCCCACTCTTAAGACCTAAAAGGAAGGTGCTTTCTGGTGAAATTGCGGCATTTCTGAGATTATGATGAATGCTGCAAATCATGTGTCCACTCTGCAACTTCCACACCCTTGATGGACTCGTCTCTGACAGGGCAACTCCACAGTTGCCCTTGGGAGTTATTAAAACCTTGTATGCTTGACTACCAGAGATTCTGTGAATGTTTTCTCCACTTTTGGTGTCCCAGACATGTATGTCTCCTGTTGCAATACTCACAAGGTAGTTGCCATCTCCAGAGACGGACATAGACTCCACATAACCTTGGTGAAGGAAGCGGGCTTCTACTTTGCCACTTGATATTGCCCACTTCCACACAAGTTTTGAGCCATCTGCTGAGTAACAGCTTTCACCATTAGATCCGACAGCAACAATCTTCACCTTCTTTCCAGATTTTGGGCCCAATCCTGAAGCTGTAACGAGATCCATGTCCCAAATAAGAACACCTACACTTGTTATTGCTGCCAAGTAAGTGGCTCCACATTTCAGAAGTTTACTAGCTTGACAGTTAGCAGTGTCCAGACTCAACACACATTGTCCGGAGGAGCACTTCCAGACTAGAAGAAACGGGCAATTGCGCAATAAAGCAAAGATGAATCGTGAATCTTGATCCTTTATGGCTTGCTTAAATGTTTTTCCTCTCGGGGGATTGAAGTGATCGAGTACATTAATATGATGTATGTCAATAAGTTGTATTTGTTCCTTTTTACATATTAGGAGAATGTTGTCTCCGCCGTGGTCTGTGTTTAAAACCTGATCCTTGGTTGTGCAATGGTTCTCACCAATCAGAACTGGTTCTGTTATAATCTCAAGATTCCAAGCAAATACATTTCCTGCTTGATCAACACATGTAATCACCCCATCACCCTCAGAGTGAATCATGTCAATGATTGGTATATCTTTTGGACAAGTGAAGGTGGCTAGAATCTTGCCTTTGGGCCAATCAAATATTGTCACAGAACTTTCATTCTGTCCACAGTAAATGATATCTGAGTCCTCAGAACATGACACACAAGTTATCTCATAAGTGCAGTGTAGTTGGGTATATTCCTCCCTATTAACAAAAACACTAACAATGTTTTGTCCTTTCCACCACACAAATATTTTGTCAGAGGACACCAAGACACCCCCAAGAATGGCGTTTTCCCTGTTTTCTCTGTGTTGGGTTTGAATTTCTTTAGGCTGTGCATTAACACCTGCATCCAACAAGAAAAGTTTACCACAATGGGTGCTGAGAAGGAATATGTTTTCAGAACTACTGACACTTCTGAACTGCAGATTCAAGGATTTGGTCAATTTGAAGCCTTCAAATATACCTCCATTACAAACCCAAGCAGCACCATTTTCCAGTACAACCACCACAGTACCACTTTGAGATCCAGCTGACTGCATGATCTGGGAAGCTGTTGACTCTTGTAGTGTACAGTGGGTATAAGGGACTGAAGGAATTGGAGGCAACACAGCATAGACTTCATTTTGTGGGATCATACCTTTAGACCTTGCTGAATCAACACATTCCTCCAATGTAGGAAAAACACTCAGAAAAGGAAGGAGTTTGGCTTGCAGTACAGTTGGGAGATAGGCTGGTTTGTTCCTCAGTAGACATGCTGAAGACCTCAAGATGATGTGGAGGAGCTGAAGTTCCCTGGGGAAAACTAACTGAGATGTCCTCTCAAGCCACAGAAACAGTTCATCAGCCAGTGCTGCTTGCAACATTGCCTGGAGGTATACTTGAGAAATCATTTGGTTACCAAGTTCCTCAATTCTTCCACTTTTCAACAAATGGAAAGAGAGTCTGTAGAGTTTTCTCAAATTGGGATATGTTCTTGTTGATTGACTCACGGCAGTAGAGCTATAGAAAGGAGGAGAAAAGATCCAAGGTTGACTTGGCACTTGTCTGTCAATGCAAATATTCGGTGGGACATCTGAAGAGGTTGGGATTTCCATGCCTTTGTTGATCAAAGGCTTTGCTGTGCCATTTGCCCAAAAGCCACTGAAATAATCGGACAGCACATGATTTATCTTCTGACATGTTTCTTCTAAACACAGGTACCTCTTGCATATGACCAAGGGGAAGTGTCTGCTGACCCAGAAAAGAGTTTGGGTACCTAAAATGTTCCTCAGCACCAGAAACCCTTTCAGGTCTGAAAGAAGACTTTCCACAGAAACTTCAGGGATCCTCAAAATGAGTGGTACATCATCGCCGGGTGGAAGAAAAGACGCAAGAACTTCATCATCACAAGAAAGAACATCCGTCAACTCAACTGCAGTTATGCCATACCTGGCCATGGTAAGATAGCTTAAAACTTTGGAGACTAATGTTTTCCCATGCTTCCTCTCCAGATGATCAAACATCAGGACAATGTTATTATGGACCTCTTGGACCAGAGTGTCCTCCGTAATCTCAAACCCTGAGTTCCAGTGGACTGCTTGTCTATGAAGGAGTTCCATGTATAGCAGGACAGAGCAATTTTTAAAAGCCTGATTCACATACATCTGTTGGCCTGAGGTGATCTTTCTGTTGGACTCCTGAAGACGTGTTGTCAGCAGCTGGCTGCAGCTTTTACTCTCTACTGGTTGCAACTCATAGAACAGGGTTGAATTTGGGTAAAACCTCTTCAGGGGAGCAGGGATGGCAGGCCTGTTTGCAGTAATGGAAATAAGAAGCTTTACATTTGAAGCTAGTGATTCGGGAAGGAATGTCAAGTCAGGTTGTACATCCGTCTTTGGCAGCTGGTCAAGACCATCTATGATGAGCACCAGAGGATTCTTGGATGGTGATCTGGAGGTCAGGAGCCTTTTAAAGTTTTCTCTTAGTTGAAAGATGTTGTTGACAGAGGTACTACTTGAATCAACCCTTTCACAAAAATCTTTGAGAAGCTGTCTCAGGGAGTTGTCGGCATCTATAAAGTACACAATAACCTCAGGATCCAAGTCCTTCAACCATACGGATGCCTGCAAACACAAAAGGCCTCATGAGTGTCATATTCATAATAGATAACATTCCAGCAAAGTTATACATGAATTTTGAATGATTCCTGTCTTAGGGAAACTTTGATTTGAAACTTTTTTGATCCACTTCCAATTGAAAGGTTACAAAACATTTTCTGAGAGATACCTGACTTGCACAGTGAGCCAGAAGTACAGTTTTGCCTGAGCATGGTCCACCGTTGAGTATGAAAGGAAACATTGTATTTTTTCCCCTCAGGTAGGATTTAACATGTTCGACTTCTTCCCGTTCAATTCTGTACAGAGAGGAAAAGATGTGGCACAGGCTTTTCTGGCCAGATTCATCAACTGTAATAGCCCTTTCCTTTGAGACAGCACCGTCAATGAGTCTCTTGAGATCAGTATGTAGCTGCTCACTCAGACCAACAGCAAAGTTGAGCCTCTTCTCAGCAGTGTAACCTTGAAAACGATTGCACTTTGTGGTGGTGCAGTACACCAGGGCTTTGTGGGAGGCGACCAAACTCGGCAGGAAGTGATCTCGGAGCTGGGACAGCCGGTGCAACTGGGTTTGTTGCTCTGGAGGCACTCCATTTGGTTTCAGTGGGGTAGTTATTTTATGAACATAGCAAATACATCTTGGGATATCTTCAATGGAACAGTTTTCATAGGCATAGCGGATGTCATTTTCAAGAGCTGGTTGAAAAATAAACATAAATGAGACACTTTTGATTTATGTAGTAGTTATGTGCAATTAAACAGACATTGACTTACCCGACTGGAGATATTTCTGAGCTTCGTCATGTGTCATAGTCCCCTCCTGAACGCACTGGTTCACAACATCATGAAGGATTCTCCTCACCTCTGGAAGTACCTTGCACCAGTTGTTCTCTTCACTTGGATCTCGCTGATGATAAAAGATTAAGGAGTTTAGCTAAATTATTTGGTGCTGTGCACCAATCGTTCAAAGACATTACTTGCCTGGACACCAGATTGATCAAAATTTCCTGTCGGATTGAGCATACAAAATGAAGGAGGAATGGCATTCTCATCTCTCTGGTAGCATCTCTCCAGTATTTCGGTCTTGAGGCCCATGCGTTGACATACCTGAAGAACACACTGGAACTCTGAGGCTTCAATCTGCTCAGGTAAACTTGCATCTCCATATTGTTCACCCACAAACCCCTGAGACGAGAAACAAAAATTAAAATAAGTCATTTGGTATGTTTTATTCCTCCCGGGAGATGGTAGAAATAGTATTTTCCCATCTCACAAATATCACTTAAAATAAATAAACCTTCAAATTGTCTTCGTTTCCTGTTTACACTTCTGGGCTTCGGGGACTATATGACCCCAACAATTGATTGAGTAATTGTACAAAAAACATACATTTTTAATCATAAAAATAATATATATATTTTTTTTGTTTACTTCTCATCTATTCATCAATTCTGTGTTTTTGAGATATAAAGTACTTTTGTACCCATATACCACACAATTCCTCAACTACACCATTAGCTTGCATATGAAAAATTATTTTTTTTCTGATACATTGCATTTTTGCTCTAGTAGCCTACTTGGCCTTCATTTCTGTGTAAAAATTTTCAGATTTATGCCGGACTTTTTTTTTTTTGACACATGAAGAAAATATATATATATATATTTTTTTTCACATTTCCCATTCATTTCAATGTGGGGTCATATTGACCCTGAAGACCAGAAGTGTAAACATTTTTTTTACATACCTTCAGAACAACAGAATCAAGCCCAGTTTTTTTTTTGTGTGTGTAGGGCCTATAGATAGATAATGTATGAAAAGTCACAAAATCTTATTCCACTGAGATGAAGGGAACCTTTTTTATTATTAAGTAAAAGTCGACTGGGGTCGTATAGACCCCATGACCCGATTGAGGGCTACATGTACATTTTCAACATTTATTAACAAAGTCTACATTAAATACAAAAAGAGATGCTCTATTGTTATGCACCTAAATTGTAAAAAAAATATTTTATCACTTATTTCATTGTCAAATCAACCTAGATAATTAATGTGGTTCATAATATTTTGAGTTGCTGTTGATTAAACCAATCTCCTTCATTGTATTACCTCAATACTTTAAAAGTTTTACAATTTTTAAATTTAAATGAACTCAACATTTGAAGGCAACCAGGTAACTTACTTTTTTTTTTAAAGTTAACAAACAAAAAATGGTAACAGTGAGAAACTAACTAACCATGGTAACATCACTGTATATATTAGAAACAGATGTCCCCAATCTTAAATCATGCTGTATTGAATCAAAAGTATGTTACCACAAAGAAAGGGCCTAAAGAATTCTTCCTGCAGTCCTCCAGTATCTGCAGTCGTTCCTTTTCTGCAGGCCAGTTTTGGGGATCTGCTGCTTCATACGGGTCAATAACCTGTAGAGAGGTTGGATCCATAGACAGTTATAAATCTACGATCAAATGATCGGAAAACGACTTTGTGTAGCAGCCTATTATCCCGAACTATTAGCCATAACAACCACAGTGTTTACACTAAATTGTCTATTGACATGCTTTTAAAGAGCAGCATAGAAATAGTGTTAACAAGAGAAGTTAAATACAATTCCAGCCAGTCTTTTGTCATTTGCATAATTAAAAATACATGATGTTTAGCTACTAGTGAGACAGTAGGAGTGCTGGTAAATGCTCAATGTTCCAATGAAAGAAATACACATTATTTATTCATGTTTATGGATTGAAACACAATTGAGCTAGTGGTAAAAATCCTTTATTACCGTCAACTGGAAGGGCAACACAACTGTTCTTTAGAATTGTTCCCAAACTGGTCAATTGACAGAAAACAGGAAAGAGAATGACGAATGTTTGCTCACTCTGAACTCAACTCCATGTGTGCCTCTGCAATATTCTCTCAGTCTGGGAAAAACTCTCTGCCTTAGTAAACTCCTCTCAACCACAGATTCTGCAACACAATTTGCACAATATATTAGTAATATTATTATAGTTATACTTTGTGTTACAACTTGATTTTATTCCTTTCAATAACATTTGTAAAATAACCAATAACTACATTTGAAACATTTATTCATTCAAGTGCAGATTTATCTAATAATTTAAGATTTATTTTAGTAATACAAACTGTGATACATACCTTCAGGGTTGGAGCACAAATAAACTTGAACACAAGCCATCCAAGTGTCTTCAGAGTGAGAGTTTCTTATTCATTCCATGTGGCAGCATTAAAATTAACATGCTGAAGCATTTTGTTCTTCTAGAAATATGTGAAAAATCCACACTCATTAGCCTGTGGATGGAGGCGAGGAGGGTGACTGCATGTTTTGCCTGGGATCTCATTTCCCAGCAGGAAACATGTCTCTGTTATACATGAAACTGTAGGAGAAACGCCCACTCTTTAGAGAACTGACAGACAAGCAGCATGATTTGATAAACTAGTCTGATATCATCCAACAAAAACACACTCCAGATTTTAAACAACTTGTGAAAACATTCACACTCCCATAGCATAAAAAAGCTTTAAAATGTTTTAATGCATTAACTAACAATTAGAAATACACCATTTATTTACCTTTGTTAAATGTTAGCCAATAAAAAGTTTCACGTTTATGGTGCATTGACTAATGTTAACAGATACAACATTTGGCCTTGAGATTTCATTACACTGTAAAAAAAAAAATCGCTGGTTTAACTTAAAAAAGTAAGTAACCTGGTTGCCTTAAAATTTTAAGTTGATTGAACTGGAAAAAGTGAGTTAATACAATGAAGGAGATTAATTTAATCATCAGAAACTCAAAATAATAAGTTTTCTCAGCTAAATAAATTATTTAAGTTGCTTTGACAAAAGAAAATATGTTGTGATAACAAATCTTGAAAATATATATATTTTTTTACAGTGAAATTAACAATACTCCTACAGCATTTATTAATGTTTATTTCAACATTTACTAACACATTATTAAAATCAAAAGTTGTATTTGTTAACATTAGTTAAAGTACTGTGAATAACACAGACAAACAATAAACAACTGGATATTTATTAACTAACATTAACAAGATACATTGATCAGTGCATGTTAGCTAATTAACTAACGTTAACAAATGAGACCTTGTGTTGCTAAATTTAGAGATTTAAATGAACTAAGATTAATAAATGCTGTAGAAGTATTGTTAATTGTTAATGTTAACAAATGAGACCTTAAAGGAGTAGTTCAGTTTAAAAAAAAACTTTTGCTGATAATTTTACTCACCCCCATGTCATCCAAGATGTCCATGTCTTTCTTTCTTCAGTCAAAAAGGAATTAAGGTTTTTGATGAAAACATTCCAGGATTTTTCTCCATATAATGGACTTCACTGGGAACCAAACAGTTCAAGGTCCAAAAGACACTTTCAGTACAAACTGCAAACTGTTTAAAGGGCTTTAAACGATTTCAGACGATGAATAAGGGTCTTATCATGCAAAAAAATCGCTAATTTAAAAAAAAAACACACCAAAGTTTAAGTTTTATAAGCTAAAATGGTCGCCTTGCTCTGTTCATGACTCTCCTATTTGAACTCGTTCATCAAAATGAAGGAATCTTTTCCAGAGTCAACTCGTTCATTTCATTCGTTGAATGAACCAAATGACACGAATATAGATTCGTTCATTTTGGTAAACGAGTTTGAACAGGAGAGTCACGAACGCTCATCACAGAACAGAGCAAGGCAACCATTTGTGCTTATAAAACTTAAACTTTTTTTTTTTTTTAAATGAGCGATCGATTCGCTTGATAAGAACCTTATTCATCGTCTGGAATTGTTTAAAGCCCTTTGAACAGTTTGCACTGAAAGTGTCTTTTGGACCGTTTGGTTCCCATTGAAGTCCATTATATGGAGAAAAATCCTGGAATGTTTTCATCAAAAACTTTAATTTCTTTTCGACTGAAGAAAGAAAGACATGGACATCTTGGATGACATGGGGGTGAGTAAATGATCAGCAAAAGTTCTTTTTAAAAGTGATCTACTCCTTTAATATAAAGCGTTACCAAAAACTCATATTCATAGAGAATAGGGCGAGAGGTGATTATCCTTGTTCAAATTTTCTTCACCCACTTACAAATGTAATATATGCAGTGTTATTTTTTATTTATTGTATGTTTGCTTTTTTTGCAACACCTTTTACTACAATAAGGGACTGAATATTAGCCTATACATTTAGATAACATGAATAATCTGATTTGTGTGATTTCACTATTTTCTATGAAATAAACATGAAACAAACACAATTTATAAATCAAAGAAATAAAAAGATGTGTGACTAAAGTTAATGCATTAACACGGAGCCACATCCATAAAAAAACAAAAACAAAGCAGAAGCACTTTCCCCGATTTTTTATTTAACATTTGTACACAATAAATACAAATAATTTTACAGCTAATATGCAGAAAGAATATTTTTCACCTGTTCTCTGATATTGTCACTGCAGCAACAGTCAATTGTTGTTATTCCATCTGTTTTTTTTTGTTTGTTTAGCAGCTCGGAATCACCTTCAAATTTTAACAAATGCAAATAAAATCACTTTAGAAATAAAAACAACTAGAATATTCAGCTAATGCTATTGAAGAAGCTCCAAAGAGTTGAATCTGGCCAAGAGAACTGGGAGCGCAATTTAAAAAAATGGAAATTAAAATATCAAAAATTTTGCGTTCATTTCATAGGTGAGAACGGTTTTTGACACTATGGGCTTTAACCTCTAACCATAAACTTCAAAACAAGTTTGATAACATTCAAAAGATCTCAACGAGATCAACAAGAAAATAGGTTGTGACAGAGGAAAATAGAAACAAAGGGAAGATACTCAAACATCTTCCTCTCTGATAAAAAAAGGCTACTAAACAAACGTTTTCTCGTTTCCTCCCACGTCTCACTCTCACACACGTTCTTTTCGTTACGACCCTGTTCTTGCTTAACAGAACTATGGTACCATTTCACAAAATGGATCTTTTTTTAAAATTTCTTTCCACGGTTTATATTATGGAATCAACATAATAACTCTGTTCTCTTTCAAACATAATGGGAAAACTACAATCAGTCACTCTCACGAGATCAATAACACGACGCTGGGCAGCTTTATCGTCGAAAAGAGGCAGCTGGGACGCAAAGACATCAAAAAAAAAGATGATAAAATGAAGGGGTCAAAGCACTGAAATTCCAGAAAAAGTGCTGGGACACATCAAGATATGCATGAAGATACTGTGAAATAATAAATGATGATGATTAATCTACATAACAGGCATTCCTCATTTCTTCGACTGCAAATTAAATAAAATAAGAACATAGCTGCCCCTTGTACGGAGGAAATGCACTTAGGACACGGTAATAGGTTTGCTTTCATCGGCAGTAATTAAAACAAAACATCTCCATGATTATCCATCTTTCCGTCCACCTTTTCTGTGCTTGTTGGAGGGAATCTATCCCGTCACGTCCGAAGAAAATTCATCACAATCTCAAATACTGCCATGACACTCGATAAAAGAAAAAACAAAACACACATCCCGTGCGGAACTCTGCAGTGCCGACGGCATGAGAATAAGAAATGCGTTAGGCTGGAAAAAGCACTTTAACTGATACTTGTATATTGATCTGTATATTTCCATGATTACGTTCCGACTGAAGAGACGGCAATGCGGAGGCCAACGTTGTAGAAACACGCTCAGAGACACCACGACATCTTTAGATCGGTCTTGCGCATATTTTTGAGGACTAAATATTAGTAATACATACAAACACTGGTCTTCATAATGAAAAGTTGAGGAAAAAAAAATGATATAGCTATGCACTTAGTACTTTTTCAGATCAACACAAGACAGAAGAGCAAGCTAATCCGATGGGGTGGAAAAGAGCAAAGTAACCAGCCTTCCTCTCTTTTTAACCCTCGTCCTCCTCTTCCGCATTTTTTTCTTCCTCGTAGCCTTTTATGTACAGTTCCCTTTCTCCTTGAAGTCCATATGATCTGGGATGTTTAAGGTGAATATAACATTCCTATGATGACAGTAATGTACTGTGCTATTACATATGAAATGCGTAAATAGTAGGACTGCTCGTGGCCGACCCCTCCTGTATCCTCCAATAATTCCTTGTATTGCATGTTCGGCTCTTCAAAAGCCCGCTGAAGAGATGGATGTGCAAGTGAAGCCTCTTTTAGCACCTGCTAAACCCCTGTATTTGATTCCTTTCGGTGTTTTTAGACGCAAACCTAATCATTTACTGGCATTGAGTGGATTAACCAAGTTTTAAACAAGTTCCCATTGCACAATAAAGTAATTACGAATACAAGGAGTGGAGTTTGGCATGAAAGCGGTTTAAGGCACCAAACAGTCCGTGACGCCAAAAGAGGTGTTTGTTTTTCTGAAAAAAAGAGTGGCGATGTCTTTGAGACGCTGTTCTCCGCCCACTCGGGGTTTAAGGATGCTCATAGGGCAGGTTAGCGCACACCCCTCCCCTTCCATAAGGAGTGGTCAGAGGTCAGATGGGGTTTGTTTTCAGTCCACTAGGGCGGCGCTCTACACCAGTGTGATCTCCACTTCTTCGGTTTTCTCCACCTGTCTGCGAGCGTGCTGCTTTGGAGGAGGTGGTGCCGCCCGAACCTAAAGAAACACAAGATTAATACAGAACAGCTAGCTCATAAAAAATTGGGAAAAATAAATTATATACATACACACATATATATATATATATATATAGTGTATATGCTATAATATGAATAAATGATTGTCATTTACTATAACGGGTTCACCGAAATGTTAAAAAATATGGATTTCATTTAGACTGTAACACTGATTGGCTATAATTACTCATTTCATCCTTAGATACTGAGAAAAGAGTTATTTAATAGAGACATCAGTATCATTATTGGAATAGGTGATTCTGGCCTTCATTCATGGTACTTAATAAAAAAAAAGGTCATTAACCCCTTAACTGTCACTATTAAATCCTAATCTAATTATGACAAATTATATATTGTTGGAAAGGTCTAAGACTTCTAAATAGATATTCTAACCCTGTTTTTTGTTACAGATTATGTAGGAAGAGTAATTGATGAATTTATGACAAGAGTGCGCCTCAAAAAATCTGCATCATAACAGGAGGTCTAACCTTTGTCACAAAAAGTCGATGCACCCACTTTTAATTATTAAAACTTCTGTTTTTATGCTAAAAGTTCACAATAAAACATATAATCTAGTATTTTTCAATAATAAAAAAAAATTATAGTATAAAATGATCCTCTAAAAATTAATATATATATATATATATATATATATTATAATATAATTATAATATATATATATATATATATATATATATATATATATATAAATATAATATATATTATTTTTTATCGCCTTTTTAATATATCACATATTTTAGTAATTATCATGAATTAGGTATATTTGAAAGCTTATAAACTCAGAATTCATCCTGTGAAAACCGTTTTATAATTGAACATTGCGTTACCATAGAAAGGGTACTTATTTTATCAGGCTCCTCCCCTTTTGGGCATTATTATATTTCATGATTTATGATCAAAACCGTTTCTAATCTTGACAAAACACATATTGTCAGAAAGGTCTGAGTCTCAAGGTTCCAAATTTTGTGACAAATTTGATATTTGGACCGAAATGTATTAATTTGTTAAGGCAGAATGTATAAAACTAAATTCAATGGAATTCAATGGCACCCGGTGGCTATTTTTGGTACTACGCCTAAACAAAATCTCATGGGAACTTCAATTTTTGTGATATCAACTTCAAATTTGGAACATAACTTGGTTAGATTTATGGCTTTGATTTTATAGTAATTTTAGAGTAAAAAAATATTTTGTAAAATATATATTTTATATAAAATAAAAAATATATAGTACAGTATATTTGATTTATTATGAATTTAAACTTCCCTAACTTCTTCATACTTCCATTTTTTGAAGTGTTTTCACTTCAACAATAATCTGCTGAGTGTTTTCTTTAAAACAAGACCAAACTTGGATATCTATTCCAAAGCATTTTTGAATTACAACCATTTAAGAGTGAATAGTGCATTTTAACCCCCATTCTCAAAAAGAGCGGTGATGTTTCTACATTAATATGGATATTTAATGTGAAAATATATATTCCTTTAATTTTATTGATGATAAATATAATTTGTTATATTTGGGGGACAAAATATGGTCTAACAATGTTATTGTCAGGTTTAACGAGATTCACACACAATTATCTTTAAAACTATACAATTTAAAAAAAAATACATTACATTTATAAAATTATATATTTCTCTGGACTTTAAAGCTCAAGTGATCTGAAAACAAAGTGAGCAATCACTTAGCAATCTAGTTTTTTGAAACTATATTTTTCTAAATGTAAGAAACTGCACAATCTTACATATAACGGTTCTAAAATGTAATATGGATGTTCATAAAACAGCCAAAAACAG
Source organism: Pimephales promelas (assembly GCF_016745375.1). The sequence continues at coordinate 1,426,182 of NW_024122005.1, read as the reverse complement.
ATTGGTTCACATACAGGTCTGAGTTTTCCAGGTCCGGGTCCATCTGGAGTGAGTCTCAACGGCTGAGAGAAGCCTGGGCTCTCTGGACTTAAGCTGGAATTGTGATCTAAACCAAATGTAAAACATTCTCAAATGAAAAATCTTGACAGACATGAATATAAAGAGGTTTCCTGACGACAGTAGCTGGGACGACTAATGTCTTACTATGAACAGCGGCTTTCTGCAGGATGGGCAGTTTGTGTTCCCCGTTGACAGACGGTGAGCGGGGCAGTGAGGGAGCACTGCTGGTCTCCGGGCTCGTGTACGGACTGCAGGGCGGCTGGTCGTACAGCGGCAGAGGAGGAAGTGATGAATGAAGCCTTTGGCACGGGGACACCTGGGGAGGACAACACATGTTACAATGCTAAGCTAACGTATAAAAATCTTTTGTGTCAGATTTTGTTAACATAGACTACCATTCAAAAGTTTGAGTACGATTATTTTTTTAATTAACACTTTTATTCAGCAAGGATGCATTAAATCGATCAAAAGTGACAGTAAAGTCATTTATTATGTCACAAAAGATTTCTATTTCAAATAAATAGGGTTGTTCTGAACTTTCTACGCATCAAAAAATACTGAAAAAAATGTATCACAGTTTATTTCCAAAAAAAATAAATAGAAGCAGCACAACTTTTTTTTTTTTTAAATCGATAATAATAAGAAGTGTTTCTTGAGAAGCAAATCAGCAGGTTAGAATGATTTCTGAAGGATCATGTATGGAGTAATGATGCTGAAAATACAGCTTTGCATCACAGGAATAAATTACATTTTTCAATAGAAAACAGTTATTTTAAACTGTAATAATATTTCACAATATTGGTATTTTTACTGTATTTTTGATCAAATAAATGCAGCCTTGGTGAGCAGAAGAGACTTCTTTTAAAAACGTTAAAGAAATATTACAGAGCCAGTCTTTTGAATGGACTAGTAGTGTACTGTTTTATTAAATTATATAAAACTCATAAAGAACACACGTTTTTGATTATCTTAGACATACCAACTAGCAAAATAGTTTAACATCCTTATACACATCCGACAGCAAAATTCTGCAATTGACTATTCAGAATCAAGTATTTCAGAGAATCGTGTAATGAATTCTATATTATCCACATTAAAGTATAGTTTTGTTATGACTGTATTCACACGATTAGGATAATAAGAAAGGCTTTGATCTGATTTTTGGCATTAATTACAGGAAGGAAGTGTCCACGCCTGTAATCAAGGGCAGGACTCAGACTTCAAACCCACTGAGAAACACACGATAAGTCTCATGGTCATTTACTGGTCAGAGTGAGTTTCGGATATCTTACCTGTGTGTCTGTTCCCCAGTGAGTGTCTCCGTTTTCTGAGGCTGTGAGGTCCTCCACCAGCACGGACGGAAAGACGCCCACTCGACCGTTAAACTCTCCCTCCCAGAAGCCGTCGTCCTCCTGGTTGTCCTTGTTGAGGATGCGGATGATGGCTCCCTCTGGGAATGACAACTCGTCATCCGTCTGACCCTCGTAGTCGTACATGGCCTTCACAAAACTCACTGAGAGAGAAAAAGAAGAAAAGAAAGGGGTTATTAATAGGTGAGAAGATAGCAAGCTCTTTTGAGTTATTGTAAATAGGTTGGGTACATCTTAAAGGCACAAGCTCACTAGTTAGGGACTGTATCTATTAAAAAAACGTGGTAAGATTTGTAATGTTTTTGTCTCTTCTGCTCACTAAGGCTACATCTATTTGATAAAAAATACAGGAAAAACTGTAATACTGTGAAATATTATTACAATATAAAATAACTCTCACTGAAGACTCTTCAGTGTCACATGATCATTCAGAAATGATTCTAATATGCTGATTTGCTGCTCAAGAAACGTATTATTATCGATGTTGAAACAGTCGCTGCTTTATATTTTTGTGGAAACAGTGATGCATTATTTCATGATGACTTTTGTAATATTTTTAAATGTCTTTACTGTCACATCTGATGAAAGCATCCTTGATGAATAAAAGAAAGAATTTATTTCTTACTGACAACAAACATTTGAACCATAGTGTATGTTGACTATTTTTAAACTTTTCAGTCTTGAAAATGTTAAAATCCCATGATATTTCCAAGTTCTCGATGATTGTGAGACCACTTCCAAAAACACAGCAAAACATTGCGCTTTTGGCACATTTTTGATATTAAAGGGATAGTTCACCCAAAAATGAAAATTCTGTCAGTATTTACTCACCCTCATGTTGTTCCAAACCTCTATGTGTTTATTTGTTCTGCTGAACACAAAGGAAGATATTTGGAAGAATGTTTTAATCAAACAGATCTCATTCCCCATTGACTTCCATTGTAGGAAAAATACATACTATAGTCAATGGGGATTGAGATCTGTTTGATTAAAACATTCTTCCAAATATCTTCCTTTGCGTTCAGCAGAACAAATAAACACATAGAGGTTTGGAACAACTTGAGGGTGAGTAAATACTGACAGAATTTTCATTTTTGGGTGAACTAACCCTTTAATGAAGGCCAGAATGAATATTCAGATGCATTGTGACTCACATCATCAGCACTCATCTGTCTCAGTGTGTGCGTTTGACTCACTGCTGCTGTCTCCGTTGAAGCTGCCTGATGCCAGCTCAGGCTCGGTGGAGTTGCTGGAGGAGTGTGAACGTGCGTCCAGAGCAGCGAGGGACTGGAGCATGCTTAGCACGCTGTTGGACGTGGGGAACTGAAGGTACTTCTCTGGAACATAGCCCACATGGCCGGACTTATTTCGCGCCTGGAACCAACATTTACATCATTAAGCATTAAGTCATTTATGACTGGGGCCAAACAGAATCTGCAGACTTGAACGCAAATGTTGGGGTGAAAAATATGGAACGGTTTAAAATTGGATGAAAATTCAACCTATATTTACATTTAAATGCATAGAATAGATAGCCTGATTTTGTCATACTCATATTCTTGTCAGTTTGATTATGAGGCCTTAACCAAACCAGGAAAAAAACCAACAACTCTGCACTCAATTGGATAGTTGGTAGACCTACAACCAATCAGAGCAAATCAGTAAGTCAACTACTTTGCATAGCGCAATTTTCAACTATATAACTTACTTATTTTAGAAGTAAAATAACGAGTGTTGCTTCTTTTACTTGGTCCTTCATGAGTGCGACCAAAGGAGAAACCACAACGACCACAGGCTTTTCATTACGTCCCATCTTCTTAGCGACCTTCAGAGCCAGCAGATAAGTTACACTTTTGCCGAATCATGTAGGAAGGACAGCAAAAATATCTTTCCGATCAACAAATGCCTTGATTGCAACAGACGCGAACGCGGAATCTATACATCTCAATTCTCCAGCTGCAGTCATCTCTGAGGGAAACCAGTTAAGCGCTCTTTGATAACTAACGTGATGATTACATCCTTGCAGATCATCTGTCCATCATCGTTTAAAGCCCGCCTTGGCAATTTGATTGGCCCGATCATTTGTTGACTGATCATAATTTCTCCTCAATGTATCGAGTCCAGACCGAACTTCCCGACCAAAAAATGTTGTGGGCGGAGTTCGGGCTGGCATCCAGGCTATAGAATAGATCTTATTGTGAACAATTCATCCATGCAGTTTTCTTCTTTTTTTACCTTCAAAATGTCATAACTGGATCTCCCAGTGAAGATGTCTGACTTTTTGCTGGTGACATATATATGCATTCATTTTTGAACCAACAACCTTGTCCAAGCTCTTGTTCTATCCAGACTGGGATATTTAATGCTTTCTTGGCAGGCCTTCTAGCATGTGCTGTCAAACCTCTGCAACCGATCCAGAATGCAGCAGCAACAGTGGCCTTTAATAAGCCGAAGAGAGCACACGTCACTCCTCTCTTCATCAGTTTGCACTGGCTGCCAATAGCAGTTTGCATCAAATTCAATACATGGATGTTTGCCTAAAGAACAACCACTGGCCCTGAACCCCATACCTAAACTCAGTGACTACATCAGACTTATGTGCCCTACAGTAGCTAGCTTGTGCTTTGCAAGTGAACCGCGCATTGTGGTGCCATTCCAAAGAGGCACACAATCACTGTCTCGGACCTTTTCAAAAAAACGACTGAAGACGCATCTTTTTCATCAACACTTGAACCATTAATACTAACACTTACTATTCTATTTCTATTCTATCCATTTATCTATTTACCGTACTGTGCTAGACTAACTGGGGCTTGTCACATGACTTGCATACTGTTACCCTACTGTTAGTTTGATTGCTTCTATTGTTTTCCTCATTTCAAAGTCACTTTGGATAAAAGTGTCTACATAATTTTTTTTTTTCGATAATCCGTTACACTCTGATATATGCCACAATATGAAAAAAGATGTAGTTAAAAGAATACAATTATTTATAAAAAATATTCTAAACCAAAAAAATGCAATAATCAATCTGGAATCATCACCCACTCATCACCAGCTCAGCAGAAATATTTCCACAGAATTCAAAAGAACCGTCATTTAAAAAGCTGATGTAGAACTTTCAGAACAAATCTTGAGCTCTAAAACAAACATTATTTTCTTCTGTACATTTTTTAGAATTGTGGTCTGACTGATTTGGGATAAAAATAAACTTCAGCAGGTGGTGTTAAACTGCTAAAATAACCAATGGTGTGATTGGTTCACCTTCACCCAGTCCTCCATGTCTCCGTCTTCTATAACCTCCAACATCTCATGCTCATCGATCGTTAGTTCATCAGGTTGAGAGGCCTGGGAGAAAGAGAGAAGTGAAAAGACTATTGAGCAATACAAGGCCTACTGTGTGGGTTAATATTTTTCCAGAAACCAGCAGACAATTTAGCAGTTTCCCAACCATTACAAATAAGAGAATGGATCCTGAAAGACAGTTAAGTGCAGAATAAATGTCCAACGTTAGCATTTTCAGCAGATCAGTAAGGATGTCATGTTATGTGAATCCTAAATAGCATAATTAATATTCATGAGCCAAGCTGCTGAGCAAGTAAACTCCTGAGGAGAAAAGATGTTAACTAATTAAGCGAATAACTATAACTAGTTAGCTAATGTTTCTAAAAAATTTTGAAAATGGCCTAGCTTTTAGTGGTTAGTATAATAAACACAATAGGGACAGACTTATTTCAACAGAGTCATGTGTGTTATAACACAATTCAATTGAAATTTAAATGTAATTAATGGCAGTGGCTAACATTTCTTCAAAGTTTACATTTTCAGATGATGTGTAAACTAGGTATTTTAAACAGTCATATCTGTGACTTTGATGGGGTTTATTACATGTTATTTTAGTACTATTAATATTATTATATCAATATTTTGCATTTGTTAACTTTAATTTGTATATATTTAGCTTTCATTTTATTTTAAGTTTTAGTAATTTTGTTATGTGCTTCTGTCACTGATATTATTATTATTATTTGAAATGGTTCTATTTAGCTTTTATTTAAGATTTAGTCATTTTAGTAGGCCTACTTTAGCACATTTTGCAGAGGAAACATTTTCATTTAAGTTTTTTACGTTTAGTTTTTTCATTTAATATTTACATTTAATTTTATTTCCATGAAAAAAGTTTGTTTTAGTTACAAATAACACACATTTCAGACAGTTCCTAAGCCCCAGTTAAATGTCTTTTTAAATAAATAAAGGTATTTTACATTCTATAGCCTATTTATTTTAATAAAATGCAAAAAGTGAAACAAGATAGTTAAAAAAAGAAGAGCTTTTATAGACAGTTTTATAGAATTAGAAATTAATTAATTTTTCCAAGCAAGTTTTTAGTTTGTAATTTGATGTAAAACGCATAGCAAAAAAAGTATCCATTTAAAACCAATGTATTAAATTTTATTTCTAATAAAATGATTTTACATTATAAATACTGATTATACATAAATATTTATGATTAAGAAGTTTCAATTCATCTAAAATTTTTATTTTATCTTTATTTCAGTTAACAAAATCACTGGGTCGCCACAGTTTTCATGACATTGGTGAGCCCCAGTTAAATGTGTGATTTTACCTTGTACGAGTAGAGCACCTTGCAGGTGAGCGGGTAGTTCCTCAGGGTTCCTGAAGGACTTGAGCTGCTGTCGTCGTACGTCTCCATGTTCTCTTCTAATTCTTCTCCTTCCTCTCTGTCCAAATCCACTGTGGTCTACAGAAACATGACAATGCGTGTCACTACTCTGACAAACACCATGGCTAGCTTGTTGATTCAGTCTCATTCAATAAAGTTTGCCTGAGGCTTTCTTTGTGGGTTAACAAACAACTGCTCAAAAGACCAGCGTTCCAGAGGTGTGTTAGTCACCTAGTTACCGCCCACCAATCTCATTGGCCTGGTGGGGATCAGGAGAACATTTTCCCCCAAGAGACAAAATGTAGCAACAGAGACACAGGCATTGGACACTCATACCTCCTCAGTTGTTCACTGTATCTCACATTACTCGTTTTTTTACTGGTTACAATAGGTTCAGGTTGAAAACTGATCCTTCAGTGAAGGTCAAGACAACTTTCAGTGGGAGTCTGAATCACGAGGCCAGGCGAGGTCATTGTAATCTGTAACCTGTGATGTGGTGGGCGGTGACTGATATTTAGGCTACACCCAAGGCTGACATAAACAGCCTGTGATGAGGTAATACAGATTTAGACTGAAGCGCTCAAGTGTGAGAAAACACTGAGGTCACTGTTATCTTAACCTTATATAGCCTACTGTCTCATATTTTGATAGGCCTCTAAATAATCAACATGACCAAAACCTTCCATAAAAGCCTATTATACACAATCTACTACGTGCCTCGTCTGTTTGATAGTTTATAATTTTAGTGTAAATGTCCACCTAAAGGTTGCTGTGAAGTCTGATAAAACTGATTTTTATAATGTAAGAATAACTTTTATATTGTTAGTAATATTTCAAAATGAACAGTTCGATTTCACCTTCATTTTCCTCACCGGCTCCCCGTAGAACGACTGGGTCTTGTCACGTGTATTTCTGCAGTGACTGGTAGATCACAATCTGGTTATGATATTGTTTATACCTTTACAACTACCTTAATGTGCCACGCTACACTAGTGCTTTACTGTACTACTACTCTATAAGCTATGTTCACACGTTAGTCTCGCAGTATTCACGCTTTACTATGGCGTAGTATGCTCAAATTTAACTTGCAGCACTTCACTGACGCTCTTAGTGAGCAAAACAATGGTGCCCCTAAAGGGACATGGTGGTGGAAAAAATATGAGATGGGAGGAAAAGTAACAAGTTATTTGCGAGAGAACACAAAGTTTCTCAAAACATTTTTTTTTGAGGGAACGTAAAGGTTTAGCAAGCAAACGCAAAGTTTCTCACAAACTACCTTGTAACCAATCAAGTAAATGTGCGGACGGGCTTTAGCATATCATTAGAAGCAGGAGGGTCTCAAGGGTCTTATGCTAGTACTTTTTTTTCTGTTGATATGAAAAATCAGGTACATTTAGCACTATAGCAGGATCAGGTATTCTGAGCTGGTGTGAGTGAGGGGAGGCGGAGCTAATTAGCATATTCATGCATCCGTGGATACTAAATGAAGCAAGGGATTAGAGTTACATTCAAGCTATTTTAAGGTAAAAAGAAAAATTTTCACAGGAAAAAAAAAACATTTAAATGTGTCATTTTGGAGATTAAAGATGGATTTTAAGCGATGATTGACTACAGGGGGACTTTAACAGATGTTTTAATCAAGATTATTTTTTATGGATAATAGGAGCTATTAAAGGAAGTGCCTTTGTTTATGGTTATGGATAAGTTGTGCTTTCCGAATAGTGTCCTTATTTAACATATTTGTACATGTGTGTGTGTGTTTGTACAGTATATGTACTGTATATGTATCTACAACCATTTTCTCATCCATATTTCTAAAATTAAGTACCAATAATTGCAAAAACCATCTCGGAGGAAGATCTTCTACTGAAATGAGCACTAGTGTGTGTGAATATTTAAAGTTGGGGATGTGAATATATGTAAAGTGTGCACCGAAACAGTATGTGTTCAAATGTGCTTTGGTTTAGACAGTGTAATTGGCATAAACGACACTATTCTAACAAGTGCTCATAACTCACTGTCATATCTCTAGCGTCTCAAAGCGATTTGTTCTCTCTCTTGCAATGATAACAAACACGTGTGTTTGTTATCTGTGTGTCTGTATCTGTTGAGTTCAAGGGAATGTAGGTGAGGTTTTGCTGCAGTCATCAACATTATTTCTCTCTGACTGATGGAGATGCTGTGGCGTATGGGCTAAACCGTTTATTTAGCAGGGTCTGAATAATGACGCTGACAGAATCAGGAAGGGTCGGGTCAGGGAGGTTGAACTAACTACTGGGCACCAGGGGTGTCATTCATAATAGGAATGTCGTAACGCCACAAATTCCTTAAAGGGATACTCCACTTTTTTTGGAAATAGGCTCGTTTTACAACTCCCCCAGAGTTAAACAGTCGAGTTTTACCATTTTCGAATCTATTCAGCCGATTTTCTGATTTTTAGAAGAATATCAGTTTCCAGACAGTTTCTGGTCTCATTGACTTCCATAGTATTTTTTTTTCCTACTTTGGAAGTCAATGAGACCAGAAACTGTCTGGTTACTGATATTCTTCTAAATATCAGAAAATCGGCTGAATGGATTCGAAGTGGAGTATCCCTTTAACTTCCAATTGGAACTGATTACACAGGTGAGGAAATCTGAACGTCAAACCACTTCATAGGGACTTTGATTTGAGATAAAATGGGGTTCTCACCGAGATAGATAGATCATGGGTAGTGAGGGTGGGTAGTGTCGCCCAGCGCTCATTCTCCAGCTCTTCCATCACCTGGTTCATGGCGCTCTTCAACCACGTATCCACTGAAACGCCCACCTGCCGCAGAAGGTCCAAACGCGCCTCTGCTTTCAGCTTTATCGTCTGAAAAAGACACAGTGTAAAAGATATAGAAATTGTTCTGTTTATACATCTGCTTAAGTACACTGTAATATTCAAACAGCAACTTGTTAGTCGTCAAGTGTGGTTTAGTTCAGTCCAGGATGAATTGAAGATGATCTGAAATTAAATGTAACATTAAATATAAAGATGAAAAACTCACAACTTTTTTTTAATTAGAAACGCTGCTAAGATGAAGTACTAAAATAACTAAAACTAACACAAAAACAGCTAAATAGGAATATAAAAAGCTAATACAAATGACAAAAGCACATAAAATTACTAAATCTTTTTTCTAATCATAATGTTAAAAAGCTAATTTAATAATTAAATAGATAGTTTGTCCTGTTTATACAATCTCTTACATACTGTAGTATTCAAGCAGCTACTATGAATTAATTGTTTACTATTAAAAAACATTTTACAAATGAAAAAAAAAATTAAAAATGAAACAATTTTATATACAAATATATACAAATAAAGTTTAAATACTTTTTTAATTATTATTAAAATGAGAAATGTTGCTTTAGCAGCTAACAGAAATAAAATAAGTTAAAATACTAAAATTACAAAAAAATGTAAATACAATTACTTAATATAATATTAAAAAACAATAAAAATGACAAATAACAAACTACTAAAACTAAAATGAAAACTGAAAATATAAAAATAAAAGTAAATTCAAAATATGAATTACAATAGTATATAATAACAGTATAAAAACAATACTAAAATAACACTGGCAGTCAAGGTTTAACAACTCCCTCACACAATGCAATTCTGGGTCCTGGAAATGTGAAGGGTGTCAGTTTGATCATTAAACAACAGTTGTGAGAAAGTAGCCTTGGAAAACATACAAATCCGCATTTAAAAAACAACAACAGTGTCGAGAAAAACAGAGACATTAAAAACTGCTGGGAGTGTGAGCGTCCCATGACTGACGCTCGATATCCAAACACAGGCCGTTGAGCTCTCAGAAGTCAATGTCTAGGGTAGTTCTCCTCATTAGACAGGTGAGGTGTCTGATCTCAGAGGAGCGTACAGCTGTCCTTGCACTTCAGCTTTTCTCATTATTAGGCAAAGATGCAAATTTACTTTCTGAAGACTCATCACTTTCAATTTCCAGACGACAAACAGCATTTGGAAGCTGCTTCGGAGCATAAATATTATGTACGACTTTCATTTCGATGTAATTCTGAGGGGACAAACATTTTCAAAGGAAACAATTAAAGTGCAATTATACTTTTAATATTTGTTGTCGAGCAAACACAGACTCCTCTGGCACATTACCAAATAAAAGCATACTACTTCCAAACTCAACTTTACTTCAACTGTTTCATACCTTATTCTTCTTGTTGTGTTGTTGGTGCTTTTCCATTAGTTCTTAATGGGGTTATTAAATATTTAACGGTCTGAAAGAACTAATGACAATTTGGCTTTCTCAGTTGCTCCGAGTTGAAACAAAGATGGTGTTTTATCTATTACATACATTCTCAGCGAACGAGTACAATCTCACTGTCATGAGTTAGTTAGTTAAAAATGTAAAATCGCAAAAATTGTTCTTCACCCATTTACTAAAGTGGGATTTGCACTTATGCATATTCAAATTTGGTGGGATTGTATCAGTTACAAGACATGCAACTACCAATTTGTTTGGTGTCAATCATGACAAACCTTATGTGATGCATCATAAAACGGCAAGTTTGAATGCTTGTGCGCATTAGACTTGAGAGCAATGTTGAAAAGTTCATTTATTGACTTTTTGTTTGACATCTCTTGGTCATTGTACGCTGACAGTTCATGGAAAACACATTTCTTTGTCAAGAAATAGTTGTCATTTGGGTTTAGAGCCACATGAGGGAGATTAAACCATGACACGATTATCATTTTTATGTGAACTATTGCTTTAACATATAAGAGAGGTCACAGGCCGGGCCAGCAGAGGGCGCCACGGCTGTTGGAAGTCATGTGTAAGGACACGGCAGGACGTCTTAGAGGAGAAGACATATTGATCAGACAAAGAGACTGACAGCCTGTCTCTGAACAGATCAATAGAGAGAGAGAAAATGCATCTCTGTCTGGAAAGGGAAGTGCATTCATTACAGAAGGAGAGCGGGAGACATTAGGGACATTATTCCTAAGTACTTCTGCCTTGTTTTTTCTCTGATCTGCCCTTTGCTAAATACAAATGAAATGCTACTCAAATAAATGCACTACACAAAATTATCACGTTTACAGAACAAGTGAACAGAGACAGATGCCGTCAAGCCCCAAAAATAGTAAACTATATAACTCACGCACTGTTAGTCTTCTGAGGTGATATGATAGCTTTGTGCAAGGATATGTACAATCTCTTACTGTAGTGTTAAAGTAGCGTGAACATCCTGCTAACCTTCTCCTTTGGGGTTACTTGGAAGAAAAAACGCTGTACGTGTTTCAGAATGTCACAAAAGTGAGTAATTGGTGACAGACATGCGGCACACATCACCTCTGCTTTGCGGATGTTCTCCTTGGCCTCCTCTATTCGGAATTCCAGCTCGATCCGGCTTTGTTCCGTGGGCGGAGTCCCGAGTGTCTCACATTCCTCTAGAGCCTGCCATAAAAACAAATTACCGTTAATCAGCTCGATTCAACTGACAAGAAACCAACTTGGAAAAAAAAAAAAAAAAAAAAAAATCATGGCTTCAGATCACATTTCCTGCCACTAATCTAACAATCAGACAAGACAATAACAACATTCAGCAGAATCATTTGTGGCAGCATCTGTTCTACCCAGGGCCGTATTAAGAGCTCACTGGGCCCCGGGGCTATGAGTTACTGCAGGGCCCCCCCACCACTTTAGGTCACCAACTACATGAGCTAAATGTTATATTATTATAGCCTACGAGTCATTTTATCCATCTATGATATACTTCACAGTTAAGTTATGTTACTTTTAACATGATTTTTTTATCATATCAAAATGTATTGACTAAAATTTCATAATTATTGTGACCAATTTCAATATCACCAAAAAATAATAGTAGCTTAAGAAAATTATCTCAAGCTTACTGATGACAAGAGTCACAAATTAAAATAGAACAAAGGCACAATAAATCGACCTATGAAAAACTTAAAGCACTGAATAATATTATATAAAGTAATCAAATATACAATACATGGTTTTCACTATAAATTCAACATTCATTCTTGTTAATTTTGCAAAAGTAATTCAGTCAAATGCAGTAAATTACTTTCTTTCTGATGTTTGATTAACATTATTGACACACATGGCGACAGCAGCTTTATTAGCAGCGTCACTTTGAGACCTCAGAGTCGGATTCAAGTGCGCTGTGCAAAACCGTCTCAAGTTCACCACAGTCTATGGTTCACCTTGGTCTCAAAACCAGCATTTACAAAATAAATTCTTCCGCTGCTCACTGTGCCTGAGCAGTTTGAAATAATTTGTATCCAAACCACAACGTTTAAAAACGCGTTTAAATGATAAACTTACATCATGGCGCAGCAAAATTTAAATATTTCTACCGGATATATTATCGCCAGTCCTTGGCGAATATTGAGTTTAATCAAACACAAAAAGCAAAATTATACATCCATCAAGTTAATATTCAAACTTACCGAAAGTTTGTGGGGTCGATGACGCTGTGTTTTAAGAATAGACTAGATTAGAATGAAGAGAAGAGTAAAGGCGATTTATTGGTTGATGTATAACCTATTCTAATAAGGCGCAGGCAGCAATCATCTATAGGCCTACGTGCAGCAGCAGGTCGGTCGTTCACAAGTTAAATATAGAATAAATATATTTGTCATATCAAATTAAAACCTGACGTTTCAATTTACCATGCCCTGCTCAGAGCCGTTGGCCCTGCATGCCTACGGGGGTTTGATTGACAGGTGGCCTGGCCAATCATAACGCCGAATACGCAACTTTGTCCGACAACAAAGCTGTCAGTCGGTGGACATGAACTTGAAAACGGTAATGTTTAAATTACTTAAATGACAATATTTGAAAGTTGAGACTTTGTTTCATATCAACAGTAAGCTGCTCTGAACTCTCTCTCGTAATCACTCGGTGTAACGTTAGTCTTTGCCCCGCGAAGTATTTTTCACTGCGTGAGTGCATGAGAACATGATGTGCGTGACTCGCGAGAGCCGCCTGGCTCGTGGCCCGTCCGTCACATAGTACCTAAAAAAGGCGGGTCTTTGCGAACGTCTCTATTAATGATAATGATTCCATGATAATGCATGGAATATAAGGCAAAGTGCAACTAAATAACAGGGATAATTTGTGGGGGACGTTGTTGCGTGGTAAGGCTTTGGTAATAATCAGATGGCTTGCAGTATCTGCTCCACAGCCAATCACGGGCCCCCTCCTTGCTTGGGCCCCGGGGCTTAAGCCCCGCCTAGCCCTATGGTTAATGCGGCCGTGGTTCTACCGCTTTCATTTCATGATAATTAAAAGTACAAAAATTATAATATAACATTGTATTGCAATATGTTTTACTGTAGATAAAAATACTGCATATGCAGTCATTAAAATCTAATAATAATAATAAAACACTTAAAATGTAAAAAATTTCCAGAATTTTAGGTCTGGACTCACTGAATTGTCATGAACAAAATAAAATAATAAGACATCTAAGGGTTAAGTGTTTATTCTTTTAATTTTGTGGATTCATGTGACTTCAGTCATTTGTGATTAATTTATTAGCTTGCATCTCAACAGAATTTGTAACAGATTTTTTTTTTTTTTTTTAGAAATTAAGTTTTTATTGGTTTTCTCATATATAACAAAATATACACATAAATAAATGCAACAATCAAAATAATAACAATGAAGGAAGGGAAAAATAAATAAATAAAGAGGTTATAGTTTATGCACAACAGTATGGGCAAGTTACAACTCAAGCCTGTAGTCAAGTCATCCTTCAAAGTAACCAACTGAATAAAATTCTCCCACATGTTAACATCTCTATGCTTTCCGTTCACTTGAGCTAACATTCTTTCATATGATACATTCTCCACCATAGACTCAATCCACATTTTAAATGAAGGACATTGAATATCTTTCCAAAATCGGAGTATCAATCGTACTGCCGTGATTACACCCACTGTAACAAGGGAAAACTCAATATATTTAACCTGGGGAATCTCAGATTTATCGCCTAAAAGGCAAATCCTTGATGAAAATGGAAGGTTAAAGTCCAAACATTCTCCAAGATATTTGAACACAATTTTCCAAAAAGGTTGAATCTTTGAACAATGCCAAAGAACATGCATATATGTACCAATTTCTTGTTTACATTTCCAGCATCTATTATCATTTAAACAGCCCATTCTAAAAAGTCGCACTGGCGTATAACAATACCGATGTAACACCTTATACTGGATAAATTTACCTCTTGCTTCCCTTATGTACCTTCCACTATTAGACAAAATTCTGTTCCAAGTATCCTTATCTATGTCACTATTAATGTCTCTTTGCCAAATCAATCTCAAGTTTTCACAGTTCTTATCACCTATCCTTAAACTTAGATGATAAAATTTAAAGTTTAGATGATTTGTAACAGATTTTTACAAGATTCGCCACTTACAGAAGATGTTCAAGCGTGTGTGCGAACGCGCTTTGTAATAGATGTTGTTTTCGAGTATGAATGTGCATCCAGCGCCTCTTACCCGTTTGTAATGGATGATGTTTTTGTGTTCGCGGGCCACACGTGTGGCCCATTTCCTCGCCTCTTTGTTGAGACTGTGTTCTTCGGTGGTTCCCGTCTCCGATTCCAGCTGTCGACTCTGAAACGAACACACACGGTTAACACAGCAACACACACCTGTCTGAATCACAGGTTTGAGATCAGAGTGAACACATTACATTCACAATTACAATCAGAAAGAACAGATCCAGGAACAGTGTTGAGGACATTTCACCATCTCTGATATCAGATCTGAAGCACAATGGATTAATCAATCAACTCATGAATCGACTAAGGGGAAAAGACGGTGAACAAACGCAAGGTCTGAAGATAGCGCAAGAAAAAGATGCTTGATTCTTCAAACGATACGAGATGCTACATAATTGCTTGTTTAGCAGGTAAGCTGAGGTTCATTGTGGGACATGTGCATTGCACGGTGCATATCAGTTGCAAAGTCTTCTCAAATCTCAAGTCTGTCTATTATTCCTTCATTACAGCTTCCTTCCAGCTGTCATCCACTAATTGCCAGTCTCTCCACAGCATCTGTTTATTTCTGAGTTTAAACACCTGAACACAATATAACCCGAGGATGCATTTAAAGGATGTGTGAAGAGTCTTCAAATCACCAGGAATCTTTTCGATTTGATAAAAGTTTCTGGTCTTACTGCAAAAATTCATCAAGAGTACACTATTCTTCAAAGGTTTGGGGGTCAGTAAGATTAATACTTCAATTGACCCTTCGCGTGGAGCTTGATTGACAGGTAATCTGACCAATCATTCTTCGCCATCTGCCATTTTGTCCGACAAAGCAGTCAGGAGAGATAAGAGGTGATCGGATCACGAGCAGCTTTCACTGACGCTCAACAGCGATCGGTCACGATACATTAAAGAGCCACAAAACGGTATTTATTGTTTAAATTTCATTAAAAAAATTAAGAAATTTGAAAGGTGAGACTTAGTTTAATACGTTTAATATCAAAAGTGATCGAAAAGTAACCTGGTCTGTCCTAGTCAGCGTGTTGTCAGTCTCCTCTCTGCTCCACAATGTATTTTTCACTGCGCGATAACATGGTGTGGCGTGAGAGCGGTGTAACTTGTCGGACATAGCGACAGTAACTAAGTCTTTGCGATGGGTCAGTTCAGCGAGGACACATTCACTTCACAAAGCCACAGTAAAGACATTTTTTTTTAAACTGTAACAGTTATTTTTTTAAATAAATGCTATTCCTTTGAATGTTCTACTCAGCTAATAATCCTCGAAACATTAATTATGGTTTCAACAAACTATTAAGCAGCGCAACTATTTTCAACATTCAAAATAATAAGAAATGCTTCTTGAGGAGCAAATCAGAATAATTTCTGATGGATCATGACTGAAGACTAGAGTGATGATGCTGAAAATTGAGCTTTGATCACATGAATAAATTAAACTTAAAACTATAATACAATAGAAAACTGTTTTTTTTTAAAAAATTTTAATAATATCTCACACTATTTCCTGTTTTTACAGCATTTTTGATTAAAGGGTTAGTTCACCCAAAAATGAAAATTAAGTCATTAATTACTCACCCCCATGCTGTTCCAACCCCGTAAGACCTTCGTTCGTCTTCGGAACACAAATAAAGATATTTTTGATTGAATCTGAGAGCTGGATCAGTCCTACATAGACTGCCTAAGGGACTGGCTCTTGACGGCCCATAAAGTCATTAAAGAAAAGGTTTAAATATTCCATGTGCCTACAGCGGCTCAATTATAAGTTTATCAAGCGACGAGAATACTTTTTATGCGAAAAAAACATAAATAACGACTTTATTCCACTATTCCATTACTTCCTTATGGGCGCATGCGCGAGAACTGAGACGAGGACGTTCTCATTCGTCGTCTACTTGTTACCGGCTGCTCACCGCTTAGGAGTTTTACCGCCACCTACCGTATAAGATGATGATCCATATATAAGGCGCTCCGGATTATAAGGAACACTGTCGTTTTTTGAGAAGATTAAAGGCTTTAAAGTGCACCTTATAGTGCGGAAAATACGCAAATTGAAAAGCGTATGTACAGCGCGCATCTTCCTCTGCTTGTAAACAGAAAGTTTTGCGCTTCCAGCTATATCAGCACATCATCTTATACGGTAGGTGGCGGTAATACTCCTAAGCGGTGAGCAGCCGGTAACAAGAAGTAGACGAATGAGAACGTCCTCGTCTCCGTTCTCACGCATGCGCCCATAAGGAAGTAATGGAATAGTGGAATAAAGTCGTTATTTATGTTTTTTTTTTCGCACAAAAAGTAGTCTCGTCGCTTGATAAACTTATAATTGAGCCGCTGAAGGCACATGAAATATATAAACCTTTTCTTTAATGACTTTATGGGCCGTCAAGAGCCAGTCCTTTAGGCAGTCTATGTAGGACTGATCGAGCTCTCAGATTCAATCAAAAATATCTTTATTTGTGTTCCGAAGACGAACGAAGGTGTTACGGGGTTGGAACAGCATGGGGGTGAGTAATTAATGACTTAATTTTCATTTTTGGGTGAACTAACCCTTTAAGTAGGAATGGAGCCTTCGTGTTTTTTGTTTCTTTTTAAGAAAGAAGCTTGGTGTTTTTACTTTTGAATTGTAGTGCACATTATAATCATCCATAATCTTTCATCAAATGTAATAACTTTCTCAATCTCTGAAAAAGCTGTTATATTCTAGCCCTGCTATAAGAAACGACATCAATGGTTTGCGACGCTTCAGCTGGTTTAGAATCATAAGGAACGACTTGCGTATATTGACCATATCTGGCAGTATAGCTGACGATGCATCCTTGCATATTTGACGGAAACACACTGATCAATATAAATTCAATCAGAGCACTTTAACACAAGCATCTTCACTCGATACTGCCACATCAATCTGATGTCAACACTAGCCATGGCTGACAAAAGCGTTTCTTAAAAGGAGGGAGAAAAAAAATGCAACTAAACATCACTCTCCCGTTGAGATGCTTTTTTTTTTTTTTTTTTTACGTCTTCCTGTTTTTTCTCTCAGCATGACCCTAAGCAGATGTGGTGTATGTGTTTGAGGCATGCTGGGTTGCCCAAGTCTGCTGGGAAACATGACAGTCTGCAGGGGCTCCATCTGGATCAGAACCGCTCACAAAGGCCTAATCAATCCCATGTGCCTCTGCTTCAAACTCACACACAGATGCTGTCTGGGAGAGCGTGATGGAATGCGTGCATCTTTGACGCTTTCTGCATGTCTGTATGATGGAAAATATTGTGCCTGTGTGTATGTTTGCACTGTTGATCAATACTAGCGACGGTGTCTGAGAGTATTTGACGTGTCAAACAGTTGACGCTCTAAGGATTTGACAAGCAAAATACAGCGTATACAGTGTAAAACTGTTTTTCTACAAGGTAAGTTAAGTTACTAAGGACTGACTGAAACTATTATCCTGCTGATTACAAATTATAAATAAGTAACACAGATTTAAATAAAAATGAATATGTTATATTAAAAAATAGTCAACTGAGACACAAGACACTTAAATTAGCATAGTATAGGAAATCTGATGCCTGAGACAACAATCATACAGCCACATATATCTGAGCACAGAAAAACACAGACTGACCAATCAGAATCAAGTGTTCCAGTGATGCATAGCACATCCATTTTATTCCAAAGGTGAAGTGTGTAAATTAACCTAGAATCCTGAAGCTCAAACTGTATCACAGCACTAGAAATGCCAAAGTTATGGGTTTAATTAGTCAAGAAAACAGGAACTGAATGCAATAAATACCTCATATATAAGTATAAAAAAGTAGTAATATTTATTACTATTAACTTATCCATAAAATTAATTTCTGTAAAGGTGCTTTAAAACACACACACACACACACACACACACACACATATACACTCACCGGCCACTTTATTAGGTACCCCATGCTAGTAATGTAAACACGAAGAATTGAGGCATTTCTGAAGGCAAAAGGGGGTCCACCCTTTTGCCTTCAGAAATGCCTCAATTCTTCGTGGCATAGATTCAACAAGGTGCTGGAAGCATTCCTCAGGGAGTTTGGTCCACACTGACATGATGGCATCACAGTTGCCGCAGATTTGTCGGCTGCACATCCATGATGCGAATCTCCCGTTCCACCACATCCCAAAGATGCTCTATTGGATTGAGATCTGGTGACTGTGGAGGCCATTTGAGTACAGCGAACTCATTGTCATGTTCAAGAAACCAGTCTGAGATGATTCCAGCTTTATGACATGGTGCATTATCCTGCTGAAAGTAGCCATCAGAAGTTGGGTACATTGTGGTCATAAAGGGATGGACATGGTCAGCAACAATACTCAGGTAGGCTGTGGCGTTGCAACGATGCTCAATTGGTACCAAGGGGCCCAAAGAGTGCCAAGAAAATATTCCCCACACCATGACACCACCACCACCAGCCTGAACCGTTGATACATGGCAGGATGGATCCATGCTTTCATGTTGTAGACGCCAAATTCTGACCCTACCATCCGAATGTCGCAGCAGAAATCGAGACTCATCAGACCAGGCAACGTTTTTCCAATCTTCTATTGTCCAATTTCGATGAGCTTGTGCAAATTGTAGCCTCAGTTTCCTGTTCTTAGCTGAAAGGAGTGGCACCCGGTGTGGTCTTCTGCTGCTGTAGCCCATCTGCCTCAAAGTTCGACGTAATGTGCGTTCAGAGATGCTCTTCTGCCCACCTTGGTTGTAACGGGTGGTTATTTGAGTCACTGTTGCCCTTCAATCAGCTCGAACCAGTCTGGCCATTCTCCTCTGACCTCTGGCATCAACAAGGCATTTCCGCCCACAGAACTGCCGCTCACTGGATGTTTTTTCTTTTTCGGACCATTCTCTGTAAACCCTAGAGATGGTTGTGCGTGAAAATCCCAGTAGATTAGCAGTTTCTGAAATACTCAGACCAGCCCTTCTGGCACCAACAATCATGCCACGTTCAAAGTCACTCAAATCACCTTTCTTCCCCATACTGATGCTCGGTTTGAACTGCAGGAGATTGTCTTGACCATGTCTACATGCCTAAATGCACTGAGTTGCCGCCATGTGATTGGCTGCTTAGAAATTAAGTGTTAACGAGCAGTTGGACAGGTGTACCTAATAAAGTGGCCGGTGAGTGTAATTTATATTATATATAAATATAAATATTTTATATATAAATAATATTTTTCTTAAATATACTGTAGATGCATGTGTGTTTATTTATGTTTATACAAAATAATTATACACAGTGCACCCACATATATTATGTAAACACAAACTTTTATTTTAGATGCGATTAATTGCTATTAATCGTTTGACAGCCCTAATATATATATATATATATATATATAATTTTTTTTAATATAGTGAATAATGAAAAGCCCTAACATTAAAACGTGTGTGTGTACTGTATATATATATATATATGAGTTTTAAACACTCTGCTATGCTATTGGTTGAACAAACAGATATCCCCGCCCTGAAGTAAAACCATTGGTTGAGCCAACAATATTTTTTCACACCCACTAAGCCACTCAAATTAATTCTGTTTGGTGCTGAAAAACAATTACACACTTCACCTTTTCATCTTATTTTCAATGATGAAATTTTCCCTATAAATGTGTCCACTCACAATGAGTTTAACAAACACACAGGTGCACAGGCTGATGTCAACATGCAAGCAACAACAACAACTGGTTGATGGCTGCAGGACACTGATGCATGATGGGAAATCAAGTCCAACAGACTGTGTGGTACCTGCGCCAGAGTCATTCTCATCACACTGACCGCCGATGGCTCAATGTCCACCAACTGCTGCACCGAACTCAGAGTCTGAGCCAGAGAGGAGGAAAAGATGGGGCGCACACACACACATCATACACACAAACCACACATCACAGGCGTGCACGGTGGGGTTAAGAGAGGGTTAGAAACAGACTGTTAGAGGACAGGAAAACTACAACAGGGTTAGAAACAGCAAAGCAGTCAGAGAGATGCTGAGATGTAAAAGCTAACAAACACGATATCTATTATCTATTGAACTAAGAAGATGTAAGGAAGACAGAGAGAGAGCGAGAGTGAGAGAGAGCAGATGATTTGGTAATACAACCTTAAAGTTAGTTCTGGGGTGTTATTTTAATTAATTGTTCATTTAATTGATTCAGCTTATTGATATTTAATTAATCAGTATTGTCCTGCGGTTCACAATAATTCTAGCAGTCAGAGGAGAAAAATGTCTATTCAGAAATCTGGATCTAAAACGTGTTTTGAATTTAGTCATATTAATATAAGTCGAATAAAGTAATAAAGAGAAACTTCAGTTACTAAGCATTGCTAAGGTTTTAGTTCCAATACTGTAATTTAATAAAGATATAAATTAATTAATTAAATAATATTAACATAAATTAACATCAATTATAGTGAATACAGATAATTAATTCATTACATTGATTTATTTTTATAGTCAAGGAAATTCTAGGACAGTAAAATTAAAATGACAAATCAAAGCGAAAAATTCACTAATCAACATTTGCTGAAAAAAGTCCCCAAAACAAGAGACTATATTGATTAAAAAAATGGTTTTAGAAGTCAATATGAAGAGTTCAGATGCAAAAGCCTCGAAGTGCCATTTGAAATTTTCTTCTAAAATGATCATTTTTATCAAGCTTGTATATTTAAGTTCAGTAATTTCACTTAAATGGCAATAAAGATTACCTATTAATTGCCATTTAAGTGAAATTACTGAACTTAAATATACAAGCTTGATAAAAATGACCATTCTAGAAGAAAATTTCAAATGGCATTTAGAGGCTTTTGCATCTGAACTCTTCATATATTTTATTTCATTTAATTGAAAAAAATAAAAAAAGACAGAAGGTTCCAGAAGGTTCCTAAAAGCTTAAAGAGCAGTAAGATCATTCTTTATTACACAATTTACAGCACGGATCAGTGGGCACTGAACTAAATTAGCATGTTAAATTGTCATCAAGTTAGTTATAAAAGAATACAGAGAGATAAAGAGTTGAATGAATGGTTGAAATAAAAAAGCTACCAGGAGTTCGAACTAAAAATCAATCCTACTCGAGCAGAACTGTAGCATAACGAGAGGAACGTTCACAAAATGAGTCGTGATTAAAGCTCGAGCAGACACAGAAGAGAGTTTAATCAGCGGGATGTTACTTCATCATCACAGGAACAAGAAATTCTGTTCCCAGCAGAGACTCTCAGATGAACCAGGCTAAAAATAGAAGGTGATGATGAAATTTGTGAGCTTTTTCGGCACGGTTGTGAGGTATGTGTCGATGATGCTGTCAACGCTGAATTAAATCTGAAACGTTTGAAAACCATTTCGACTTTTAAATATAGGAGTAGAGATAAGATAAGAGAGAGAGAGAGAGAGAGAGAGAGAGAGAGAGAGAGAGTTGCCTTGCTTAATGATGAAACTAACACAGGTGGTTTCCCTGCCATGAGATAGTATAAACCAAATAAAATTCAGAGATGAATTTGTGATATTCATGTTCCAAAGTGATTATATGAATGAAAAACATATTTTCCTGTACAAATACATTATTGTTCAAAGGTTTGGGGTTTGTGAGATTTTATAATGTTTATGAAAGAAGTCTCTTCTGCTCACCAAGGCTGCATTTATTTGATCAAAAATACTGTAAAAGCGGTAATATTTTGAAACATTATTACAATTTAAAAAAAACATTTTCTATTTGAATATATTTTAAAATGTAACTTATTCCTGTGATGCAAAGCTGAATTTTCAGCATTATTACTCAGTCCTCAGTGTCACATGATCCTTCATCTTTCTAATATGCCGATTTGCTGCTCAAGAAATATTTCGTATTATCACTAATGTTCAAAACAGTTGTACTGCTTCATATTTCTGTGGAAAATACGTGAATCTTTCATGAATAGAAAGTAAAAAAAACAATCTTCCTTAACATTATAATTGTCTTTACTGTCACTTTTGATCAATTTAATGCATCCTTGCTGAGTAAAAATATTAACTTTCTTCAAATGAAAAATAAATAAATAAAACGAACTGACTCAAACGAATGAACTTGTAATATAGTAGTTCTTGATTTGCCTAGGTGCATGCATGAAACTCACTGTATCGCTGTCGCTTGGCTGGAACTGGAAGTCTTGTGCTTTGTGAAACACGGGGTTCTCCTGCAGGAACAGCTGCTGGTTGAAGTCCTGCATCACCTGGACACGAAAACAAAACATTACAAACATTATGCAAGAGTATTTGATAGGTAAAATCTCCCTTTAAACGGAGAGTTCACCCTCTTTTGTTCTGTGGAACATAAAAGAATTTTAAGTCAATGGGGTTCATCGTGTTCAGACCTGAATGTTCAACAAAATATCTTCTATTGTGTTCCGCAGAAGAAAGAAAGTCACACAGTTTTGGAAAGACATGAGGTTCAGTAAATGTATTTTTGTGTGAACTATCCCTTTAAGAGCATATGAAGGAAAAATCCTTAACTCTCTCTCTCTCTCTCTCTCTTGCACACACACACACACACACACACACGTCACAATAGTGGTATGTAAAAATTGGACCCCCTTGGCTAGTGAAATAGTGCTCAGACAGATGTGTTTGTCAGCAGAGTGGAGGAATGATGTGTGTGCGAGGGGATTTCTTCATAGGGGAGCCGATAACGAGGAGCTGGCAGAGCGAATCTATTTCTGGGAATGAAGAGGGAAATTGAGAGAGTGATGAAACTAAGTAAGAGGAGAGCGAGCGTGTGTGACTCACTCGACTGGACTTCTCCAAGAGGAACTGGAAGGTGCTGTGGATGGCTTGAAACGCTTCCAACTCCGTCCGACAAAAGGATATCAGATAATCCTTCACATGGTCGTATACGTTCCCCTCCAGACCCTGAAGAGAGACACACAGACAGAGAGAGACAGATCACACACTCTGTGTTAGGACTGAATGAATAACAAATATCCTCGTTTTTTCAGAAAGGGTCGGAGGAACCAAAGAGAGAAATGAGAATGACAGACAGAATGATAGAAAGTACAACAGAAAGAATGGTAGACAGAATAAAAAAAAGTGACAAAAACAGATACAAAGAATGATAGATACACTGTAGGGATGGGACGATAACCGGTTTTACTATAAACCGTGATAAAATGTACTGACGGTTAGTATTATCGTTTAAAATTTAATTATCATTAAAACCGTGTTTGATTATCACGATTTTAATAACTCACTGAATCCTGTCGGCCAGTCTGACGCAGGTGCGCAGCACGCAATATTTTTTTAAATTACTATTCGAGAAGGAATGGTGGAAGGCAGTGACCGTGCTCAGGAGATTTTTCAGCCTTTTAAGAGGACCAAATCTGAGGTGTGGTCATATTTTGGGTTTTACAAAAGTCATGAGGGAAACTTGATCGAGGATGGTCACCTTGTCTGCCGAACAAAAAGTCACTGCAATAGAAACACTTCAAATCTGCCGAGTCGTCTTGTGTGATCATCACCCGAACGCAAGGCAAGTTAACTTTGACCTCAATACCAAAACTACGTCTGGGAAACAATTGGGCACGAAATGTTGTTTTGAGTTGAAACATTTTATGTCACTCACTTGAAATAGACGTCAAGCTTCCGCGAAGAAAAGTTCGTAGCAAGTGTCTTTGAGCCAAAGACGAACGAACAACTTCAAACAAGACTATTATTAAGAGTGATATTTTAAGGGATAGTAAAGTATAGATACATCACGTATTAAACCGATTTTATTTTTACCACATAATTACGGGGACATATTGAATTGATAATGAGATTAGCTAATGTTTTAAATCTTACCCGTTTATGAATTCATTTTGTAAAACAATCGTCCAGACAAGATATATCACACCAATATTATCAAACTCTGTAAGCAATAAATCAACTCTGATTTAATTTTTGCAATGCAATCAAAAACCGGAGACGCAAGGCGGCAAGTTGTGTTTGAATGAAACAAGAGCGCGCGTCCGTTGTGAATGTTATGGATGTGCGCTGTGTAATAATGTGTTGCTATTGACGACGGGCATTATAAAGAAGCAAATGCCATAGAATAGAATCTTGCCTAAAAAACTGCATAGAGAGGCTTGTTTTATTTGTTGTTTGTTGATTTTCAATTATAAAACTTGTTGAAATGTTTTCAGTGTGAGCATCAGTTCTTTTTGAGCACTTTCATACATTTTTAACAAAACCGTGATAATATTGATAATCACGAT
Organism: Pimephales promelas; assembly: GCF_016745375.1. The sequence goes on along the minus strand of NW_024122005.1, from coordinate 1,401,260 downwards.
TATTTTGGACACTATAATCGTGATATGAAATTTTCATACCGTCCCGTCCCTAATACACTGGCAGAGAAAAGGAATGATAGAATTAATGACGGATAATAGGGAATAAGAGCTATGGAAAGAATGACAAAAGAATTAAGAATGATAGAAAGAGAGATAAAGACAGAACAACTGACAGAATTAAATAATAAAATGATGAAATGATAGAAGACAGATGGGTAACACTTTATTTCGATAATCCACTTTAGACATTCTACTAATTATAAGTAACTTTTCAACTACGTACATGTCAAGATACTAACTGTCATTAAAATATTAGTAGACTGTCTGCTTAATATCTGCTAACACTTTATTTTGTTGGTCCCCCAACAGACATTCAACTGACTATAAGTAAGTTGACGACTAAGTAAATTTAATCTCCTAACCCAAAGCCTAACCATAACCCAACAGTCTACTGACAGTCTACTATAATATACTAATTCTCTAACGAGAGTTAGTTGACACATAGTTGAAAAGTTACTTATAATTAGTAGAACGTCTAAAGTGACTATCGAAATAAAGTGTAACCAAATAAGGACATGGAATGAACGACCAAAATAGAAAAACAATAGAATGAATTTAGACAAATGAAACCAGATAGAAAGAACAACAAAAAGAGTGACAGAATTAAACAACAGACAGGTGAAGTGACAAAAGACAGACAGATGAAGCTGGTGCATGTGCAGACAAACACATCTGCGTTAAAGACAGATAGAAGGACAGACGTCTCTCTTGTCTCGGCCCCCTTGTGGCCAAAGCTCAGAACAGACGCCTGTTTTCTCTGGACTGAGAGACGCTTGGATCAGAGTAGATTGTTCAAACAGCAGCAGCTGCTGGGAAAGGTTAGTCAGTTCAGATTCCAAGGCCTCAACGTGCAAAAACAAAACTCGAAACCCCTGCTTTCCCCCTCCGTCTCCCTCTTTCTCTCTCACAGTCCATGTTCACAAGGCAGCACTGGGATGGAATGCATTTCGAAAACAGACTTTGATTCGTACGACTGTTTGATGCGGGTGAGCTGGAAATGATACTCCGGGTCCGCTGGGTTACGGCAGGTACCGGGCGCTGTCAGGAAGCACATGGGTGTTGTATGCATGAGAGAGAGAGGCTGTGCTTCCTTCTGATAGGGTCCCGTCCACCTCCGCCCACCATGGCTTAATGTCGAAATGATTCATTTCCTATCCTTTCAAAGGTGCGGGACATCTTAAGCTTCCTGGTTTTGTCATGACTGCGCAATCCTAAAGTCTCCAACAACATTACCAAATGTGGCTCTATGTGTGAAAAACTATAATTCACGTGGCCCGTGGTTACGAGCACACCAGGACGGACGCACAAACACACACACACAACACAGGAAAAGACATAAAGCAAACACAAGCATCAGCTGAACAAACACTTCTGCTGCATTATAAATGCTTCACTTTGCACCCAATGCCTCCTACGGGGAATAAATGAAGCACTCAACTCAAAACACACACACACACACACACTCTAAGACTCGATATGAACCTGTGGTGCACATTTAGCACAAACCATGTTGGCTATGAATGGAGGCTATTAAATTCACAAAAAGTTATTTTTATACAATTTTACAGTAAGTCTATAATTTGATGTGTAAAGTCAAGAAAATAAACAACATAACTAAATTAAATCAATAATAATCATTAATCGTTAATTATAAAGTGATGTATTTAATTTTCAAAACGACACAGTAAAGTGTAAATGTTTGGTCTTTGTAAGAATTTCTTAAAGGGGGGGTTGACTGCGATTTCACTTTTTTCATTTTAAATAGCGTGTAATGTTGCTGTTGGTGCATGAACAGTATCTGCAAAGTTGCAGTGCTGAAAGTTCAATGTAAGCAGAGATATTGTCTTTTAAAAATCAGGAAGTATATTGCCTACAAAAACGACTGGATTGGGACTACAGCTGGGTTATGGTACGTCACTAACCCGCACATTTGCATCAACCCCTCCCTCAGAATATGCAGAAAATGGCATGCGTATATTTCTGAGGCACGTCGACTCGTCGAGTGTGTTGTTCACGCAGCGGTCAGGTTTTCTGTGTTTCGGGCTTCCCATGGACGCTGTACTTCGTCAACAATGGATACAATTTATGTTTGATTATGTTCCTGAAAATGACGATCGTAATCTAGCTCTCTGCGCATTTTACGGAAGACAGTTTCCAGAATCTCCACGAGTTCAACTCCAGATTCAACAAGAAACATGAAGCAGTTCCGACTTTAAAACAAGAGGCAGCAGTTGTTGGGCCACAATCTGTATGTAGGCTAAGACTTCATCATTTTAAATGTATTTGCATGTATAATTCCAGACGTAACGTTAGCCTTGTGTTTTATTGTTTTCAAATGCCAGCACTGGCTTTATAGCCACTACTAGTTAGCATATGCTATTTTGTGTCCACGACAAACTCATACAAACATTATGGATCTTAATTTTCTATAAGTACTAATGTTTTAAACGTATTTTTCATGTATATATGCTTTATGACGTTATTTTCGATTTGATCAAGAACGTAAACATGCCAACGCTGTTTGAGTATAACATTAGTAGCCAGCCAGTTGGTATTGTTGCCAGTCAGATGCTATTGTGTAAAACAAACGTGCAAAAAGTTAAAAAAATGTAGCAAATTATCATTCAGAAACGTTTATTAAGAGCCGTGTGTGGTGAGGTTCTGTTTGCCTCTCTTCATCGCGGGTTTCTCGGCCTGATTCTGCCTCAAACTGATACTGCAGTTCGACACATATTTACACTCTGGACCGGAGCTCACGTTACACCCGTAAAGGTAATGGGCGTTAAACCTTCCAGACAACGTGAGCGACAGTTTAGCCAATCACAACACACCGGGCCAAACTAACCAATCTGAGCCCACTGCGTGTTTCTGAAGGAGTGTTTTCATAGAATCAGGAAGTCAACCGCTCGTTCAGGGGACGGAGGAGAGCGCGGCTGACAATAAAGCTGAAGTTTATGAAAAATAAGATTTTTAAAAAAAGAAAAACCACGAATACATGTTATATTGCACCCCATAAATACAATCATGCAAAGAAAAAAAGCAGTCAACCCCCCCTTTAATGTTTTAACATACAGTAAAATCAGTAAAATAATGAAATATTATTACAATTTAAAATAACTTTTTCCTACTGTAATATATTTTAAAATGTAATTTATTCCCGTGATGTCAAAGCTGAAATTTCAGCATCATTACTCCAATCTTCAGTGTCAAAGTTCAAAGACTAAAATAACTAAAATGACTAAAAATAACATTACCTTCCAAAATATCCTAATGCTAAGAATGTGGTTCATTATTTTCAACAATGTAAATGTCTCAGTTAAGAATTATGTTTTTGTATTCGGTACATTTCACTGTGGATTCTTTGGTAAATCAGTCACAATTTCAGCGCAGGCTTTGCAAACAAACTATTATAATATGGACTCAACAGTAATGCGACGATTGGTAACGGTGTTCATTTTAATGCCTGATCTGTGACCAGTGATTTCTGATATGTAATGATTCAAGCACAGTCAGATGTTCGTCTAAAAATGGTTTATTGCGGTTTATTGTCAGTAAATCAAAACAGTGACTAAAACGTCAACTTGGCATCGTTTCTCTAAGTAGGATGAAAATAGTCTTATTTAAACTGTGATTAAATTATAGAAAGCGATCAAAGGAAGCTCCCTTTAGGGCCTGTTCACATATCACATCTTTTGCACGCTCAAGTTCGTTATTTCAATTGTAGGCTCGCGGTATGCACGCTCTAAATTGGTGCGACGCGCTCGTTTTTTCAAAGCGCGTCCTCGCCGCATCGAGATAAAAACATCTCAACTTTTCAGAATGCTGCAAGCACACCATAAGCGCACAGTAGGTCACGTGACAGGAACCAACCGGAGCGCAACCACCCTAGAGAGTTCAACATGTAATACGTACTGTAGCTATTTCTATGCAAAGATGTCGGCAAATCAAAGCAGTGAGCGTTTACACTGAAGTCTCACAGTAGAGTCGGAAAAATGCCTTTTATTTCTAAATTATGCCAATTTTTGATGTACAAATCATAGTAGCATTATAAGTGCAACTTAATAAATAATAATAAAACAATGCAACACATGACCCCTTTAAAATAGAATATCTTGAAACATTATACTGTCTTTGTCACTTTTGATCAAAAACTCATACTGACCCCAAACTTTTGAATAGGAGTGTAAACAGTGATTTACATGCTAAATTCACTTCAAAGGAAATTCTGTCATCACCCTCACGTTGTTTTAAACCCGTAGATAGTGCTTGGTCAAGAGATAAATAAAAAAAAAACAATAATATTTGACATAATATGGCACTGTCTATTTTCATTCAAAAGAATCATTCTGTCTAAATGTCTCCCTTTGGGTTCCACTGGTTCGGAAAAGATGAGAAGAGACAACAATGGCAGAATTTTAATTTTTGGGTGTGTCCTTTAAGCTCTCAGCAGGGGTGTTGTTTGTAGATATGTGCCACATTTTCTTAGAGGTCAGTAAATGTCATCTTTCTACACATACCCAAAGCAGAAGTGTGACACAATGCTGATGGTGTTTGTAGATGACGGCTGGTTCACACACAAAAACAGGAATAAGAGCTAAGAATACACGCAAAACACACGCATATCTCCCCTCTTTCCTCACACATTTACAAGTACAAAACAATACAGCGATGACAACACGGTGGGGAAAACCCACAGCCAATCTTGAAAGCAGAATTTCCCTTCTCTCTTTCTTCTGATTTTGTGCTGTTAACATGAAACATTTAAGACAAAATCAGGACTAAAAGTGTACTGATATATATATATATATATATATACTGTGTATATATATATACACTCTAAAAAATGCTGGGTTGTTTTAACCCAACTTTGGGTCAAATATGGACTAACCCAGCCGTTGGGTTAAATTTTTACATTACATTTTTAACCCAACATTTCGGGTTTGTCCATATTTGACCCAAAATTGGGTTAAAACAACCCAGCATTTTTTAGAGTGTATATATATATATATATATATATATATATATATATATATATATATAGTTTTTACTTCGAAAAAAAATCATGTCTTAAAATAGCTTGAATGTAACATAACGGACACAGAACGAAAGTAATATGATTAGTCTCTTGCTTGACTATGTCATCAAACAGCTAATGATGTGTTACTAAATAATGTTACACAAACCATGTTCCCGATCTCAGAGTCAGCTTCCTTCAAACAATCATCAGAAACGCTTTGAATAACTCAGAACATCAGTACAGAAATCCATGTAGTTCTTCATAAAATCTTAATATACATCATTCACTGGCTTTATTGCTTTATTGTGTGGAGTTTGAATGTTCTCCCCGAGTCCCCGTGTCAGCTCTGGTTTCCCCCACAGTCCAAAGACATGCAGGTTAGGTGGATTGGATAAGCCAAATTGTTGTAGTCTGAGCGTGAACGTGTCCCAGTGCTCTCGGTGCTGGGTTGTGACAGGAACCTGTGTAAAACCCGAGGCAAATCATGTGTGTGAAGCGGACCCTGCAAATGAGCGGGTATAATGCCAAGAAATAGAGAGAGGTATTGACTTATGAATCTGGATATGGTACATCTTAACGCAAATTAAAAACAACACACAAACAAATAAATAATATTTAAAAATTTATTTTCACCACAGGGGGACTTTAAGTGTTTTTGAACGTTGCATGGCTGTTGGTGCCAGACGGGCTGGTCTGACTGTTTTAAAAAATGATGATCTACTGGGATTTTAATGCAGAACCATCTCCAGGACTTTACAAAAAATATCCAGTGAGTGGCTAGCCTGTGTTTCCCCATGCTGCCTTGCCGCAGCGCGACTTTATTTACACTGCTAGGCAGCCTGGACACCATGAACCAAATTTTCGCCTGAGATTGGGAACCAATCACAGAACGGGGAAGGGAGCGGCAAGACAATGACGATGTATCTGCGACACCGAAGCAGTTTGTTTATATCTATGGATCCATCTTGGCAGCGAACAAGTTAACTTTTGATACGGGGCGCTCTCTCTCTCTCTGCTCGTTAAGCGTCCTGTCAAGCGCAGCAGTCATTCTATTCTACATCACTCACCGATCAAAATAGGCTTTGGCGGGACAAAAACTTGCTTTGACGGCCGCCAAAAAGCGGACGATCTGACGGTTTTAGAAGATTAAGATTAAAGGGTTAGTTCACCCAAAAATGAAAATTAAGTCATTAATTACTCACCCCCATGCTGTACCAACCCCGTAAGACCTTCGTTCGTCTTCGGAACACAAATGAAGATATTTTTGATTAAATTTGAGAGCTGTATAACTACCACATTGGCTGCCTAAGGGACTGGCTCTTGACGGCCCAGAAAGTCAATGAAGAAAATGTTTAAATATCCCAAGTGACTACCGTGGCTCAACTATATGTTTATCAAGCGATGAGAATACTTTTTGTGCGAAAAAACAAACAAAAATAACGAGTTTATTCGACTATTTCTTTTCTTCCTTGTAGGCCAGAAACGAGACTTCCTTAGATTTCCACGACGCATGCGCGAGAATTGCGATCTCCTTACACTACTGATCAGTTCAGTTCTCGCGCATGCGTCGTGGAAATCTAAGGGTCTTACGGGGTTGGTACAGCATGGGTGTGAGTAATTAATGACTTAATTTTCATTTTTGGGTGAACTAACCCTTTAACAACCGAAAACTATAAAACAGACCCGGCCTTTATTTGAGACCGGCTATTATTTACCCAAACCTGCAGCCACACCAGACCTGTAAAAGACTCGGCGTCTATTTGGGACTCGGCTATTATTTGAAGTTTTACGCTAAATCTCTGACCCATCGTCTTCTTCCTCGTCTAATTTTCTGTCGCTCTACATACGTCATCTGGTATCATTGACCCGATTGGCTATGTGCTACGTACAGGCGCATTTGATAGACATTCGTAGCACCCAAAAATATGGCTGTAAACCACACCTCAAATACGAGAAAATGAACATGTGGTTTCCAGACCACGTCTCATTCTCAATGATGCGTGGTCTGGTGTTAGCCAGGCTAGTGAGCGGCAGTTTTTTGATGACAGACAGAGGTGAGAGACGAATGCTGATAAAAACACTTTCTGCAGATGAGCATCTCTGAACACACAACATGTCCACCCTTGAAGCAGATGGACTACAGCAACAGTTCAACACTCCTGTGACACTCCTGTTAGATAAAAACAGGAAAATGAGGCTACAATTCGCAGGGGCTCACCAAAATTGCACTATATAAGACTGGAAAACCATTGCCTGGTCCAATGAGTATCAATTTCTGCTGAACCATTCAGATGAGTGCGTCATAATTTGGAATAAACAACACAAAATCAAGGATCCACCCAGCCTTGCATCAACGGTTCAGGCTGCTGGTTGTGTAATGGTGAGGGGGGATATTTTTTTGGCACACTTTGGGTCAATTACGCATCATTTAAACACCACAGCATACCTGAGTATTGTTGCTGAACATATCCATCCCTTTATGACCATAGTGTTCTCATCTTCTTGTTGCTACTTCCAGCAGGATAACACAACAGCTCAAATCATCTCAAATTGGCTTCTTAAACATGACAATGAGTTGACTATACTCAAATGGCCTCCACAGTCACCAGATCTCAATCCAATACAGCACCTTTAGGATCGCATCATGAATCTGCAGCAACTGTGTGATGCTATCATGTCAATATGGACCAAAATCTCAGAGGAATTTCCAACACATTGTTGAAGAAAGAATTAAGGCAACCCGGTTCTAGCAAGGTGTACCAAAAAGTGGCTGGTGAGCGTGTGTGTGTGTGTCAAGACTCAGCACTAACAAAAAGGAATGTTTCAGTCTTCTCAATTTTATTAAATGAATGACCTTGTAAATCTAGTTAATATGCGCAAGGACACCAAAAATAGATTATGTATCTGTAAAGCACAGAAATCGTGCCAGCAACATAAAAACAGTATTCAGTATTCTGACCTCAAAAAGGACTAATTTCAACAACAAATTTCTCTTGAATGCAGGCCCCATAGACTTTAATTGGAAGTGCATTACTCTAATTGTGATTTCTCCTTTTTAAATAAATAAACCCTAAGGAACAAGTCAACATTATTTTCTGTGGTAACTGACATGCCACAAATACTGTTCATAGAGCTTAAAAAAAGCACAATGCAGAAAAAAAATAGAAGATGGGAAAACAGAAGACTAGGATTCCTTAAATCTGACCTGAAAGCAATGGAATATACATTAAATAATATGTCTGGAAATATGATAGATGAGACTACTCTTGTTAACAATCAAGATATAGATATAGAGCTAAAATATGTTAACCATAACCAAGGTTACGTCTCAGCCAATGGGAAATGAAGAGCCGGTCTTTCGGCAGCCGGGTGGGCCTGAAGCACTGACTCTCCATCTATCAATAATTTAAGCCAGATTCTCTCAGATTGCATTCATATCGCTCAGGGTCAAACATGAAGCGGGTGGAACACAGATGATGTCCTCCGGTAAGAACAGGAGGAGACTATCAGTTCAATTCTGAACACAGTGACAGGACAAAGCTTATAGAGATGTACAGTACGAGTGGAAATATGCAGAGTAAACGCTTGTCTGGTCAGGTCACAAGCAGAAATGAGAGAGAATGTTTTAAACAATAAAGATAAATCAATCTGGTATAAAACTTCTGAGGCAACATATTATGCAAACTGTATGCAATATATGCAAAATATTGCTTTGGATAAAAGTACAAGTAGGTGGAATAAAATAATAATAGTTAATAAAAAATAATAAAAGGTGCAATTCTAAGAGGGTCCTCCTCACACCATAGGTGATGAGGCCCTAAAAATAAAGTTAATCAATACAAATGTACATTGTAAAGGTAACATCCCCTTAAGCACATATTTCCCAAAAAATATCCCAGAATAAACCTGTTGACTAATGGTTCTTTGGATAAAAGCATCTGTTAAATTAATAAATGCAAATGCAACTGTAAATAGTCAACAGTTAAGCTAATAAACCATACTAATTGATAAAATAATATATAATATTTAGAATAAATGTGTCTTATATTGGTGTTGCTGCAAATAAAATGTGAATTTTATAAGAGTGACTTTTATTATGGTGACATTTTCCTTTGATTAGTTGTTCTGAGATGAACTACAGAACACAACAAATAATGATACTGAAAAACGTTCCAGTTGCAATTAATTTGGTCTCGAACTTCTCTTTAAAACTTTTAACGTAAAACACCTAATTTATAATGTAACAAGCATATACTCTGATGCCAGATTTAGAAATGTTTGCCCAGAGGTTGATGTGTATCTTTGGGGATGTGGCGGTCATCTTGGCTAGCACATTCTCCAAGATATCTGTTCCCAATGGTCTAAGATTAAAAAGGATGTTGCAGAGAGTTTGCTTCACTAAATAAGGCCATGACTGGAGCTGCTGTCATTCTGTGGACATGAAGCACAGATTTATACTGGCACATACATCCACTGACCGGATCGCACAAGATCAGGAGCGGACACTTGTAATATTTCAAGCCCTGAATAATTGGATAAAAATATTTTTGCATACAGGCTCAGACCGTGCATGAGGTTTGATAAGGTCAACGTGAAATCAAAATGTCCTAATTTACAGTCCTAATACATGTTCCTGAGTACAGTGCACAATATTCCAAAAGGGAGAAAAAACAATCATCTTCATGTCTTTCATCAAAAATTAATAACCTCCATTTCCTTTTCAGCTGATGTCGCTAAGGGGTCAAGGTCTGGCTGGTTGGCATCGCCTTGTTAACACCTGCTTGTAAAAGTCTTAACAACACCATCTGTCTACATTGATGTAGTGGTGTATATAAATCCTGAATATTTTATATTTTTTTTAAAACGTCTTATTAAAATGTTATTAAAATTTAGACCAAAATAATATAATATAAAGGAATATATATATATGAAGAGTTCAGATGCAAAAGCCTCTAAATGCCATTTGAAATTTTCTTCAAAAATGATCATTTTTATCAAGCTTGTATATTTAAGTTCAGTAATTTCACTTAAATGGCAATGATAATTACCTATTAATTGTTATTTAAGTGAAATTACTGAACTTAAATATACAAGTTTGATAAAAATCATCATTAAAGAAGAAAATTTCAAATGGCATTTAGAGGCTTTTGCATCTGAACTCTTCATATATAGTCTGATTTATTTGTTAATATAATTAATGTGACAAGAAGATATAAATGTTCCTGCTTCAAATGCAATATATAACTTCAACAAATTTCAAACAGGATTTCTTTTGTTATAAAAAAACAAACATGTCACCAAAATTAATATAAATGCCACAAAAAATCAAGATATGATTGCAAACAAGTACTTATATGGTCTGGTCTTGGTCTCAATTTAGGTGGTCTTGAATACAACACTAAAACATTGACTACAACATAACCAGCAATTATTATATATCGATGATTTTCTCGTTTTTACACACGTTCATAATTTCTTTGTATGACAGTTTGGCCAAAAATTACGTCCGCACAATTTGCCATGTTTCATTTCATTATAACAAATAAAACAATTGAAGACTCCAAGAAAAACGAAGTAATATGAATACAAAATCTTTAAAACATTTTTAATTTTCATATTTAAATAAAGGGTGAATATATATATTCGACATCTGTTGTCTTTGACATTGCAGCTCAGGATAGTTGTGACTGGACTATACAGTTTTAATTTGGACATAAAATGGGTTGCAAATGCGATTTCATGTTGACTTTTAAGTTATAATAAAATAAAAAAGTACCATTCTTGTTCTCTAAGCTGTGCTAAAGTGCCATGAGCGTAGAGGCGCTGTGCTGTGACCCTGAGAGCATGAAGCAGAACGGAACACATACCAGACGTGCTTCGATGCTCTAGCCAACTTCTGTCTATTACACACACAACCAGATAATGCTGGACCAAAAACACCAAACATTCAATTGCGTAATCACACATTACATGCATTTAACATCTGCACAAGAGAGAAACAACAATACTGTCTCCAGTCAGTGAGTGTGTTTACATGCAAAACACAAGGCTGATAACTACCACATATTGGCTTATTATAAATACCTGAGGAGATATTATAAAACATAAACAGACGGAGTACGCCACCAGAATGGTGGTAATATAGTTTTTACAACTTTTAAAAAATGTGGATGTAAGTACGCAAAAATACTTAGTGACCAGATGCCTCTTGTGCAGTTATAAATTAGAAAGTGAGCTTTTTCCTGTGAGGAAATCTACACAGGAAGTGCATAGTTTGATCTGCACATAGATTACATCACTGTCTGGCCCACTGTACAAGTTTCATGCCGACAGACATGACTCCTGTAAAACCTTCAAAACAAGTGCAATAATCCACCAACAACACTGAAATCATGAAAATCAAAACTCTAATTTTTAGTCAAATTAAGTTACGCACTGTTGACCCGATAATGCACAACCACATGTTCATACATAGAAAAGTAGTCCCAGCTCTAAAGAATGATTTTATCCAGGCAAATTTCCTTTCTGTGCTTTAATAAACAGTTACTTAAATAAAATAAAATATAAACATTAGATGAAAAACTTACATTTTAAAAAAATTAAATAAACTTAAGTTCAAGTTTTAAAATTGCTACATCGGAGAAAACAGCTAAAATGGAAAAAAATAACAACTAATAAATATGCCAAAATAAAATAAAATAAAATTAGAACAGAAAAAAAAAAGCATATAAATAATCCTAAAATAACACAACTTTGCTGTGCTCACCTTGATGCAGTTGACCAGGTCGGTCTGGTAGTAGCGGTCGTGGTGTGCGTTAGCCGCCGCCAGTGTGAGAAGATATTCGTTCCTCGCATGGGTCGCTTTGGAGTTACAATCGCTCCTCTTTGCTTTCAACTGAAACACACACGCAAGGTTCAAAACTTCAAGAAGTGCAAGACTCTGCAACATCCATTTAAAGAGAGAGTTCATCCAGAAATGACAATCATTTACATTCTCATTAGAGTTCTCAACGGGTCGGGTCGGCCCGACAAACCCGACGGGACCCGCGGGTTCAGGTCGAAAAAATAAGCAAATGACTCAGGTCAGGTCGGACCTTGGGCTTAATCTTTTACGCCCAGTAAAAAAAAAATCAAACAAATTATTAATCGTCGCTGCTATTCACAGTAAAGAAAGTCTGTATCACGTGTGGTTGGCCGAGAGGAGAACACGCCTCAGTCCATCCACTGTGGACATTGATCTTCCTCCATGATGCCTATCATAAGCATTTGATTATGTTTGTAGGCTAGGCCTATTTTGTTTCAAAACTCGTAGCCCGCCCGCTGGTTGGATGTTTGAGTTCTTTTTATTTATTATTGTGTGAAGATTTTTATTTAAACAGGCATGGCGTTAGCTACTTTCCTTTGAACATAGTTGTCAACACTGCACTTGCGCGCATTTCAGACGTGATACTAGACGATGGAAAAAGCAAAGAAAACATGGTCGGAAGACTAGGAAAAGAGAATCTGACCGCGTGAGAAACCTGACAAGAGTCCCACTCGGTCGGGCTTTTCACTCGCAACGGTGATGCTAACCTGGCGATCTTGTTGATGGACTAGTAAGTCAATCAAAAGTTTGTGTGCATTTTATTTTGTGATTTCACCGGAATGAATAGACGGCGCAACGACAATAGATTGTAGAGCGCGTCCGAGTCGGGCCGCGGGCCGGGTTCGGGCAGATAATTCATGTTGATGTGTCGGGTTACATCGGGTCCGGGCTTTAAAAGCCACGGTCCGGGTCGGGTCGGGTAATAATTTTCAGGCCCGTTGAGAACACTAATTCTCATGTCACTCCAATACTATAATTTGACCTGAATCACTATCAGTTAAAAACAAATTTTAGATTTTTTTCCACTTACAGATTTATGACTTTAAAGTAAACAAAGTGCATGAGTTGTATGGACTACTTTTATGGTGCATTTTTTTTCTTTTTGGAAAGTGTACACCAATGAGCCAAAATATTATGACCACCTGCCTACTATCTCTGCCACCAAACAGCACCGACATGGACTCTACAAGACCCTCTAAAGGTGTGCTGAGGTTTCTGGCATCAAGACATTAGCAGCAGATCATACAAGTCCTGTAAGTTGCAAGGTGGAGCCACCATGGATCAGAATAGGTCCAGCACATCCCACAGATGCTCAAACCGATTGATATATGGGGAAATTGTAGGCCAGGGCAACACCTTGATCTCTCAATTATGTTCCTAAAACCATTCGTAAACAATGTGTGGAGTGTGGCAGTGCGCATTATTCGGAGTGTGCCATTGTCATCAATGAGTGTACCTGGTTTGCTTTGATGTTTAGGTAGGTGGCACTGGCAAGTGTCAAATTGAATCTCTGGGACTGTCATATCATATGGATGTCAAAGGAAAACATTGCACAGAGCATGATCTCACACCCTCTGCCAGCTGTCCTAGTCCCACAGTGCATTCAGGTGCCATCACTTCCCCATAAACGACACAGATTTACATGGATGTCCACATGATGCAAGGAACGGGACTCATTGGACCGAACGACCTTCTTCCAGATGTTTGTGTTCCCATTTTAGGTTATTTCAATGGTAAACAAGGGTCATCATGGGCACCCTGACCAGCCAGCGTCTACGCAGCAATGTGTGATGCAGTTACACATTTCTCCCATGACCATCAATAAAAATTTCTGTGACTTTTGCCACAATATACCATCAGTTTGGACCAGAGGGGATAGCCGCCTTCATTGGTCTTGTGCATCAATGAGCTTTGGACGCCCAAACCCTTCACCATTTTGTGGTTTGTCGCTCCTCTGGACCATTATCTGTAGGTTCCCAGCCAACCCTGCTGACCAGGAGCAACCCATAAGCCTTGCGATTTCAGAGATACTCTGACCCTGTCATTTGGCCATAACAATTTCCAAAGTCTTTTTGCTGCATCCAACACACTGATTGTTCACTAATAATGTTTTGGCACATCAGTGTAAAATCACCCTCTACTACTTATTGTATGGAAAAGCTCAGAATCCAGTAAAATATGACAAAATGTTCATTTTTGGTTTCATTAATCCTTTAATAACAATCCAACACAATCAAAATGTGTCTGACAGAAGACTCAAACACACTAACATGGTGTAAAGAGCAGACCAGGTTTTAAATCGGAAGCAAAATGTTTCTTTAAAAAAAAAAATAAATAAAATAAAATAAAAACACTGACAGTGTTGTTTACCTTTACACTGGCCTTCTGTAAACTTATCCTAGATTGGAACAGGCCCAGCTTTGACCTACGAAAACACAGAGCAGGTATTATAAATCACACACATATCAGACCCAAAGGAAGGAACAAGCAGGATAAATGAAAGCCAGAATCAAAACCTTCCCAGATTTGTGCTGAGGAAGAAACAGACATAATAAATCAAACTAGAGTAGATCACTCCAGCAACCTGTGAAAGTAAGGAAGAAAAAAAAAATCCTGGAAGGCAGAAATCTGGTTATAGCATCACAGAGATAACTTCTTATCTTAAAGGTACAGTTCACCCCAAAATTAATCACTTATCCTCTCTCACGTCATTCCAAACCCGTTTGACTTTTTTCCACAACAGGGAATATTTTGAACAGTGTCCACACTGCTCTCAACTATACAATGACAGCTCCATAAAGGAAAAAGGACACCATAAAAACATCAATAAGGTTGTGAATGAGCACTATATTCTATCTATATCTTATGAAGTGATATGACAGCTCTGCATAAGAAACAGACCCAAATTTAATTTGATATGAGCTGAAAATCCGTCCCTCCACCATTTTATAACTAACTAAAATTTAAAAACCCAAACTATCACATTGCTAATAAAAATAAAGTTGAAGTAAAATAAAATATTAGAAAGAAAGCAAACTTAAGAAGCAAAATTAGAATTGAGTCCTTGGCTACTAACTGAAACCAATAAGTGGAAGTATAAATAAAGTAGTAAAATATAAATTAATAAAACTATAAAAACAAAAAAAGCACACATCAAAATTACTAAAATTAAAACTAAAAATATATGAATGAAAGCTAATTCAAAATATTAATAAATACTATAAATTAAACTCTGCCCTCCACTGTAGCTATCATTCATGTTCCTGCATATTCAGATTTAAAACCAAAGCCATTTAGTGGCACTGACGTCAAACTGCAGGACTTGGTATCCTAACGTACCAAGCTTGTACTCATTTCTCGCAACCTTTAATAACGAAAAGAAGTGTTGAGCTTCAGGATGTGACACCGAACTTACAGTTTAATTTGCAGCAGTTTGCGTGTCAGCTTGCTGAAGAGATGGCTTGCTCAGCTACTCATCTAATTTTTTTTTATTGCCATTTTGAGAGTCGTCAAATTCACATGTGGCTTCAACAAGCAGATGCGTTTACACTTGTCCAGTTTCTTTTTGAATGCGTCTTAAACCACCCCATGAAATGGTTTGAGTGAGATCGGACCATTTACACCTGGTCTTTTCACGATCAGATCAGAGAAATCGCAAACTCATGAAGTGACCTGATGTAATGACTGAGGCCCAATGACATGCTTTAAAACTACTACTAAAAAAAAAAATTAAAAAAAAGTCACATGGGTTTGGAATAACATTATGTAAAACTGTAGGTTTTTATAACCAACTATGTTCAAATTCAAGTGTAAAAAAAGGACAGGCAAAATTACACTATCCATCTAGGAAAAGTCAATTAAAGTTGTTTAAAGAAATTCGAAACATCTAATATTCTGCATTTATGCCTGGATTAAAAGATAACTTCCTCATCACAGTGCCCCATTCATTAGAAATCAGAGTTGCTCGGGAATCTGATACACTTTGATTCATC
The DNA here is from genome assembly GCF_016745375.1 of Pimephales promelas. The sequence continues at coordinate 1,385,326 of NW_024122005.1, read as the reverse complement.
AAGTCTGCATGAAAATTAAGGAACCTGACAGATTCTCTCCCATCTTCCTTCTGCCGCTGAGAACAATAACTGATTCTAATTCAGCTTTACTGCCAGCCATGCGAAACAAGCCAAAAGATAGCCAAAATCAATAAAAGAACTGAGTGAGCTCACAACTCCATGCCACTGGACTCGTCTTTCGCCTCTCTGTCTAATCCGGTCTTGGCAGAGGCTTTGAAATGGCAATTTTAGCGTGGGTACAAATGGCCCTTGAAGATGAAGAGAGATGGTTGAGTGTGTTTAACAAATTCTGCATCGGGCTAATAAATTGCTCTGAACAGAGCGGGGTATTCCCAACTGGGGTCTTAAGTATCAGCCAAAGAAATTCATATTTAATGAAGGCATATCATCTCAGCGACACATCTTTTATATTCTTTGGCGCTTTTAATGCGGAGGACATTTTAAGTTTTGGATTCGGAGCTGAACAGGTTCTATAAAAAGGTAGAAAACTGCTTGGTGCAATTCAATTTTAAATTCCAATTGCAAGATATGCACAGTGTTACGCAAACCACATTCCCTGTAACTTTAACAAGCAGAGAACAACACTAGCAAATGGCAAGTTCATTGATTCCCAAAGAATACATGCGATAAAACATACATTGAATGTAAAAGTGTCTGCTAAATCCATAAATGAGTTTTTAAAGGGTTAGTTCACCCAGAAATTTGAATTCTGTCATCATTCTACTCATCCCAATGTCATTGAAAAACCACAAGACTTTCATTCAATCTCGGAACACAAATCAAGATATTTTTTTTAAATGAAATCAGAGATATTTCTGTCCTTCCACTGAAAGTTTAATCACCCAAAACTCTGATGGATTTCATTTAAGCTCATAAAAAACATATGTTTCACATATAAACATTGTTTACAGCATTCTAATTTAGTGACGGAAACTCAAGCATGAGAACAAATGAGGTTCATTCTTGCTTGTTATGCACTTTTGAGCTTCTTTTTATATTCGCTGTGGATAAAACTGCTCGATTCATATGGATATATTTTAAGTTATTTTTAAGAACGTTCTGAAGTGTCACAGTTTTAGGGGAATGGACTTTCAATGGAGGGACAGAAAAGTCTCAGGTCTCTACCCAGAAAATGACATGAGAGAGTAATTGATGCCAGAGTTGACATTTTTGGGTGAACTGTAGTTCTACTGTTTAACTCTTTCCCCGCCAAACACGGAATTTTCCGGGTTTAATGAAAAAACGCATCACCGCCAAACACGGAATTTTCCGGGTATCCGTGTTTTAGGTGGTATACGGTAAGGAAGACCCGCGCGCATGTCCTGAATGAGTGCGCAACTCTTTGATCAGAGAAACAGATTGCAATCGTCTCAAACAGTGGAGTAGTGAGAATGTATCAGACAGACAATGCAGAGGTATATGGCTGAAGTACTGGAGGTTAATGGACTCGGAGTCCGATCACTCTTTTTTTGATAATTCTGAATCTGATCGGGACGAAGTAGTCAGTGAGAGAGATGCACATGTTGTCAACTTGTCACAGAAAGTTCTAGCCATGGACGTGCCGCAGATAGATCGTATAATACTTGTATTATGACACTATAATATTGTGTGTGTGCAGGCATTTATGTGTGGCTGTCTAAATATGAAGGTGTAATTGTCAAATTATTTCTCTCTTTGTGCACATTTACCACATTGTAATATGTATTTGTGTGTGTGTGTGTCTAGGCCTTTTTATTGTAATTCCAATTATTCATTATTCACAGGTAGAACACAGAGAGGCAGAGGCAGAAGTTTTATTGCAAAAGTTACATTTCCCTTACATCCTGGGAAATTTGATATATTTTACATTTATTTATGTTTTTAATTTATTTTGGAAAGTTTTATATATGAAGGAAACAACATCTGAATGTATTCTGCTTTTAAATGCACTTGTTTGATAAAAATACCTTTTTCTCAGTTTTTTGTCCAAAATGTTGTGTTTTTGACAAAACCTACCTCTGTTCAAGAGGCAATAAAAAAAGAACAAATGAAGATAAAATAAAAAGGTTTTTTTGCCTAAAAGCAGAGGCTCAGATCTTTATTTTTATATATATCATCTTCATATATTCATGGAAGAAAATATTCAGCGGGGCATTAAAATTTAGCGAAAATCGTCAAAAACCCTGGCGGTGGCTGGCAACTTTTTTTTAAAACGCTGGCGGGGAAAGAGTTAAGCTAAAAAAAAAAAAAGTCCTATCATCTTAATGTCTAAAGTCAAGGTTTATCATGCATTCAAAAAAATTCAATAGAGCATTTTGGAAAATCGCATAAAATGTACACCAATTCCAACCAGTATATTGTTTCACCCCAAATATTGTCCACTCCTGGTGGATATTCTTTAATTAATGGGACTCAATTAATGGGACAAGCACATGTGAAGTGTGTGCTTCTGATCCGGACACCTCTGGGACCATTTGCACCTGCAATACCAGACGCGCTTACTTGGACTCAATGTCAGCCTTTTCCCGCACAGCCTGGGCCATCTGCTCCAACTCAAAGTATTTCTTTTTGGACTTAGCCAGATCCTTCACTGAATCCTGGAGCTCCGCCTGGATCCGACCCAGCTGCTCAATGCACTGTGGGCGGCCACCGCGGGAGAGCAGAGAGAAATGACGTTAGAGAACTACAGCACATGCCGGTTTAGGCCACAGGACCGAGGATCGAGGTTTGTACCTTTTTCAGCTGCTGTTCTTTGTAGAGCCGTACGGTTTTGGCGGGGTCCGAAATCTCGTTCTTGTAGTTCTCGCAGACGTTGAGACGAGACTGGGTCACCTGCACGGTGCCTTCAAGATAAGCTCTCCACACTCCATACACATTCCTACAGCAAGAAATACATGCTTACTGATTGTAAACACTATTTATGGACCAATACTCTCATGTAAACAAAAGTAACAGACTAATATTTGAACAGTTGCACCTGGGAGTTTACTTCACGCATGATCAGTCATAATCAACGAAAATAATCAGGGCAAGTATCCTACAAGTTGCATTAAAATCACAGAGCTCCATATTAAATAACGGAAAGCTTTGCATGCATTTTAAAAATACCAGAGTGAATACATTGGTTATCTTCTAGTGAGCCCATAGTCACTGTAGTGTGGTAGCCTTTTAATTTAAATGAGACCTATTATGCAAAATATTGTTTTTGAAACTAAATGTTTAGCCTATGTAGCGTGTGTACACAACCACACTATTGTGGGAAAAATCCATCCACTCTGTACACTCTGTGCAATTTTCCCCATATATATGAAACCGTCTCAAAATGAGCCATTCAGAAAAGTCCTCCAATGTGACATCACAATAGAACAGGCCCCGCCCATGACTGGCAACAAAATCTTCCCTATTAGCTTAGCTCCTCCCCTACAGTGAGCAGTACCAAAGACTACAGAATTACACAAAATGCATCTCTGATATTGTTTTGAATGGGCAATAGTGTTGTCACGATACTAGAATTTCTAACTTTGATACGATAACAAGAAAAATATCGAAATTCGATACCATTTTCGATACCACAGAGAAAAAAAACTGCAAAAATATTAAGGGGAATTTTTCTTATTTAAAGTTAAATATAACAAGTCTAGAACATGACAATAGAGGTATATTTTACATGAACAAAAATGTCCTGAGTTCTATTTGTTAATATTTTTTAATTGGACCAGAGCTAACATGATCAGTTGTATTTTTATTACCTACTGTTATCAAAGATTAAAATAATACACTGTAACAAAAAAAAGCACTTAAAAGTATCAAATTGGAGGATAGTGTGTCGGTAATGTATAATAATAGGATTAAACATTCAATTTTCAGTTAAAGGCATGTCATTATAGAATTTAGAGATGCCATTGTCTAGCTGTAGTTTAATTAATATCTGTGTAAATCAAATTGATGATAATCGCTAATGAAGGCAAATTGCAGAATTAAATTATATTTTTTGTTAAAGTTTAAAATAAAGTTAAATGGGCACAAGTTAATTTACATTTGACCACAGTTACAATATTAAGATTCGTTAGTCAGATTATGTTAACTTTAAGAAAACGATGAAAAAACGAGACAACACAGACTCATATCAACAATGAATGAGACGAGTGCGTCACGTGTGCTGTTTGTCAACGCGCCTTTGGAGAGAAGTGAACGTGACCGCATGGCTGCTATCGATACTTCGGGAAATTAGTATTGGTACCATTCAGATATTTCAGTATCGATATTTATCGAAATATCGATATTTTTGACAACACTAATGGGCAAAAGTGCAACGCTCAATATGGCGGAGTCACGCCTTCTAAATTAGAACCAATCGCCGATTGGTAAAGTCATCGCAGCTGCCGCTAGATGCTCCGGAGTCAGTCGGACGCGCGCTTCCACTGCGCATGAGCTTTATCCAGCCTGAAAAAAATTAAATTTTCTGTCATGATTCAAGCGTTTATAAAAAGTGCTTTTTGAGACGGTTGATGTCAGAGCTCTTTTTTGAAAATTTTTAAACATGAAATTTAATAGTAAGTTTGTCAAACCGTTTTGGAGAAGGCGTGTCAGAGGCGTTTCAAAGATGGCGGTAAAGTGAAATGACTTGGCTGTACACAGTCCGCCATGTTTATCTCCTCACCAAAGCATTTAAAGCAGCATTCAACTAAGAATTGTATTCTTATTAAAGCTACTAAACTTATTCACCAAGAGCAGTAAGTGATTATCTGTTTTTCTTTTGTTGTTACAGCATTTACAATAGTAGGTAGAGTAGGTTTTATGCTGCAGTCACTTTAATACACAGATCTAATATACACATGTGATTTCTTTCCCTGCTGTTCACATTCACAGACATAACAGACTGTGTTTATGTGAACTTTGTGTGTTTTAGACATAATCTTAAAGAGAACTTTAACACTCACGGGATGTGCCGTCTGACATAAATCTTTCTGTGCGAGTGCTTTGGATGTGTGCGCTCAAAAAAACAAAACATATATCAGAAGTTTAAACTGATACGGCTAAAAATCGCATACAAACAAAAACTTTAATGATGATAAAGAACTGCAATGTCACGTGAGCGCCAATGTCAGATGTTTTGGTTGGAGGCATGAGCTGTAAAACTCCGCCCTCTTCTGGAAAGTGGGGTGGGGAGCAACAGCTGATTTGCATTTAAAGACACATGCACAAAAAGGCATGTTTTTGCTTCTACTCAAAAATGGACATTTACAACATAGTGACACATTCTGGGGACACCTAAGAATTATATTACATCTTGTAAAAAGTGGCATAATAGGTCCCCTTTAATTCAGATTTCTATTGTAGTCAGAAAACTTTCTGCATTGAGATTAATCACTAGATTACTTTAAAACTTAGTTATGGCAGTGTTGTAAGACTCAAGAAACAAACCATCAATGTAAAGCACCCAGCATGGAAAATGATAGTTATTAAACATTACAATCCTATTTAACCATAAAATTGTGAAAGAGGATTTTTTTCACTCACCTGTAGTCTGTCCTCTGATCATCAGGTTTGATCCCAGGCCAGTCCCTCTTTAAATATTGACTTGCCAACTTCTGCAGTGCCTGAAAAAGATAAAAAAAACAACAACAAAAAACAGCATAAAACAGTTGAATTTGTTTGGTTTCAAAGCTACACCACAATTCCATTGCTATTCCTCATAACATAAATGGGTGGATGGGGTCATGAATTTTAAGCTAATTAATGTTAATTCTTAAATTGCAAAGACAAGCAGAAATAAACAAGGACAAGACATTTAATTATGTGGTGCTTACATACTGTTTTACTATTAAAAAAATGCTTTGCCTGTAATGCAGTTATAAAAGCATGTGGATTTGAATGCAACATTGATGTCTTCGCATATTTTGTGTTTTCAAACATGAAAACAAAGCAATTAACAGGCCATATGCGTGTTCTCATGACCCTGTCATCGAGCACCATTTATCACTAGCACAAACACACAACATGTTACAAAGCAACCCAAATTCCAACGACTGTGACATATGTTTGCTGTTGGCATGAAGAACGGGGAGCGCGTACGGGCTCCTCTGGGAACGTCAAAGGCCTAGGCCTCTCGAAATTACAGTTCCACCCCTAACTACACAAACGCCACCTGACATATGGTGAAACAAGGCGGCCCTACTTCCTAATATTTTCACTCTTCCGCCATTGTAAATGGAGGAGGAGAGGTGCACCTCTATTTGAGGCTGATTAGCCGCTGGCTTTCATAGCGGCCCATCCCCACCTGCCCAATTCCCATATAGCAAACAACGGCACTCAAAGCCGCTCGCTGCGAACACAGCATCTACAGTGCGAGCGGATGAGAGCATGGCATGTGTTTGTGTTTGTGTAAGCAGCGGGGAATGAGGCAGGAGAAAGGGGCTCTTCTCTTCGGCTGAGGGCGGCGGCGTGGCACAGACTGGCCTCTTTCAGACCCTCAACAGGACATTACAGATCAGCTGGGCTGACGCCTTTTATTTTCCTTCCTCTGCATGACTCCCTCTGCATATTAGAATAATCACTGGACATGTTTTTCAACGCTGGACACGCACACACATACACACAAAGAAAACAAGACGGAATATAAAAAGGTCAAAGAAAAAAAAGAAAACTTAAAACAAAAAAGTCTTAGTGTGTACAAGGTTGGGCCATATGTTAAATTATAATAGGGACTTTAAGTTTAAGCAACAGCCTCTGGTGGAACGGCAACGGCATTCTATTGTGCATGTGCGACATTAACTGCTACTTCGCGACGTTCTCCTGTAACCGTCTATTACCGGAGAACAGCTGACTTGCCGTAGTCATTACGTGACAGATTAAGAGAGTTAATGTCATATTTGAGGTTATGTGGCATTGTAATCATTTCTGTATATCATTAAAGGTGCTCTAAGCGATGTCACATGTTTTTTAGGCCCAAACATTTTTAGTCACATACAGCAAACATCTCCTCACTATCCGCTAGCTGCCTGTCCCCTAAACACACTGTAAAAAAAAAACGGTCTATGCAGACAACCCAGGCTCCACAAATGGCAACAAAAACAAACTGCAGCAACCTGTCCCACGAAACATAACAAACTGTTCCAGCCAATAACTGACAAGAAGGCCCTGGGGGTGGGGTCAGTGCAGATGAGGAGGAGGGAGGGTCTATCTAGCCTCCGTTTTGTTTGAAAATACTTTAAACGTCAACAAGAAGTCACCCGACATCGCTTAGAGGACATTTAAGTGCCAAAAATCAACCTTTTTCTATTACTTTTTAAAATCACTTTCTTGTTTGTATTTAGTCTGATGATTCAATTATCCCCTTTGCCGCGCTCTTTAGCTACGGCAGTTAACCTTTTACTTCCGGTTTCCGTTACCGTTCTATCAGTAGCTGTTGCTTAAAGTCCCTATTAACAATATACTGTACTCCATATGATTTTTGCTGGAGAAATACACTTGAGCATCAGTAAAAATCTTTATTTGATTTTATTTACCAATAAAGCCAAAATTTCTTTGGCTTTATTTGACTGACTTTAGACTAGTTTTGCAATCTTTTTGAAAAAAACTACATTTTTATTTAGAATAATTTGTGAACAACTCGAAAAAACGATTTAACGACTCATTCAAAATGACCACATTCTTCATTGAGTTTATTAAAAAAAATATGCAAGTAAACATTATTCATTACCATTTACAGTATAAGTGCTGCTTTTTTCATTTGTGTAATAAAAAGAATTATAAATTATGAAATATCATCTCTGCTTTGTGTTCATTTAATAATTTAGAAAAACTGTTGGGGTGGGCGGGGGTTAAAAGGTAAATACATTTAGAAAATAAAACAATAAATATTAAATAAATAAATAAATCAGTATAATTTTAAATGAAGAAGCTCTTTTAAACTTAAAACAAACTTACGAATAACAACATCATATGCAAATTTTAATATGTACGCATACACGCACAAACACACAAATAAAGAAACAGACGAAAAAGGGTACTGGACAATGACTGGTAACTTTACTGACACAATATCGAAAACACGACTGTGGTTTCTTCAGAACTGAGCCTCAGTGGTCTGCCAGCAGTAAACACAGTCCAAGCAAAGCCATAAGAATTTCACATGAAAGAAACAGGAGCCACTAATGTAAACATGAAGAAAAATGAAATGACCCAGTCTAAACATTCAATCAGGCAAATCGGACAAAGCAACAGAGAGATTCAGAAACGTCCCCGTCAAACAAGGCCAGAATCTCTGAAACGTGACAAGAATACTTGCTAATGCCACAGTTAAAGATGTAAGAATGAATCTTTTTCAGTTAAACTGTTCTTGTTGCCATTAATGCATTATGTCCACTTCAGTGTTTGTTAGTAAAAAGGCATCCGTTAAGACATGAGGCCACACACTGCTCCCTGTAGATCCAGGAGAGAGGTTTTCAGATTCAGATTCCAAATGAATGGCAGTCTACAGGTGTGTGTCATGTATATTAAAGCCATAGAAGTCAATTTAAGACTTCCGCTGTCAAGCTCAGGAAATTACAGGCAAACACACCACTTCATCTCCATAAACAGAAGGTGGAGTGGTTGTTATGGCAACCGGAACAATCACCCCGTGCGGTCCAGATCAGGTGGACCACTGCTTTGAATCAGTGCTCTGATAAGGTGTGCCCAGCTAACTCAAAGCTGTGCTGTATTCGGTCACAACAGAACATGTGAATACTGCATTAATGACCCTGCCTGTTTGTTTCGATTATTTTCTGACTGAAACATGCAAATGTTAAAGCTAAAGCATGTTATTTTTGGGACTCTGGAGCCACCAAATGAAAAATGTAAACAAAAAAATGATTGCCTTCCCCAACACACCCCATCTAAGAAAAAACAAGACAGACCAAACTCACGAAGTCAAGCCTAAAGTTGACATTTCAGACATTTCCAGAAATCTAATACACCAATTGCTTATTTTTAGTAAAGTCCCTGACACACCAAGCCGATGGTCAATCATTGGCCAACGTCAGGCTATTGTTGAGCGTCTTCATTTTCATTGTGTCGTCAGTACTGCGTCATCATGAATATCTATAATTTGCATTTTGTATTTTTAAGTCTAGCCAGTTTTAACATTCAAGCAATTTTCAATTGTTCAAGCGCAATAAGATGTAAAAGAGAACTGAATGGATTACTTGCACAATTACTTCCGCGTTCTAGTTAACACATATCCGGAGTTTAGTTTAGTATCCACTAAGCTGCAGCACTCCTATATGCTCGTCTTCTCATTAAAGGGATACTTCAGGATTTAGCATTAAGTCTTGTATTAGTAGAAAACTTTTTATATTTTCCAATGACCATGCTTTCCACCCTCATATCCCCCTGAGACAAGACATTTATGTATTTTTTGTCTGGAAAAATCGTCATTTTGCGTCATCAGAGGATCTTTTGGCCAGAGGCTAAAGACTACAGTCAGTAGTAGGGGCTGTCCCGCATGTTTTCAACCTGCCCATAGAGGGTGGGATCTCACTCACAGAATGTAAACAGTGTCAGCCATCTTTTTTGGAAGCCAAGCTAACAGGATCTTGTTCTGTGGAGAAAGCCGAGTAGTAGGGGTTACCTCTACCTCTCTACTTTTTTCCCAGACATGTCCGGCCGTCGATGTCCAGGATTCAGCTTTTGTGTTCTGGAGTCGCCATTCATTGCTTACTGAATTCATTCCAATTAGTGAATCTGAATGTAGTGTTTACCTGAATGCTAAACAAGTGATCGGTTGATGTGCGTTGTAACATTGCTAAGAAAATTCCCGCTCCTCCTCGCGCCGTTCTCCCGCGGCCCTCACTCGTCCTGCTCGCCACAGTAAACATAATGAATGGCGACTGTAGAACGCAAAAGCCGAATCCCGGACATTTTGGGTGATCTCGAAACACATTTTCGGGCAGACTCATCACGGAGACTCATCACACTGTGAAAAATTATATTTATTCCTTTTTCTTTTATTTCTATACTGATTATTGCTTTAGCTTATTACTGTGGTAATATGGTTAATGCAGGGTGGAGCACTAACAAAATATTAGGGATGAACCGAATATTCGGCCGCCGAAAATTTTCGGCCGAAAATGGCCCAAAAGTGCATTTTCGGTTTTCGGCCGAAAGACTTTTATCACCGAAATAATACGGCCGAAATGTTGTGATGACGCAAACAGAAACCGCGACCTGCACGTGCTTGTCTGAAGCAACATGTCTGCGGTGTGGACGTATTTCAGTGTATCTGAACCCGCGATGAGACGGAAACCTTGTTTATCCACCTATAAACAATGCGTGCCGCCATGACGACCACTCCGGTTCCGAGCGGGTCAAGAGCAGTGCGCGTGCTGTCTGTGGAGACACGCGCTGCCTGCGGAGGCAGGCGAAAGTATAAACAAGGCAGCGCGAGTCTCCACAGACAGCGCGCGCACCGCTCTTGACCCGCTCGGAACCGGAGTCGTCGTCATGGCGGCACGCATTGTTTAGAGCAGGAAACAATTAAAAATTATAAATTAGACTCGCGCTGCGGAGGCAGGCGAAAGTAAACAAGGCAGCGCGAGTCTCCACAAACAGCGCGTGCACCGCTCCAAACGGTCGAGGCGTTTATACTTGACGCGCTCTCCGTTGTAACTGTTACTATTCCTTGAAACGACAGGGGACGACTCAAGCAACTGTCCTCTAACCAGGGGCGATTCTAGGGTCAGAGCTTTAGGGGTGCTGAGCACCCAATGAGCCCCACTGCCACCACCCACATTTTACACCCATATACGCTCCCTCTCTCTCTTCATTTTATTTATTTATTTATTTATTTATTTGTAAGGGGGACAGTGTACACATTAATCAACATTAGAACAATGAAAATGTACCTGAGTTAGCTAAAATAGCTAATTTTCATCGGTAGTTCCCCAGCCAACAGTAAAAATAGGCAACCTTAAAGATATTAACAAATTTGTAAAACTATGTTGGGTGGCCTCTGTTCCTCTAGGGGGGTTCGGGGGCATGCTCCCCCGCTAGAAAATTTTGTAGATTTTAAGGTTAAATGCATCAATCTCGTGCTCTTTGAGAGTTTAAAATTAAGAGCTTCAACCCATGAACTGCTGTTGAACAAAGAAAAAGCATTGATTTGTAGCAGGACAATAAAGAGGGCTCAAACATCTTTTTAGAGTCTCAGTCTACATTAAATTATCAATGGTGTTTTAGGATCCTAAACAATTATTATAATAATGTAATAATGATTTATATAATTATTCCTATGATGTAAAATCCATATAGCCAATAAATGTACTATATAAGTGAAAATTAATATTTCAAAAGTATATTTTAGTCAACATACACTATAGGAAAATTAAAATACTTTTGTCATATTTCTACACTTGCAAGAAATAAACCCTTGAGCTTTTATTTAGGAGAAAACACCAGATATAATCATGCTGATCGCGTGAGCAAAGTGCACACTTTTCTTTAAATCACTCAGCAAAAATGGATGCCTATTTTTAAAGTCTTGTGCTGTTTTATATAGGCACAAAGCCATATCATGGATTCGATTTTAGTTTGTTGGCAAAATATAACACCAGAGCCCTTTATGTTAGGTTATACATTTTACATCTCATATGTGTTGGGAAAAGGGAGAAGAGAGAGTTCGGCAAAAGGCAGATTCGAACTCAGGTCGAGCGCATCTAAAACTGCTTTAAAGCACTTCACTCACGCCCTACGACCTACGCCACTGTAGTTACTCCGTGACATGCATCTATTTACTAAAAAGACAGGCACTTACTGCAAATATACGCACCGTTATCGAAAATGTAAAAAAAAAAAATATATTTTTTTTTCTTCCCCTTGCTTGGGCTCATGGCGAACTTGCAATAAATAAATTTTATCAGACCGGCCCTCGCGGCCTCAAAACACTACCGGCTCACCGGGAAAACTCCCGTCTCTCCCGATTGCCACTCCGCTAACGTTACTCCACAGCGGAGGCGACCCGCTAGACTAAAACAGTCCGAAAATAAACACTTATTATAGGTGTAACATGGTGATTCAGGATACTGACTCCAGTACTCACCGATATGGTTTCGGAATCGGAACAACTGAAAGGAAAGAAGTGTGAGACACAGCTCTGGAGCGTTTCAGTTGATTCACAAAACTACCTAACGGCCCGGATTCTCATAACTCTGCGTGCGTGTGTTTCGCGCTGGATGACGACCGTGTTGAGCGGTGCAGGTACAAGTAACATTAGAAGAAGATTAATGCTTTCATTTTCATTTTAAACCACAAACTACTGAGTATGTTTTGGACATTATTTAACCGTGTCAAAGACGAACAAAATTTTTAGAATAACAACATTTCTTGCTCCAAGTTTTAGGGGTGCTGAGCTCCTTTTTAGGGGTGCTGAAGCACCCCTAAAAATGGGCTAGCCTCGCCCATGCCTCTAACCATCAGGAATCGGCGAGAAGAAGACAGATAAATACATGACAATGTTTATTTTTTAGTATTCCACCACCAAAACAAAAATAATCATGTAAAGTAAAACCCAGTAAACCCTGAGATTATTACTTGTGACATTACAAAAAAAAATATGTAGCCTATATGGGAACATGTATAGAACTAAATTAATGCTCTCTTAAATATTTTCTACATTCACTAAAAATGTTTCATTAAGTTTCATGTACATTTGTATTAAACATGGACCATTGTTCATTTAAAAAGGCTTTTTATGCTATTGTATGCTACATTTTTTAAAATGTAACTAATTTAGACCAGCAAACTGGGTGCTAGTGATGAGAAGTTTGCGGTTGGCTTTGTTTTTGAGAGAACATTTCATTTTAAAACCTTTCTGCAGGCCAGTAGATTATTATTTAGTGCACACATGAGTGGGGTCAAGTTAAACATTTTAGTTTGAATTTTATTTTATACTGTGCATTGTGCTAAATATATATTTGCATAATTTGTAATTGATTTATTCTTTGAAAATTTTATATTAATTTATGCAATTGCAATGCCTTGATTTTAGTAAAGTTTGCACAGTCATAGCCATAAATGCAATGATACTAATAATTGGCATAATTTCTTTCGGTGTTTCGGTTTTCGGCCTTGGTTTCCTCTTTTTCGGTTTTCGGTTTCGGCCAAGAATTTTCATTTCGGTGCATCCCTACAAAATATTGATCTGTACAATAAACTGCCAATAATGTAACGCGTTAAAAAAATACATAAATGGCTCATCTGACAAAACATCTTTACAAAAAAGTTATTTTGATCTTTGACCTTTACACACTGCATGCTATTGTAAGGACTTTAGCTCTGTCAAAGCCTCATCTTCATCCATGTAAAATTCAATATAAACTACCCTGACCAAGGCCTATAGCCAATCACCTGTCATATAAAATACACACAAGACACATCCGCAAATGTTGAGAAAATGGATCCGTCTCTTCAAATCCCAATACGTAGTTTCCATTCACCATTCAAGTAACCTGGTTACCGGTTGAATTTATATCGATGGATACAGTCAAGTCCCGCTCTATCTAAGCTATTGAACTCAGAAATACAGTATGTCACAATACAGAAGTCAAGTCATAACTTCCATTACAATGGTTCCATTAAATGGTTAAAACAGATCAATAAAAACTTGAATTAAACGCTTTCCACAGACAAGATATACAGGATACATAAATACATTTAGACCACATAACTTAGTGAATACTATCAGGATGTGAAGAGACTTTTAACCAGCATAATAAAACTGAACAAATAACCTAAATTGTCTTTAATGACATACAGTAATATTTAGTTGGACTCGGAACTCTGCTCTTGGACTCGGACTCCTAAATTAAAGTATTAACAACTACTACTTCTTCTTCTTCTTCAAAAAATAAAAAAAAAAAAAAAAAATACCCCAAACTTTTGAACAGTGGGGTAAGTAAACTAATCAACAAACAGTAGCCTACTTAAATCAGACTTACACTGACAGGTTAAAAATCAAACGTCTGATCACACACCCCTCTCCTCAACTAACCACACCTAATGCCTGCAGCTTGTTCAAATGCCCAAGTATGAGAAATCCAAACAGTGAAGTTTTTGTAAGTGAACACTAATGAATACGGCCACTGTGTCAAAAAGACCATAATTGGTCATCATAGGTGTGGCAGCAAACAGGCCAGTCGTAACAGGAAGCTCCCACCACTGCACACACAGTCACTTCCTGTTTGCAGGCAGAGGTTGGAGCAGTCGAGCCGACGGCAGGATATCCGCAACAGACCAAACAAAGTGAGAGAACGAAAAAGTGAGAAAGAGCGAGAGATAAACGTCTCCTTCCTGCTCTCATGTTCTTGACATCAATTGCTAAATTAACCAGTGAAACTAGAACATTAAATCTTTCCCCACCAGCGTTTAAAAAAACGTTGCCAGCCACCACCAGTGTTTTTGAACATTTTCACAAAAATGTCATGACTCCCAGAATATTTGTTGTATGAATATGTGAACATGGACTAAATCAAAAGAAAGAATAGACCCTCTGCTTTTAAACAAAAAGCCATTTTATTCTAACTTCATGCATTCTTTTTTTTTCTTGAATGTGTGTAAAGTTTCACAAAGCAAAATTAAGCAAAAAGCTGAGAAATTCAAGTTTTAGTCAGACAACATCTGGATGGGATTCAGAACGATGATCAAAACATAGATGGAGTAAATCGAATCCATCAACACCAATGCTTACACAGTCCTGAAGCTCATCCTGGGTCAACATTTCATTCAGTAACATTAGGCAGTTTTGATTTATATGACTATGAAAGATATCGCTTGTTTCTGCATCTTCTTCGCATTGAGCAGGAGATTCTGTACTCTTTCAAATGACGCTTAAATGCGTCGCACTGTACCGTATAACAGTGAAAACACGTAAAGTCCGAAACTTCCGTCAATGGTGGGGAAATTGTTAAAGTAACACTATGTAGTTTTTCAACCTTCAAAATATATTTCCAAGACCCTTGTGATGGTACATTGACTCACAATAGGTTAAATGACACGACAGGCTATGGCAGGCTATGGTCTGTATCACTTTTACTTGCGCTATTAAACTTCGGGTTTCGGGTAGTAACCGGAGCACAAAAAGAATTACAAAATTAGACTGCTTTACGGCATACGTCACTTCCTCAAATTGGTCATTGTTGATTTTAAAGCCGGTGCTGGATACACAGTGAGCGTGCGAGTACGACAGTAGGCTGCGGTAGGCTAAATTATTTACGTCAGCTTTAATAGACAATTCCGCTTCCAACCTGTAGGGCGACCGCAGAGGAAAAGTTCCTTGGTGTTGCTAAGAGAAAGAAAGAAAAATGGAAATGGGTCCTTGAAGTCATTTTTAATAATGCACACAAGGCCACATGCCATTGCTAACGCTATTGCTTTGAAGTATTTTTCGGCCTAAATTTGTTTGCATTGCAAGGATCACCTAGAACATGACAGCAAGTTTCACACAAATATACAGAAACACTGAAACAGATCTGGTTTAAATTATATTAAGCAGTTTCTATTGCACTGACTGAAGACTCTTTCATTACATTTTCTCACTGAAATTCTTTCTCCATCTTTATCACTTTCTAATAAATGTAATTTAATCCGGAATAAAAGTGATGGATAACATATGAAGAGTTCAGATGCAAAAGCCTCTAAGTGCCATTTGAAATTTTCTTCTAAAATGATCATTTTTATCAAGCTTGTATATTTAAGTTCAGTAATTTCACTTAAATGGCAATGAAGATTAACTATTAATTGTCATTTAAGTGAAATTACTGAACTTAAATACACAAGCTTGATAAAAATTGTCATTTTAGAAGAAAATTTCAATTGGCATTTAGAGGCTTTTGCATCTGAACTCTTCATATATATATATATATATATATATATATATATGTATATATACAGTATATGTATATGTGTATATATACATACATTACATACATTATATATATGTATATATACATAATTATGTTATTATTTAACACACACACACACACACATTGCCTTGGCAAATTAACTAACTGAAATAAGCTAAATTAAAATTGCTAACTGGAAATAAATGTGAACTAAAAGAGGTACTGAACTAAAATTAATATTGAAATAAAAAATAAATTTAACTTAAACCATAATATTTAAAAATATTTAAAAAAGTAAAAATTAAAACCTTTATTAAAACTGAATCAAATCTAAAAAGAATATAAACTAATACAAAATACAAAATACTAATAAAAACTATAACAGTAGTAAAATAAAGTCAAATCAAATCACAAAGAACTAAATAATCACACATGACCTCTGGGCAGGGATGGCACATTCTACCGGAGGTCTGTGGTGTTGTGTGGGTGTTTGTGCAGCAAACGTTGGCCCAATGTTTTCAGGCTTCAGTCTGCACAGGCTTTTCTTTGTGCGTCCCTCTATTGTAAGGTCAGTTTCCAGAACCGGCCCGACCTGGCCTGTCCTCTAACAGGGGCACAATAGGGGCATTGAGTGGGCACTGAACTGCCTTTGAGCTCTGATAAAGCACCCGAAGGGCTGCTTCATCCTGTGAGCTTTTCTGGCATCATCCAGGTCTGTCCCTGCGATCTTTAAGTGAAGTGGGAGTTCATTCAATTCTTCACGGTTCGGGACTGAGGGGTGAACAGGCTTTCAGCTGGCTCTGGTGTGGCACTGCCCAGTGGACGGGACGGGCCACAGCTTGGCACCCGGCTAAAAGCTGTGAAAGAGAATGATTTATGTGCCGTGTAAATTTTGACTGACTTTAAACGACTGGACAGACTTCTGGGACTGTATAAAGCTCTGTTTATTTTAAATAGTGAACCAGTTTGGACAATATAACACTTTTTATGCAACTAGGATGCTGTCCCAAATCTCCATGACCTCTATACCTTAACAAGAGTCTGGTGATATCACGCAACGGCGGAACAGCTTACAACTAAAATATTGAATCATTTCACCACAAAAACAAAAGAAATTATGCATAAAGAAACAATTATTTCCATGACAATTAAGAACAACTTATCCCCCAAATTCTCATTACTGTAATGCACTTTAATGTTAACTTTTGAGATTTGTTTGTAATTAGTATTAATGATGATTCTCATTAGATTCCCATTACTAGAATACAGTAACCTACTATTTAGCAATACAATTATAAATATATATATATATATATTCATTTAAATCAGCATAAAATGAATGCATATGGAATGCAATATATTTAGAAATAAAATATTTTGAATTTAAATGAGCATAATTAAAAGGAAGTAAAATAAATAATAACATTATACATTCTTTTGTATATATTAAATGAATTATTCAAATTGTATTATGAATTTTATAAGCAAAATCAAAACTTTTTTTTCTTTTTTCTTCCCTTTTGGGGTGAAATATTACCTAGGCATTTTTGACAGATATATAACAGTGAAAAAACATAAATAAATAAACAAATCATAAAAAAAGCCACAGCGCTTTTGGTTCATAATACTAGCCTATATATAGCATGAGGTTTTAAACCAAAGAAGGCAACAGTGAAATATGTTTACATCCATAGTGTCTATTGAAGCAAGAATATCCCTGTTTAATAATTTGACTCACTATGACTGTCTGATATATAAAAAAGTATTTTTGGCTATGAAACAATCAAATCATTGAAGCACAGCATCAGCCCATGAATTACAACATCCACAGTTAATCAACCTCTTATACAGGATTCATTTCCTTGAAAATGAAACCATTTTATTGCTTAAAAAAAAAAAAATGGCAAGCATCCAGGTGAGACATTGAATGACTCATAGTGTAAAAAGTACAACTGTGTAACTGAATATTCAGCATTACTCCATTCTTCAGTGTCAAATGATCCTTCAGAAATCATTATAAATATGCTGATTTGATGTCTGCTCAAGAAACATTTCTTTATTATCATTACCAATCACTGTTGAAAACTTTTGTGCTGCCTGATTATTTGAAACATTATTTGAAATAGAATACTTTGTAACATTATAAATGTTTTTACGATCACTTTTTATCAATTATTACTTATTCCTTGCTGAGTAAAAAAATATTAATTTCTAAAAGTATTAAAAGGGTGGCAAAAAAAAAAAAGTTTTTACACCCCAAATTATATTTTTTTAACATGTACTGAACTGAATAAAAAAAAAAAAAAACACTGAACTTAAACACTGGACTGGTTGTGTCAATATGACCCAAATAAAATTAGCATTGCTCTTTTTTTTTTATAATCCGTTTTTACACTGATGTTAGACTTCGGAGTCCATCAGCTTCTAAATAAAAAGTTATGAGACCTACTTTTAATTTTTGTTATTTTTTTTTCCTCACAGAATTTGCTAAATAACTGATGATTTGATATGATATTATGACGATATAAATTGACAGACTAAACAAGAGACAGACATTAAAACATAAGAGGTCTGAGTCTGAATATATCGAGGCTTTGAATCTCGAACAAGACAATTCCCCTGTGTGCTTATTCACTTCAAAGCACTCCTAATGGGATGGTGTCCTGACATCCCAAACTATCCTCTCATGCACTACATATGCTTTATATTGCTGCTGAAAGGAAAATGCTTAGGGTAAGATGGTAATTTGTACCCCGGAGCTTCGTGCTTGCCATATGCTGCATGTTCCTCTCATGTTCCTCATGAAATGATAGACACAGCGAGCTGTTATCTCCTGCTTTCCCTATTGCTCTCCTGTGTTGATGACAACAGAGATACAGAGATACAGACATACGTGTGGTGAGGTCAACGGACTCGTCAATGAGAACTAGGAAAAAGGTGAACAGTGAAAGTCTAGAGAGGAAGCTATTATACGTATAATTTGTAACTTAAACTAACCGTTTTCTATTTTAACATATTTAAAATACAAAGCTGAATTTTCAGCATCATTCTTCCAGTCTTCAGTGTCACTGAAGAAATCATTCATATGCTGATTTGCTGTTCAAGAAATATTACTTATTATTATCATCAATGTCTTTACTGTCACTTTGGATGCATTCTTGCTGAATAAAATGTATATATTCTTTTATTGAATTTTACATCGTACACCGAATTGTAGCAGAATTAAAACAACAGAGCTAAATAGAGCTGAATAATGACAACCATGTATCTGTAGAGCTGCATTACAGCTGAAATCAAAGTTGATCATTGATGAATTTTACAACACCATTATTTTGTGAATCTGCTTTGAAACAATCTGTTTTGTAGAAAGTGCTATATTCATAAATCTGACTTGTAAGTGGTGTACGCTTATGCAAAAATCACCATGATGTTGTGGGTTGTTGCCAGGGTGTTGCTATGTGGTTGAAAAGGGTTTATTTTTTTTGGTTGTTAGCTTATTGTGCAGTTGCTAGGCTTGTTTCTGGCCCGTCAAAAGTGTCCACAATGTTAAAAAAAAGTTGCTGCCTTAAACATCCAAGTTGATTGTCCTTAAAAATGTAAGTCTTTTCAACTTAAATGACATGACATTTAAATGACACTTTTTTTTTGACGAGTTACAGTAACGTAAAAACATTTTTTACAGTGCATCCCCAAGTCATGATATGGCTCAGGTCACTGAAATGTAATACTTTTCGAAAAATCTCCTGCTATCTAATACTACTACTACTACTAAAAATGCATGACCACAAATGAACAAGTGCAAAAGCTGCAAAGGGGCAAGGAATGCGTAGACACCAGGGGGTGGTGAAACCCAATTCATCTAGCAGTGTTGTAGTACTCGAGACTCGGACTCATCTCGGACTCGGTCTCGAGACCATATTTTAATGGTCTTGGTCTCGTCATGGACTCGTGTCCATTTGGACTCGGAATTGACTCGTACTCGAAAATTTTTTTTTTTAGGACTCGGAATTATTCCCGAGTCCACTCAAGTTCAATTAAAAATATTTTTCATGATTATTAATGTATGTTAATAAAATATTTCTTTAAGTTGATTGACACGCCCAGTGATTGGTGATTTTCTAGTGCGCAACTGCGAATGAAAAATTGTAATAAAATTACTTTTAACACCACCTACTATGTGGCCTTTTTACCCTAAACTGATCATATTTTTAAACTCTAAGTAAATTCAGTAAAAAAAAAGGATTTCTCTAAGTAAATAAAAGTAAATTAGGTAATCAACCCTCACTGGTCTCGGTCTCGACTCGGACTCGACCGTCTCTGGTCTCGGACTTGACTCGGACTCGACTCTCTCTGGTCTCGGTGTCGACTCGGACTCGAGTGAGGTGGTCTCGACTACAACACTGTCATCTAGTCTAGCTTTCACCCTCCCGTCTCTTGAGACAGCGCAACACTGACCAAGCCTCTGGTCTCCATTTCACCCCATGACCTCCAACCTGTTGGCCCATGATTTAATGACCCCTCTGAGACATACGGACCTGGTGGAGTCCAAAAAGCGATGCACACTAAAACAGCAATGGTTTTCTGGTAGGAACGGAAATGGTGCTAGGATTAGGCACAATTGTTGAGTCCCTCCACACAAACTCTAAAAGGATCCAAATGAACACGGAATGCAAACGTCCAGGAGACCACACACACTAAGCCGAAGCCTCCAGCGAGCTCCCGCATGTATAAATATCACACCCAGCCTGTTGGAAGCGATCTGTCCTTGGGGCTGCCGCTGCCACATTATCAGCGTTTTAATGGAGACATGGTGCATTAAAACACTATTAAAGTGTGCCAGCGCCGCTCACAAAGGAGTGTGAGAATCGATCGTGGCCGTTTTACGCTTTGTCATTCTGATTAATACAGTAGGACAGAGCGGGTGGGGCGAAAACACGTGTTGTGTTGCACACTACGTGATGAAAATTCCCATGGAAGGAGAGAGAGTCTCTGAACAGCAAGGCTGGGGACAACACGGTAAAGAACCTGATAGAGACATCTGGCATTGGAATGACCTGCTTTAAACCCATCCTGCCCCAGAAAACAAAAAAACAAAACAACATGCACCCCGAGTCTGATCCCCTCAACCCCCTCCACCTTGGCCGGCTTCTCTATGGGAACAGCACTTTTCTTGCCCATCTTTCTCTAACAAAGGCAACCTGCACATTTAAACTTCAGCTAAACACTGAAAGTTTAAGTAAGCATGTATTAAAACAGTAACTCAATATTGGTAAGTAAAAATTTCAGGCTTGATCGCATAGACCTCTTGTTGCATACTTGTCCGATAAAATGGTGCTTGCGATTTGAAATTCTAGTGGTAAAATATGCATACGTTAAAGTATTTTTTGCCCTTTTTACCTCAAAGAAATATCTTAATAGAACATTCGTAGTTTCTGCACATTTTAATGGATGGTCGTTGGTGTGGCGTGACTTTGATGATGAGTATCTTCATCCATCTGCAGTGCAGGCGGCAATATTATAAGTATGATGTGTTTTTCATCTCTTAAAAAATGCACATTTGACAGTAGCTTAAGTTGACAGTATCTTGAGTTGGGATGCAAATGTAAAATTATGTTTATTAGCAAAAACAGTAACATCTGTGAAAATTTAAACAGCCTTAAAGGGGAAATTGTAATATTCTGACTGTTTGAGTTAGGACTATTTTTAATAAAATTAACCATTCGTCACCCATAGTATCACACATTTGATTATGAGGTAAAACCGCGCATATAGCAACTCACTACTATGGTGAAATGTAATTTTATGATTTCTATGATATTTGTTATGATAAACAGTAACCTAGGCTGAATCCCAATTCACCCCTTGGCCATACCCCTTGTTTTCGAGTGTACCCCTTGGCCCTTAAAACAGAGTTACAAAGGCCAAGGGGTTGAAATATTCCCCACGAAATGGAACAACCCTTCATGAACCCGATACGTCATCAGTAGGGGTGTAAAGGTACATGTATTCGTATTGAGGCTTCCGGTTCGGTACGCATACAAACCGAACGATTGCTTGAACCATTTTTCCTGCCGGCAAAATTCGTGGCCAACACAACGTTGCGCAACATCAAATGGCAAGCGTAATGAAAGCAGAACGAAACTGTGCTACTCGTTATGTGCTTCACGGATCGTTTATCAGTCCGGACCAGCAACATCTGTGCAGTGCGAGCCGATCTCGATCAAGCAACAATTTTACTACGTGCTAAGAGATCCGGTAAAGAAAACATTTGAATAGGCCACTGAGGTAATAACATCGCTGCGAGATCTAGTGAGATGCATTCACATTTCTCCGTTATTAACCGTAGATCTCTATTAGATCAAACAGTGCTGACGTGGAAACAAGGAGAAACATTGTGCCGTGAATGAACTAGTAATACTTTACGTCCACAGACCAGCAACATTCACCATGGATTTAATATAGCAACACTAACTGGAACCAGTTTGGCTGGAATGGTGAAATGCTTTCAAGTACTTCACACATCTTTTTCCAGCACTTCAAAATTCAAATATTATATAAATAAATATATTTAAAAGTTATTTTTAATGTGATGACCAAAACATTATTTGTTCATGACCCCCATTTATTAACCTGAAAGTTTCAAGATCTAGGAAATCTCACACTTATTTAAAAAAAATTTTTCTTTAAACAAATAGGAAATTTCTCTGTATCGAAAACGTACCGAACCGTGACTTTAAAACCGAGTTACGTACCGAACCATGATTTTTGTGTACCGTTACACCCCTAGTCATCAGTCGTCGGCGATGGCTCTGCCGTTACAGAGTTTTTACAGGATTTCTCCATGACAACAACTGAAAATCAGCGCAGCTGCTCTTAACTTCTAATAAACATGATGATTATAATATCCCTTCCTCGAAATGTATGTATTTTCTGATTGGAAAGGTAATTTATTATACCATTTCTTAATTTAAATGACTATAGTGTTATTATAAGAGTAAATAAAGTGCGTGCTGGAATCATCTAGGGCTAAATTTAAATGTTTAAATCTTTTTTTTTTTTTACGATTTTCGATGCATTCTGTGAACTTTCTCTTAGCCCTCCGTTTGGAGTGTGCCTCTGAAAAATCTCAGTTTCGAGGGCTAGCCCTACCCCTTCGCCCTACTCCTCGATCTCAACAAGAATCGGGACACCCTACCCCTAGACGTGAACGTGCAAAACGGAGGGGTAGGGCCAAGGGGTAGGGGCAAGGGGTGAATTGGGATTGAGCCCTAGTTTTCCCACTGGGCCACTATACAGTGTGGGCCAGCCAGTTAGTTACTTCCAGTTAGTTACTGTTACTACAGTAAATCCATGGTAAATGATGGTGATTTGTTGATTGAAAACTCTTCTAACGGGATTCAGGTTTGTCATCTGTCTTTTTAAACTAGTTTAAATCAGCAAGACATGAGTGTTCTTCACTGAATTCAAGCACTTCTCATTGGATCTCACAGCACTGTCCAGTCAGCCAGTGTGGTCTAGCAACTCTCCGTTGGCTTTCGAAGTGGAAAAACCAAGCTCTGGTCTGGCCAATCACATTGTGTATAGAGTTGTTGGACAGGCTTAACACAATGATGGCAGAGTTGTGACGGTTCTGCGCCGTGATTTCCCTGCTACTTGAAAACAAACAAGATGCTGCTGGCGAACAGTAGTCTTTCGATTCGGCTTTGGCCGCGACTCTGGAGAACTTGGGAGTTAAGAGAACGTCACTTAACACGTGTTCGGAGTTTTGACGACCGGATACGGCAAAAGTTTAATATATAAATAGCTCCGCTGGTGGGAAGACACATGGGACTCACTCAGCCACAGCTGTTCGTTGCTCTGGTTGGTTAGTGCTATCGGGATGCAGAGGGCTATTGAAAGACAACCTTTTATCCCGCCCCTCGGATTGAGGTATGAGTTCCCAAACCTAACATAATGATGTAGGTCTGGCTACTGTTCAGCAATTGTGTGACCGAGACCGACAAAGCAAGTAAACGCTCTAGTAAGTTTGCGCTGTGTTGCCGTTTGAGCCGAGAGGATAAATGGTCCGTGTGGCGCAGTTCAAAAGAGTAGCGATGTTTCCTAACGCTTTTGGTGCATAAACATTATATGGAACATTTATCAAACTCTTGTTATAATTGTATCTAGGAATGTCATATCATGATAATTATCATTATCGTTTTATCGCCCAGCCCTAGTGCAACATGATACACAACCAGCCTCTGTGACCTCCAAAGGGTACTTCCTAAAGTCTCCCTGATGTCTCTGTACCTGGAAGAGCGTCTGGCTCCATTGCGCTGATGCTTAATGGGTTTTACGGCCTATTTGAAAAGGGCTATTATCAGCTTTGCTGCCCAGACATACACAAACATAAGCAGACACACACACCACGTCAGCTGGGCATGCCAATAAACAGTACTGCAACATTCCTTGTATTTGTTCACACGGTCTTCTCACACTCTACAGGAGGTCCGTCTGTCTATCCATCTCCCTCTATCACGCTAGTCACTTTCCTTCCTTCCATCTAGCTCTGTCAAACCGTGATTGATGATCCCATCGGGAGTCACTTCACCCAAACCATGACATCATCTCCTTACTGGCCTCTTGGTCGCGCTCAGCTGCAGTCGACCGGGCCTGCAGGATTATGCAAAATTACTGATGCTGATGTAAGCCGTGTCACACGACAGTGGAAGGGATGTCTACCTGTGACAGAAATCCGCTGACGCAAAACGGGTTAGCTCACCAAAAAATTAAAATGATCCCATAATTTACTCACTCTCAAGCCATCCGAGGTTTATATGACTTTCTTCTTTCAGCCAAAACACAATTGGAGTTCTATCAAAAAATATCCTGGCTCTTCTAAGCTTAATAATGGGAATGAATGGTACCCTAGATTTTGAAGCCAAAAAAGGCCTGTATCAACCACCTGGAGACGTATGGATTACTTTTATGATGGATGATGGATGCACTTTTTTTAAGGGGGCTTTAAAGTCTAGGGTACCATTAACTCCCATTATAAAGCTTGGAAGAGCCAAGCTATTTTTTAATATAACTCCGATTTTGTACGGGTAAAAGAAGAAAGTCATATACAGGATGGCTTGAGGGTGAGTAAATTATAGGTGAATTTTCATTTTTGGGTGAACTAACCCTTTAATGCACTGTTTATATAATACCAATAATAAAGTTTTGTAAACTTTTCTGACCCATAGAATTATAGATGCTGATTTTGCTACCGCAACTTTACGACTTCGCATTCCCAAAGCTGAGCATTAATAAAACAAATAAAACTCATATCTCATTATCTGATAAGACAGTGAAAGCAGAACTGTGGGGAATTTTAACAAGATCTCTTGCTTTGAGAAGTAATTAGGGCCAAATCTCATTTGTTCACCAAGGGAGTAATGTTCATCATTACTCCAGTCTTCAATGTCACATGATCCTTCAGAAATCATCCATGTGCCGATTTTGTGTTCAAGAAACATTTGTTATTATTTTTTTTATGGAAATCGTGATACTTTCTTTTATAGGATTCTGTGATGAATAGAAAGTTCACAAAAACAGCATTATTTTGTAGAATATTATGTAACATTATAAATACCTTTACGGTCACTTTTGATCAAATTAAAGCTGCAGTAGGGGGTTTTGAGAAAACGTTGACTTACATGAACTCCAAGTTATGTAATTAACATTAGTGGAATATGATTGTGACCAAGCTGGGGTCTCAAATGTTACATGTTTTCAGAAATAAAGATGGAGAGACTTTTCCCCTTTTAATGAGATAAGTGTGTAAAAAAAGTGTGTATTTTTACAGCTCGGTCACAATCATATTCATGATTAATCATATGATTGTCACAGTTAACTTTTGATTAATTGCAATTAATCGCACATTTTTATATATTCTAAATGTCTCTTGATTTCTTTTTGTCCCATTATTTTAATGCTTTTATCAACATGGAAAAGTGGATCGGCTTACTTTGTGCAAATGTTTTTTATTGAAAACAACATTGGCACACTGTGTTCAAACTCACATTAACATTCTCACTTTGAGCAAATAATCTCTCACATGATGTAACACTGTCCATCAACAAAAGAGTGAAAGAAACTGATGAGGTCCTAATATTGACGAGGGGGCGGAGAATTCGCATCAGCTGTGTGTGAGTGTGTTTTTGGCCATCATCAAGGACGTGCTGCGATGATGATAGCTCAGTTCACAACGAATAAAACACACAGATCACTTTGGTCAGTCAATTGAACCATTTGGCAACTTTTAAAAGTAAACTTTCAATTCAGAATCTTACTGGCATCCATTTCGGCACCTCGCGCTCGTCATCCACTCAAAATGTAACGTTAACCAACAATTTGGCCGTCTCGCAAGCCCAAACGATTGGGTGTGGCGTGCCTGTTTTGTTTCAGGTCTAGCTAGATCCGCTTGCGCTTTGGTCTACGAAGCAACTTAGCACAGTGCTGCGCATGCCGCTTCATGTTGCAAAAGCATGTGAAAAAACGACAAAGTTTGCTAGGCAAAAAAGACCGTTAATCGGACGATAAAACAATTGACGCTGTTAAAATGGGCTTGCGTTAACGCCATTAATAACGCGTTTAACTGACAGCCCTATTAATTACATAACTTGGAGTTCAGAAAGAAGTTAGAACTACCACTTGAGGTGTAGGAAACACTGGGACATATCATTATGTACAATAATAGTATGATTTGATTTTGATTACAAATAAGCTAGTTATGTGTGGTCGTCGAGTAGTAGAAATTTTAACTTAAAGTATTCAAGCCATTAAAGGGATACTCCACTGTTTTTTTCATATTAAACTGTCATTCCCTTAACTAAGACGAGTTGATACATACCTCTCACGTCTCAGTGCGTGCACTCAATCGCTCTGGTGCACAACACTTTGATCGCACTTAACTAGCCCAGTTCATTCAATAGGGGCCAAGCAGAGAAGCAGCAACAAAACACCTTTCGTTTTCCCTATTTAAATACAGTTACACGAGTAGTTTAACTCAATCCAAAATGGTGAGACAAAATAAAAAGTTGCGCTTTTCTAACCATGTAAAGTGAATAACTATAATATATGGAGGAATACCATAGCAAGTGCTTGGGAGCACTTGGCGTAGTAATATCATCACTCGTGAAAAGTCCTCTCCCTCTCCAGAGTGATGATATTACTGCGCAGAGTCGAAGTGCTCCCAAGCACTTGCTGTGGTATTCAGCCATACATTATAGTTATCCATTTTACACGCTTAGAAAAGCGCTACGTTTTATTTTGTGTTACCATTCTTGGTCGAGTTACACTACTCGTGTAACTGTATTTAAATAGGGAAAACATGGAGGTGCTTGGTCGCTTCTCTGCTTGGCCCATATTGAATGAACTGGGCTAGTTAAGGGTGATCAAAGTATCTCGCACACACTGAGATGACAGAGGTATGCATCAACAGTTTAATATGAAAAAACGGTAAAGTATCCCTTTAAAAAACATATCTTCCACCATGTGTTTTTCCTCTTCTGCTGTCGGTGATGCAGGGAGTCTTGTGATTGGTTGTCAAGCCACAAGCCAGCCAATCAGAATTTAACAGCCCCATCTCTGATTGGCTGGAATTATGGCATATTGTAACACTGGATTGTGTTGACCAAGCAAACTGTCTGCCCTTAGGGAGCGGTCAGGGCTGGTATGAGAAGAGCAAGAAAGTGAAACTTGCACATGCCAAAGAGAACGCCTGCACACATCCAAATGCTTATTATAAATACAAAATTGATTTGTCAGCTCAAAATATTTTCTTATCTGCGAGATGAACATTTCTCCGCAAAACTCAATTCACACGTGTACGAAATGCCATTTTGCAAGCTCAAAATGTGATCTTGTGGGCGCAGATTATTTTTTTTCACAGATTATCCATCTCATATTCTACTGTCAGGACATAATGACAGTTTTAAAAAATAAGTAAAATTTTTTTTTACAAAACTTACCAACAGCAGCTTTAAGGCATCATGACTGATTAAAACTTAATCTTATTTTCTCTTCTAAAAAATATTTTTCTGACCCCAAACCTATGAACGGTACAGATATTTTAAAACATTTAATTCATTTAATTTTTTCAGTAACTGGAAAAAAAAACTTACATTATTACATTGTTAATATTTTACAGTACATCAATATTGAAAAATTGTGCTGTGATGCATTTGTTTTCAGGATTCTTTGATGAACAGAAAGTTCAAAAGAGCAGCATTTATTTGAAATAAAAGTCTTTTGTAACATTTTAAATGACTTTACTAACACTTTTGAACAATTGAATGCACCATTACTGAATAAAGCATTCAATTAATAAAGAAATAAATAATAATTTGAATAATAGTGTAGATTCAGTTGAATTATGTGATATCAATTTTTGAGAATTAATTTACATATTAACAAGCAGTATCTCAATGGAAGTGCAGACACAGGATTCTCACATGATCCCCCAGATACATTCGGTCTAACAGCACAGCAACTTGGTGACGTCCAGCGGTTTAATTACTGTCGGTATAAACTGTGAACGGCCCTTCAGTTATAGTACCAAACAGCCCACTGTAATCGGCTCCACGCTGTACTGTCTGCAGGTTTGTCTGTACCTGTCAAGCATGTCAGCCATTTAAACCATCTCAGTGTGAGCACGTATGCAGTCTCCAGTGAACACTGGCCTGTAAGGATGTGCTCTCAGGCTGTTTTCAGACTTCTGACATATGTTTTTGTCCCTGAGCCAGACTGTAACTCTCTCCCTCTCACACCATGCTTCATATTCATGAAGTTCTGCTGTATAAACACAGGCTAAAAAATAAGAACAGCCTCAAAACGAGCAGCTTGTAGTAGAGGGATGCTATTAGTTTCCCCAAACAATTAGACTTGAAATATTCACCTGATGGACGAAAAAATGGACAGAAAAAAAAAATCCTGTAGACCTAAGCCATATATAGAGACAGAAAATGTCACAAGGACATTTCACAACCGCTCAGAGCACCCTAGCAACCACATAATGCAATGGAAAGAGACTTTTCTTCAGCAGAAGACTTCAATTCATAAAAAATAACAATTTTTTTTTTTTAAATAAGGACAATGTCAATGAATTGTGGCAATGTGTACAAGATGACCTTTTTTTTAGAGTTTAGAACGCAATTGATATCACCCGTAGGCTACTTAAAAAAAAAAACGATAATATATTGCAATGTATCGTGATGCTCACGCAAATAACAAATAAATCCTTTGGGCTCTCATTAACAGACTAATGGCTCTCTTTTGTCAATCTAAGTCATATTTAATCAATTTATTCATTAGCATGTGGATGTGCGAGCGAGCAGGGAGGAGGCCGGACGCTTCACAAAGAGTCGCTTGATTTGTTCTGGACAGGTGGCCGAGCCGACCAGTGGCGGATGCCGCTCTCGCAGAGAGCCCGCCCACAATGGCACTAAAGACGATTATGCAAATGCAAGACCTTTCCCGGAGACTTTCCCAGGAAGGGGAGCGCGCGAGAGCGAGGGGGATTGGAGGAGCGCGCACGTGAAAGGGGGGAGAGCTGCACTGCGGACGTCAGGCCGATTGTGTCTCAGCTGGTGAGAAGGATGAAAAAGGCTGTCTGAGGCTGTGCATTCCAACGCTGCTCGAAGATGCATTTCCTGATGGCTGTGGCTGGTTTTTTGCAATCTCGACGTGGTTAGCAGAACATGGAGATAAAGCCACATCTGACGTGTCTGATGAGTGTCGCTGAGAGAGATTATTGGCACGATAATTACAGTTGACAGACGAGTGTCACAATCATGCTGAGAATAACTAGATTCAAGTGAAAAGAGGGAAATAATAAAACCTTTAATTACAGCCCAATGTGTCCGTGGGGAAAAGAGGGATGGTGGGAAGAGAGAGAAAGAGTGAAGTGAGCTTTTAAAGCTTTACACATGTTTCATTTTTGTTTTGTTTAATTTGAAGTAGGGTACTACAATAACTGACGGAAATAAAAAAGAATAAATACTACATATGAATGTATAAAAATTACTAAAACTAAAATTGAAATGAAAAAAATATATACGTATAAAAAAAACTAAAAAACTTCTAAATATTAATAAAAACTATATTACTGATACTAAAATAACGCTACTGAATAAAATGAGGTAGGGCTGCATGATTTGGGTCTGATTAAAAACTGCAATTGTGATTTACAATTTTTTTTTTCAAATCTCCAAACTGAAAAACGTGTGGTATTACTGCAAAATTTATTAAAGCTACTTCTTGCATGTTTTACAACACTTTTTGGTGCTAAAATGTTAATATATTATATCATTTTTGAAAAAAAGGGGAAAAAAAAGGCAAAACACACTAATCTCTTCCCTGATCTTAACCGTTTTATCATGACTCATGTTTCAGACTCTTATTGATTCCCTAGACTAACAAATATAAATTTCAAACATTATTAAAGAGAAATAAATAGTCAGTTATAAAATAAGCTTATTAGTAGAAATAGCACCAATAAATACAAATCAACAAAGATACAAACAAAGTAAAGAGTGTTTTAGGTTTTTTTTTGTTCAGGTAGGTCCAGTATTCAGGTACAGAAATTGAAAAAAAAAAAAATATATATATATATATATATATATATATATATATATAAACAAAGTCTCTTTGTCTTTTGTTGTTTGATTAACATTAAGGACAGCAACAGATTTATTATGCTGCTGTCACAAAAAAATGTAACGAACGGATCCAATACACTGACACGCATAAGTTTTCTTTCTCGGACGTTTACGTTCACTTAAGACAAAGCTGACTGTGTTTACGAGGATTTTTTACATAAGTTTGGGTGTATTTAAGATGTAAATGAACTCATTCAGTATTCACACACAATATGAAAGGTGGCTTTCCGTTCAGCATGCGAGTACCGAATTGAGTTCTCGTTCTTGCACATTAAAGCGCGCACAAAGGAATTGATAAGCGCAATTGAAATGTTAATTGTATATGAATTATGTATCAGATTCCTGACCTTAAGTACCCAATTCCAGAATTAAAATATATTTTTGATTCCCAACCTTAGTCATATTTTTATGCTCAATCAATACAAAGTCTTTAAATATCTGCATCTGTAATTAATGCGCAAGAAAAGGGAATAAAACTAGGTGTTTTACAGCCACTATCGTGGTCATCTCTGCTGGAAACTGCAGTAAATTGTATAGTTACGTTTTTGGAGTAAAATGCATGTAGAGGCATGTTTTCCCAGTGAGCCCATCTCACAGGTCAACACACAAGTGCATTCACACACACTCTCGTCGCACACACACAGACAAACCAACTCTGTGGGATCTGATGCCTGCAGACTCAACTATAATCCTGTATTTACCCTCAATATTTACATATGCGCATGCAAATAATCTCCCTAAACCGCTCAAGACGTTTTTTCAACCCTCAATGATTTGTGGTTGGTGCCTAAGCAAGTCTAATATTGAGTTTGTTCATACATTGCTCACTGCCACCATGTTAGCCATGGCTGGACTTATGATCTTCATATTATAAATGTCTCAAAGGTTCAAAAGCCTGGTCTGCTCCTGCTGTACATGCCAAAAATGGACCGAATTTCACATTCCCACTGGAAGTCCTCACAAATGAAGACATTTAATTACATTGGCAGCACAGGTTGTGCAAATGCAACCAAATCTGTGGGAAAGTGCTGGAGATGTATGGGAGGAACCGAGAAATAATGCAACTGTGAGACTGTGGGAGACTGAAAGGGGGAAAGGAGAAATAGAGAAGACAACACTATGCGGCTATTGTTTAACATCGACAAATTATCATTATACATTACATTAGCATTATCCATCATTTAGGCTACTAAATAATGATAACCAACTTGGCTATAGAGTTCAACAGTGCACGCTCACTTTTTAAAGGGCGCTGGTTCCGGAAGTATTTGAAAAGCAAACACACAATCACATGAACTGCAAACAGCATAATTGAATTTAAATGGTTAGTTAAGGTTTTAGGGTTAGTTAAATGGAAGCTCAAGCATGTTCGCTTGACATGCGAGAACCAATGAGGTTCTTTATCATGTGTTATGCAGCACGTTTGAGCTTCCGCAAGAACCAATGAGGTTGGTTATCACACGTCAATTTCCATAGAGAGAAAATGAATTTTTACTTCCAGAAACTTTGCATTACCAAACAGAGAGCCTAAGTCCCTCCCCTTCCGGTCGACCACCATGGGACCTTATTTCGGAAATATATTGTATGGTAGTCAATGGCGAGAGACTACAAATATTTTGATCTCGTTTGAATTGTGCCCTGAATTACACATATGATGTTTGTCAATTTAAAAGATACATTTTAAAGTAAAGAAAGTTGCAGTTTGATGTAAAACCGTTGAGGTATGAGAGTGAAAATATTTAATTACAAAGACTAAAAACCCCAAAGGCGCACATTTTCTCTCAATGAATAAAGCTAACTTTACTGAGGCTACTGTCTGTCATTGTTTCTACAGTCTTACGTTATAATGGTAACGTTACGCCGTCATGCCTGAGTGTTTTGTACCAGACTGCACACACACGAGCAGCGAATCTTGCTCGTTGTTTCGCTTCCCGGGAGATCATTGAGCGATTTTCACATAAAACTAAATGTTACTCTTCTGCTTTATGACAAACTGCGACGTTTTTGACGTTCAGAATTATCTTTTAAATTGACAAACATCATATGTGTAATTGAGGGCCCAGTTCAGATGGAATAAAAAGATAAGTTGTCTCTCGCAATTGACTACCACACATATTTTTTCCAAAATAAGGTCCCATGAGCCGGAAGCGGAGGGGCGGGACTTAGGCTCTCTATAATCTGTGTAGCCTAAATGACATCATCAGGAAAAGACCAAATTATTATTATCATATGATTGTTATATGATTATTATGATTTCAATGAAATAGTGTTGAAATGCTCATATTGTAGGAATGCACACTTTGAGGAAAATAAACATTGTTCCTTAAAATGCGATTTAAGTTCCAAGTTTGCTGTGCTAGTCTCTAGGGCTGCACATTGTCCGATTACAAAATGACTATTTAAAAACAGTAAATTTAAATTAAATTTAAATAATATATTACAAATAAAATAATAATAAAAAAGTACTATTTTTTTATTTATTTAATTTTACAGTACAACTCAAAGTAAAACTGAACCGAAAACACTCCAACCCAAAATATGAGAAGTAATTGGGATGCTTGACTTATTAAACGCCACTAATTAGTATGATATCAGTTACATGAGAAAATTTGCCAGCTGTAGATCAGGTACGGAGCTCAAATGTGTTTGGAGATGTGTGTCAGGCATGTCTTATGTATTGCGCAGCATGCTGTGAGTTCATGCGATATGTCAGGCAGAGTGAAGTCAATCTCTCTCTCTCTCTCTCTCTCTCTCACCCCCCTGCACTCACTCCTCTTCCAATCTCTCGCCCTTCATCCTGTCATCCTGTCTTTTCTCCGCATCAGGAGCCAGCAGCACACGGGCAACTCATTAGAGCCGAAGAACAGAAAGAAAGACAGAGTACGTTTCTCCATCTGTTATGCGCTATCCAGATACGCTCCAGTAGAAAAAGATCTAGTAATATCCATTTATTCTCCCTGCCAGCCCAAAGAGTCAAAACCAGGCCAAAGCAATGCTCCAACCTTTAGTACACTTGAAGAGCAGAAAATGTAGCAATAACATTTTGCTTGAATCCTGCTAAAACAAAACATAAGGCTGCTATGAAAACAAAATCTTTAAAAAAAGAAGTCATAATAATATGTTAATTTAGATTAAATGATTAATAAAATTTGATACTTTGTCTAAGCAAAATGAAAATGCAAATGAAAATACTATGCCTTTTTTGAGACCATTAGGATTTGTTGCACGGTGACTTTTTCAAAGACAATTCAATAACAATGAATTCATTCCAATGTATTAGTAGTTAAACTATATTTATAAAATGGTTCATTCCAATCCTTGATTCTGATTGGTCAATAGCGGCTGCTCCCGACACAGACGGCGGAGCTTCAACAGCTTGAACTCACACAGACATGCACTGAAAATTTCAAAAACGTTTAGCCTTTTATGTTCAAACCGGAGTCAGAAAGATGGAGAGAGTCAAGAAGTGACAACATGCAGAACGCCACAAGACATTTCAGAGATTGGTGAGACAAGACAGAGAGTTGATGAATTTATGAACCTGATGTGGAGTTAACTATCTTCTAGTCATTGACTAGCATGTTCTATCATGATAATCTATAAATCGGGTTTCCGGGGTTGGGGTTGTTGATGTCACTAATCTGGGACGAATTTCGTATAGTCCCTACCAGCCTTTTGCTGTAGTCCTTAAAAAGCTCATTTCTTAAAAAGAAAATATCTCCCTTTGCTTTGAACTTTGAGCATTGCAACTTTGCAGATGTTGTTTACGCTCAAACAGCAACACTACACACTAACTAAATTTAGAAAAATTAAATCATAATCAACCACCCATTTAAGGGGTTTTCCGTGCCTATAGTCATCTGTCAGTTGCTCTTCGCTTTCAGTGATTACGAATTTGAGTCCTTTCAATGTAAAAGTCTTCTCTACTGACTGACTCACTCATAAAGACAGTCTTTGCCACCAGCTATTGGCCAAATAACGTATCTAACGTCTGTTGCTGGTTACAATCAGGGACTATTTTTTCCAGCGGAAGGAAGGCTTTTAGGGATTTCTCTTCATGAAATTTGCATAGATACATATTTTTCTGCTTTAATATTTGTATTGTGCGGTAACCGTTTTATAAAAGCAATAAGGTACTCGAGGCTAGTACTGTATCGTGAATGAGGGTGTATTCACACCTGCCTTGTTTGGTTCGATTGAATCGAACTCTAGTTCGTTTGCCCCCTTGGTGCGGACCTTTTGGGCAGGTGTGAATACAGCAATCGAACTCGGGTGCGGACCAAACAACCGAACCGAGACCCGGCTGAAGAGGTGGTCTCGGTACGGTTCCAAACGAACTCTGGTACGGTTCGTTTACGGTGTGAACATGAACCGACCCAATTGCAAGAAAGCACTGCGTCGAAAGAGAATATTGCGCGTCTTTCTGCACGTCTTTCTGCGCGTAGTTACAATACAAGGATGATGCGTTAATTTACGTTAAACTGGACAAACTTAATCGCAAGCGTTAACATTGACAGCACTTGTTAGTACACAATAAGAATCTCATTATTTGAATGAGTGAACATAGCCTCTCTCTATGAATGAAAACTTATACCTTCTCCGTCTTCTGTGCAGTGCCACTTGTAACGCAAAGTTGAGATGTTTCCCAGAGATAAAAAAAAAAACAGAAGGTGGTCGAATGAAAAGATGCACGAGAGACGAGAGTTGTCGTATTTCCCCGCGTTTATAGAGCCACTCAAACTTTACACTCGTCGTTTTCTCAAAATCCGAATTACAACTTCGTATAGATGACATTGTATCATATGATGCTCATTTGTTTCTTCATATTGCGTTTGTACAGAATTAACACAAAATTAGTAAAAGAACAAATATTGCAGTATGAAATATATGGAAATATCTCCACGCTGAGCCTTTTTTGCACTTCCTTCCCTTGAGAATCCTTGTCCAATGAATGGACGACCTTAGCACACGTGTGGTTTGGTTTACAAATTTTGGTTCACTTGCAAAAAGAGCAGTGTGAAAGCGAACCGTACCAAAAAAATAATAATAAAATTATTTGGTCCGGACCAAAGCAAGTGAACTATCGGACTTTCCTGGTGTGAATACACCCTAAGTCATGGCTGAAGGAGTTGCAGGCAGGACATGAACAAGGCCCTCTCACACCTACTTTGCTTGGTCTGGATTTTGAGACTTTTCAGTTTGATCCAAATCAAAATTAAAGGTGTGAAACCTACCCAGGACCAAGGTCCAGACCAAACAGACAAAATTTGGTCAGACAAAAAGAGGTAGTCTCGGTCCGGATCAAACTGAACAAAGGTTTGGTTCGTTATAGTGCGAAAGCATTCAGACCATTGCAATCTTCTCCTTTCCTGCCAGGGACGATAACATTTTCACACAACGAGGACGTTCATTTGGCGAATTTGAACTAGCTTTGAGTATAGTTAGTGCTGCAGGTACTAATGCCGTAATAACAGTATAGTGGCAACGATATGCGATATAAATTCTTGTCAAAGGTTTTTTTTTTTTAATTATTATTCTTGTCAAAGTTACCTGCCGAAATTGACAACACGCTGACGCCAGAGTCAGACGCACGTCCGTTTACAAACCAATCAATGTCAAGATGTAGCCCACATAGATGATGACGACAGGACGCAAGTTTGTCATGTAAAGTTCTTTAGTGCTAAACCAAAACTTACCCAAGGTTTAAAATGCATCAAAACATGACCTTTGGTTCGGACCTTGATGTGGACTTTCAGGTGTAAAAACGCCCGTACAGCACAGCCTCTCGTAACGTATTGCTTAAATAAGAGCTGCACGATTCTGGATTTTAATAACTAAAACAGATCACGATTCTCGCACATAGAAAACTAAATAAAATAACATGTAACATACTAGGTTATGACAAAATGTTAATTGCTGCAGTCTACTTAAATATATCTAATTAATTTAAATACATTTTTTAAATGAATGATTCAATGATACTTCACAACTGGATGAATCAGTGTTTTTGAACGAATCTATTGAATGATTCAATGACAAATACATTAAGTAACTTGTCTGGTGTAACAATGTAATTGGTACAATCTTTATTTGAAGTGTCAAGATACTTTGAAAAGGTGATTTACTCTAGTTTGATATCGACAATAGACTTCGCTGTTTACATCCGAACTATAAACTTGTATCCCAGTACAGAAATAATGATGTATATACAATGACAGAAATATAAATATACAATATGTATATACAATATAAATATGTATATACAATATAAAGAAATATACATGACAACTGCTCTCCCTCTCTCGGCAGCACTGTACGCAAATTTAAATTTTCCACTGCAATCATAGGCTACTTGTCAAAGGTTTAAAGTTTTCACCATTGTACACACAGTAGTGCTTGTTGTAATTAATTCAATTCATTATTAGTTGTTATTGTGTCCAGATAGGAATCATAATTGAATTACATGAAAATCTAGGTTAAACATTAGTTTAATTGAGCTTATGTTAAAAATTCCAGGTAGAAGAAAAGGCTTAAATGTTAAGGTAACACACATACAGGTTCCTCACTGTCCCTCTAGTCTACAGTGTGGACGTTTCCCTCCCAGCGGTGATGCAGAATGTCTTATCACAGTCGTGATGGTGGTCGAGTCACTCTGAGTGCTGGCTGAGCTCTACAGGATAGACTGACTTCAGCTTGAAAGCCACACCTCCTCTCTTCCCCTCTCTTCTTTAAGAAACAAGTGTTCCTCTGTTCAGCGGGCCTGGGCAATAAAACAATGTTTATTTGTGTGGACAGCTGCACAGCGCGGCGAGTTCATGTGTGAGCCATGAGTAGGCCAGCATGCCAAGTGCGATAAAGTATAAAAGACTGGACTGAGTTTGAGAAACGCTTCATGAGCCTGAACCTCAAGCTTACTTTTAGTCATTTGAAATGAAAACTGGTCTGTTCAAAGAAAAAGGCAATTAATTAGCCTATCAAACCTGATCAGTTTAGGAAAACAACAGATTGTAGTTTGTTTTGGTAGTATATGTATGACTGAAAGCTAGCATGACTTCGTCATACTCATATTCTAGTCAGAATGTGAGTCTGTACTGCTCCGTAGGGCTTTGATTATGAGGCGTGTCCAAACCAGAAAAAAAACCTGCACAACCAATCAGAGCAATGCTGAGCTATGCATAGTTGTCACCAGAACTCAACTGCACGCATGCTTAAAGTAGTAGTAAAGTAATGAGTGTTGCTTCTTTTACTTGGTCCTCCATGAGTGCGACCAAAGGAGAAACCACAACGACCACAGGGCTTTCATTATTGTACGACTCTTCTTCTTAGCAACCATTGGAGCCAGCTGATACAGTCAATTAAACTTTTGCCGAATCCCGTAGGGAGGATGGCAAACAAATCTTTCCGATCGACAAATGCCTTGATTGCAGTTCTCTGTTCGTCTTTTAAAATGAATGCGCTGTCGATTTCTTTTACAACAGATGCGATAGCGGAATCTATATAAATATTCTCCAGCTTCATCTCTGAGGGAAACCAGTTCAACCCAAGCGCTCTTTGATAAAGTGATTATTTCGTGAGTGCAGATCATCTGTCCATCATCGTATAAAGCCCGCCCTGCAATTTGATTGGCCCGACGATATCTGAACCGATCATAATTACTCCTCAATGGATCGAGTCCGGATTGAACTTCCCGACCAAAAAAATGTTGTGGGCGGGGTTCGGGCTGGCATCCAGGCTAACAGACAACGTCACCATGGCAACATCAGAACCATTTAGAAATATTCAGAATTATCTATTAAGCTGTTGTCACTTTAAGACCTGACACATGGATCCATTATACTATTACACATTCGTTTTCTTACTAAACTATTTATGTTTATAAAATAAAATAATGGACAGTATTTAAGAGAATACTCGCCAAGACTGGCATTTTGACATTATTTTGTCTGTATTTAACTTTTTAAGCGCAATCAGCAGCAAAAATGAACCCAATGTGGCTGTATGTGCGCACACTTTGGGTGCGAGCACAAAATCTGCAGGATTATATAAAATTATGCACAAAACGCACAATCCCAGGGCCAAATTCAAGCTCTGTAACACCAACAACATTCATCAGGAGCAAATTAAACAAATGAGTGAGTGAGTGAGTGGATGTGGGTTTGTGTGTAACTTGTTGGTTTCAGTATAGATATGCATCAAAAAACTGACAAAATTTATATTTTTGACAACAACACTTCATTGCTTTTATTTAGTTCATTAATTTATTCATATGCCTTTTTTAAAGACAACAATTGAAAAATGGATATAAAATTCAACCCACCAAAGTGGCTAGTGACTGCGTTACACGCCACTGCTGAAATCCACCCCAATTTGTCGGGGGGTTAATGTCAAGCCATGGACGCATTTATTTCCCATATAAACGGACACACATACACAATACAGAGACATGTGTGGAAACATACAATCGCGCAGAAACATTGTTAGTGCTGTCCTGTGGCTTCATCAAATAAATAAATTTGCAACAGAAAAGCTACATGACATTTCTCAGTATGGATGTTGTATTGTTGCGCTGCTGCCGAACACTGTTGTAAACTGCACAGGCTTAGGTAATCCACACACACTTAACCATTAACCAATCAATCTCTCTCTCTCTCTCTCTTTCTCTCCATCAGTCTGCATATCTGTGTCTCAATCAAGCCTCTGTTGCTTGCTCTAAAATGACGTTTTGGAATTAGCAATGGAGGCTTGCGATGAGATGCGCAAGGCATTAGTTCTACATACAAATTTCTCCTTACATGTTCATTATGATAATTTTATCAAATGAATCACATACGATCCTATTAGCCTATTATTTAGGGTAAAAAAAAAAGATTTGCTTGAAGAAGCTGGTGTTTTGAGAGGCTGAACGCCACTGCAGCAGACAATATCTTGCAATATTAAGGTTAACATCTAATTCTAATTGATCGTTCATTAAAATGAGGATCAATAATGGGATTTTGTGTAAATCGATAGCCCCACTGGTGTTAAGAAAATCCATATTGAGTATGTAACAGGTTTCCATAAACAATATAAGCTCAAAAGAGGTGATTATTTCCAAAAGGCACATAGTCTAGGCATACTACTTTAAATGTAGCCTACAATGATTTTTCAGGATTCGTCATTCGCCCAGTGGATTATGGGAAATGTCATTCATTAAAACCGAAACGATGAAACTATTGAGGCATACGATACAATACAAGTTAAATATTTACAAGACCACAAAAAACCTGCCTGCAAAATCATTAACTAGACAACAACTGATGTTATATGAAAAGCTCAGTTATGAAAGTCCATTATGAAAAACGCCAAGTCACACAAAGAAAGTTATGCAAACATTTCTGAATGTTTGGGGTCAAAGTTCAAGTCCCTATGAACCTTATCATCTAGAACACTCACAAGCAGATGAGCTACTTTTGTGCAGTTCTGAAATCTACCAAACTGTCACAAAGCCCAAATACTCGCCCAAGTGTCTTTATTATGACCATGTGCCATTTGCATTTATAGCATTAATGTGTGCAAGATGATCCAGATTTATTAAATGCTTAACAGCAATGTACAGCTCTTTTTATTTGGAACTTGACGGCCATGCAAATACATTTACCGCAGTATAAACATAAAGCAAAATCTTACAGGTTAATACAGCTGTCACATCATGTGCACTATAATACTGTCTCATTAAGTGCTGTTGTGCACTAAATACTCTGAAATAGAGCCAAGATCATTTAAACACATTACTTGGGACCACCAAGTAATGTGTGTAAATGCACACACAAGACCATGTGGCATGAGCACACAAAATATGAGCTCCTAATCCAACGGTTAATAAT
The DNA here is from genome assembly GCF_016745375.1 of Pimephales promelas. The sequence goes on along the minus strand of NW_024122005.1, from coordinate 1,344,922 downwards.
CTGTGGCATATAATCTCAGGATCAGTGTGCATCCATTCACCTCTTTCGACGTAGCGTTTGCGTGCCATCCGACAAATGTCATCCCTGTTCTTTTATGCCGTGAATGCAGCATAAAATTACTTTAACACTTGTGCACACAGATAAAGCAAACTCTGAGCATACTTCAAACAGCAGGACATTTAGAGGTCAACCAAGACCAGACACATTTCCTCAAGATTTCATTTTAGTTTAGTTAAACTATAAAACATTCTGGAAATGCTTCAGCTTTAAGTAGAATATACTTAAGGAGAGACCAGAGTGCACGTCTTTTTGACAAGCACTGTGATATCACGGGTGTAATAAAAAAACAAAACCATTATCTTGGCTATAAAATCTGCCAGAATCATGTCTAATGTCAAAATGTATTCTAAATGTAAAAACTGCGCTTGCGAAATATGAAATGACCCTAAAACCTAGTAATAAGAGCTGAACTCTGTAATCATTTCAAGGGCTGATCATCGGGAACAAATCTTTGACCTTTGTCATGTTTCAACATGATGCATGTGTGCAAACCTCCACTATATCATGGAGTTTGTGGAACAAACTAGCTAAAATTAAACCGCACGATAATATGCTTGGTCACAATTCAGCATCCAACAAAACACCAGAAATCATTTTAAAGCCTAAACCCTCAGACGGTCAAGTCCAAATATCTGATTGGAATCTGATCATATTTAGCAAGTGTAAAAGGGTAATTCTTTTTTTTTTTTTTTTAAATCAACGAAATGTTATCTCACAAATCCATTTTTGAGCTCATTCATATGTGGTTTGAAATCCTATTCAATAAATGCATATAAATTAGCAATAAACCAGGTTGGGCAATGGACTTTCTATTGTTTTGATGGATCCCAAAAGAAAGTTTGCAATGGCTGTAGCGTGATAGCAATAAATGCAATAGGGCTGTAACCAACACTCTAGACTTTGGTGAAAAGATGGACAAAATCCCTCAAACATCATCATCGAGGAACACAAAGATCGTAGTCTCACCTGCGCGTAATCTCTCTCCAGAGTGGCCTTCTTCTGGCTGTAAGTTCTGTAATTAAAAAGAAAAACAGACAATTAAAGACCTTCAAACTGAACAGACTACTTATTACATTACTATATATATATATATATATATATATATATATACACACACAGTGAGTAGGATTATGAGTAGGATTAGGTGAGGTTAGGGATCAGGGGGTGGAGATGGGTAGGATTAGGGGTGGGGTTAGGGATCAGGGGGCAGAGATGCGTAGGATTAGGGGTGGGGTTATGGATCAGGGGGCGGAGCTGGGTAGGATTAGGGGTGGGGTTATGGATCAAAGGGCGGAGATGGGTAGGATTAGGGGTGGGGTTAGGGATCAGGGGGCGGAGATGGGTAGGATTAGGGGTGGGGTTATGGATCAGGGGGCGGAGCTGGGTAGGATTAGGGGTGGGGTTATGAATCAAAGGGCGGAGATGGGTAGGATTAGGGGTGGGGTTAGGGATCAGGGGGCGGAGAAGGGTAGGATTAGGGGTGGGGTTAGGGATCAGGGGGCAGAGATAGGTAGGATTAGGTATATCTGGATCCATCTCCTCCCCCTGGATTTCGTGTTATGCAGTGAGGACCATCTCGGCTTTCAGGGGAAATGTTAAGTAAAGACTGAAGTTGTGCCTAAAAACAAGTAGAAAACGCTGGCCACGTCGCATTCTCCTTTTTTCTAAAGCACTAGGGTGGTTGCGCTCCGGTTGGTTCTTATTACGTCACCTACTGTGCGTTTATGGTGCGCTTGCGGCATTCTGAAAAGTTGAGATGTTTTTATCTCGATGCGGCACGGAAAAAACGAATGCGTCGCACCGCGACCGTGCCGCTTCCATTATGAGCGTGCATACCGCGCGCCTACATTTGAAATAATGAATTTGAGCGCGCTTTGATTTGTATAAATAAAAACAGAATATTTAATGAAGGTGTTAATTTAAATCTGCAGTATATTGTGGAGGATTAAGTTATTACAGATTGATTAAAGCTAACAAAACACATTTTATCTTAGAATAATGTACAGACTGTGAGAGAATGATTTTTTTCAGTCTTTTTTCACTATTTCAGTCTTTCTACTTCAAAATGTCATGTTAAATTCAACGTGTTGCCATCCATGTTGTATTATTTTGTGAAATTTAATCACAATTTATTCTGCAAAAGTGTAAATGCAAAACTGTAAATCATTTCCAAATAAACCCTAGACCATTTTTTCAGAATAACATTCACAATCAGAATATAAATAAAGGATGTAAACAGGGTCAGTGTTGGTTTCATGCTGAATTTAAATCATAACATAAGGTCTCAAGGATCCCAGTTGTGATTTTCGAAGCTCAAACTCTCTGAGCAGCAAGAGTTATTCATCATTCTCACACATCAGACTGTGAGTTGGCTGTGGAGAAGGTGTTTTTAACATTCTTCCTGGTATGACTGCTTTGGTTTCCGAGCCAGAGGGAAGGAGGCATTCAGACAGATGATGGTTTGAGCAATGCATCCATCTCCCTTCACTTCCATTGTCCTTGCACTGCATTACAAATGAGTACAGTCGGAGTCAAGCTGACAAAAAAAAAACATCAAGTTATGGTTTTGTTTTTTCTCGCTCTACTGACTCCAATTCCTTTTCCCATTATTACATCCCATGATTTCAATTTCAAATCAGTTAAACTCATTGCATGGGTGCCTGAAAATGCTGGAGGAATGTCACAGCGGGTTCAGTCTTATCCTATGGGGGCCGGTTTGTGTTTATGGGATTAGTGCGTGTGCGTATGTGTACTCGGCGACATTGCTTTTATGCAAGACAGGAATTTCCGCACCTCCCCCTCCCCGCAGAAATACTTCCAAAGGAAACCAAACTACAGGACCCCTCTGTGGCCCAGACCCAGCGTCCTATCAAAACAGGGCGAGATGCTTACATAGCGCCATAGTTTATGGGGGAAGAGGTTTTGTGTGGTATGTCACACATGCTTGCTCATCACTTTTCACTTTCCGACGGTCTAATGGCCGGCGGCAAACACTTCATCCTAGTTCATGGCTGCTGTAAAGGCTTCTTTGAAGACACCGGTATCTGCTGCACATCTGCACAGCATCCCAATTCACTATACAAAAAGTCGACATCATCAATGCACTATCTACTAATGCAACCCAACCAGGCTTCACAGTCTTTATTTTGCATATGTCATGGGTGGGAATTATGAGGGATATTTTGACGTGTTTGTTCCCAGAAGAGTAGTTTCAGGGAGTTCAGAAACAGTGATTAATGATATAAAGAATAACTCCCTTTGGAATGGACTTTAATATTAATATACACATTAACAAAATAAATTGTAGCCTTTAAGTATTTCTTTATAAAGTCACATTTTAAACAATATGTGCCTCAGTGAAATACAATTTTGGGTATTTTTTTCCCCAAGTATGGAATCATGCAAGATGCATTTTGATGACATTCCGAATACTGCCAAATACTTTTCCTATGTACTCAGTTACAAGTATGTACTTTCCAATCAACAATGAAAAATATTTTGGTAATGCTTCCCTTTACAGTCCAGTTACCCATGTAAATACTATGTACTTATTTTAGTAACTACAATTACTGGGTAATAACTAGTACTAACCCTGAACCTACCCCTCTTCCATGTACTTACCTTATATTAGCCAGTACTTTCTAGGTAAGTACACTGTAAGTACTGTACTGTAAAAGGAAGCGTAACCAATATTTTTCCGGCACAGCAGATATACGTGAATAGGGATGCAGCGTCTCAATCAGTTCCCTTGTTCGCAAATGCACTGCCCAGGCAGTCAACCATTTCTAGGGCTGTCCCAGTGTCAAAATCTGAGTCTGACACATTCGCTTCCTAGAAATTTTCAGAATGCACTTGAAAAAAAACAACAGAAATGTCTTCATAAGTCCCACAAGCTGTCAGAGAAATAGAGCAAGTGTGCATACAGTATGTGAAGCCTTATTTTTTGTCTTTAAAAATAGGCCTAGATTCTGTTTGTAATTATCTTTTATCTCTAAAGTGCATGAAAACTAAAAAGAAGATTAAAAAGACTTTATTTACATTAACTTACGCATGCTAGGGCTGGGCGATAAAATGCTAACAATAATTATTGCAATATAATTTTCCTCTTTAAAATTATAACAAAACGTTGCTAAATCTTCAATATACTCTTTATGCACTATGCAAATAATACTGCAAACACTTGTTGCAGACCATCACAGGCACCAGTACCAATTTGCCTAACTGATAAGTGCTGCTATATCGGTTGCTTATGAGAAACATTAAATGGCAAATGCACCAAAAAGTGAAACGAAACAGAGCTACTCATTTGAAACACGTAACACAGATCATTCATCAGCTCGGCTAAAAAAAGACAATGCAGCGTGAGCTCAGGGGGAAATGCATTTACTCGCTGTCCATCTCAATCACACAACCACTAAACAGTGCTGTCAGATGAAGTGAAAAGTGTTTTGAGTTCTCCCATATGAACAAATTATATGCCTCATGATTTAAACCAGCTTAAATCCAAAATAAAAAGCACTAAGATTCTCACAAATCGTGGAAAACAAGAGCCACAATGATACAGTTAGGCTTTTCAACCCACAAATCACAAACATTTACCATGAATTTACTGTAGTAACACAAACTGTAAAAATGGAAACAAAAATGTGGGATATTCATATTGAATTCTTATTAATGTAGACAGTAAATGTAAAGGAGTAATGGGATATAATTACAGAATTGTTTGGTTTTGCCGTTCTTATGCATTTGTACTGCACTAAATGTCTTTTTGCTACTGTTTTTCATAACAAATACTGATCCGATCCGTGACTCAAGTACTGATGCAAATTTACATCTTCAGCAAGCAACTGTGAAATGTGCATTTCTAAGAGACAAAACATGTAATATTAATTGGTGAAATGTTCACCTGTTTGGCAAGTGTTTGCCATGTTCTGATGATAAAGAGAAGTCTGATGATAAAACCACAATAATTGTCAAGTTTTCTTGCTCTCTGGAGCAAGGATCTGCCTTTAAACTTGAAAGAAATAAAGATTTGACATTTATCGTGAAAATTATCCATATTGACTGATACGATACTGAGCTATTTTTTTGGCCCTAATGAATGCTTTAAAATGCTTCAAAATACCTAATAATCAATTGAATGCCATTTTTGCATGTGCATCATCTGTTTGGATGAAATAAAACAAGGGAAGGACACGTGCGTTTTTTAAAATATCATAGCATAGACAACTAGCAAACAGAACGATCGACATCCCAGAAGTGTGTGGTCAAGAGAAGGGGCTGTGAAAATGAAAATCATCTAGCTTTATAGAGATGACGTGTACTTGGTGCTAATTGCATTGCCTTAAAGTCACCATCACACTTCTCCTGGGGTGAAACTGGTTTCGTGAGAGCATTCACAGGGTGACCTTGAGGTCCAATACAGCGAGACACAGCCAGGCCTGATGTCTGCCAGATCCCCTACACTGGAACAACCTTCTACATGCCACAGAACCTTTCCTCACTCCTTGAACAGCAAGGACACGTGCCAAACTATCAGGACATTTGTTCGTTTTGATGAACAGTACCATTTTTCTGAAATAAAAGCGCCCGAGAGCTATCTCTCTGTTAACAGTAAATCTGTTTATCTTAAGAAGAGGAGACGCATTTAGCCTGTCGATATCTAGACAAGTGGCATATATAAATGGAAATGCACATCAGATCACAGACAGGCAGACACGTACGCACAACCACACACACATCTGTGAAGAGAAGGCACATCATCTTTCTGCTGCACGAACACCCTTTGTGGTCAAAATTTAAGTCAACAAATTCATCTTTACTGCTTCATCATTATACCCCCCACATACATATCGTCTGACTAAATGCCTATTCACCATTCTGCATGAACTCTTGTCACAAAGCTGCATTATAAGACTCCTGGACAATGAACTTTTCTTAGATTCCAATGGAAAATTGTCACATTTGGTGTGAACAATTTTGAAACTAATATCTTTTGACAATTTTCATTGACAATTAGCATTCCATTTCATCTTTAATTCCACAACACACTGCCAGACGACTTTGAATGGATGTAATGTTAAACCCACTTAGACTAGAACGCAAAAGAAAATATAGAAATATTAAAGGGTTAGTTCACCCAAAAATGAAAATTAAGTCATTAATTACTCACCCCCATGCTGTACCAACCCCGTAAGACCTTCGTTCGTCTTCGGAACACAAATGAAGATATTTTTGATTAAATTTGAGAGCTGTATCACTACCACATTGGCTCCTAAGGGACTGCCTCTTGACGGCCCAGAAAGTCAATGAAGAAAATGTTTAAATATCCCAAGTGACTACCGTGGCTCAACTATATGTTTATCAAGCGACGAGAATACTTTTTGTGCGAAAAAACAAACAAAAATAACGAGTTTATTCGACTATTTCTTTTCTTCCTTGTAGGCCAGAACGAGACTTCCTTAGATTTCCACGACGCATGCGCGAGAATTGCGATCTGCTTACACCAGCTTACACTACTTCAGATCGCAATTCTCGCGCATGCGTCGTGGAAATCTAAGGAAATCTCGTTTCTGGCCTACAAGGAAGAAAAGAAATAGTCGAATAAACTCGTTATTTTTGTTTGTTTTTTCGCACAAAAAGTATTCTCGTCGCTTGATAAACATATAGTTGAGCCACGGTAGTCACTTGGGATATTTAAACATTTTCTTCATTGACTTTCTGGGCCGTCAAGAGGCAGTCCCTTAGGAGCCAATGTGGTAGTGATACAGCTCTCAAATTTAATCAAAAATATCTTCATTTGTGTTCCGAAGACGAACGAAGGTCTTACGGGGTTGGTACAGCATGGGGGTGAGTAATTAATGACTTAATTTTCATTTTTGGGTGAACTAACCCTTTAAGATTATATTTTTGCATTAAAGGTCAAGAAATGGATTTTTAAAAATCATTTTAATTAGTTCCTTGAAGTTCACTTACACCGTGTCCTAACTACACGCGACGCGATAAAACTTGGCCCGCACTCGTATTGGAAATGGGTAAGGACATAATCAAATCAAGAAATAACATTATTAAAAATCAAAACATTAACAAAATATACTCATTGACTAATTTTGTTATGAAGTACAGTTGTAGGTTTGCATAGAATTCATTTTGAACGCTATATTACATGCTTTCAAAAAATGAGGTAAATTATCCGTTATCGATTGTGGCACAGTGACCTATTTTTAACTAAAAAAAAAATAATGTATACTCATAACCATTGTAATTTCTTCATTCTGTCAGCCGCGACCGGTAACTAGGAACTAGGAACCGTTTCTAAATTAGAAACTTCGTGTGTCGCCGCTGGTTAGGACAAAAACTCTGATTAACATGGAAAAGATTCCTTTTATCGCGGCGTCGCGTGTAGTTAGGACACGGTGTTATAGTATTAAGTTTTTCACCCCAAAAAAACAAATGGTATCGACATCCACTCTCTATTGCATGAGTACGTGTTTTGAAAACATTTTCCGTATAAAACCGTTATTTACAGACAATGCATTATGAAATAATTTACTTGCGGTTTGTGATGCAGCTGCTGTCAGATCCAATACGGCTGCTTCATTCATCGAAAATGAAACTATTACAATGTGCCACGTTTACAATGTAAAATACTCTAAACAAACATATAATAGACACGATCTGGGACGACATTAAAACAATCCATCCACTTATGTCCAACGCTAGGATCGTTCTGATGTCGGTAGAGAGACGCAAACGAGCTGTTTAAACGAACCGTCTAAGCGAACGTTCTTTCACTCTTGCATTTGTCGTGTTGTCAACAGACTCAAACATGTGGACTATGTCAGAAACTGAACGTGCATCTGTATACTGTATTCAGTGTAGACAGCATCAGTGACAATAATGGATTCTATTTGCTTTTGGCGACACCGACGCTAAGCAACTGCATGCCAGTGGGCGGGGCTTATAGTGTGATGATGTATAACTATTTGATGTCTTGCTCTGGAGGCAGTCAAATGCAAATGTACTTGCCCATGTGACGTCACAGATGCTGACAGAAACTTTTGAAGCTTCATTAAATAAAAGCTTTGTTTATAATGAGGTGGATGCTTTAAAGGGGTCAATATGCACTTTTAAAAGTTGATTGAACTGAAATACTATCATATAATGATAAAAATCCATCCAGTGTTTTCTCCTGCCTCAAATTTGTGACATCACTTAATCGGATGCTCCTCCCACGATTGTTGATTGACAGCAGCGTTTCAACACAGACCCGCCCTGAGCGAGCTGTCATCATCATAGTCCGCCATTGTTGATATGCTGGAGCAGAATGGCATCTAAGCGATTGTGGTGTTTTGTTCTTGGGTGAAATAACGAACACAGTCTGTAGACTGTGACACAGTGAACACACACTGAAACGGCATGCTTTTTGATCAGGTAAAATTTGGGTTTTCTTACAATACTAATGAGAATTTTTAATAAAAATATATAACAATGTTTTCATTTAGAAAACTTAGATCCCTATAGATTCATATTAACTTGAACAAAAATGCCATTATATGACCCTTTTATGTACAAAGACTTCTTACATCAGGGCAAATTTGATTTCTCGTATCATGACCCTTTAATATAGTTATATAAATAAATATAAACTTAAAAATACCAACATTTACATATAAACAATTGCTATGGCAATGAATGAAAATGGCGTGTTAAAGGATTAGTTCACTTTTGAAAAAACTTTTGCTGATAATTTACTCACCCCCATGTCATGCAAGAAGTCCATGTCTTTCTTTCTTCAGTCGAAAAGAAATTAAGGTTTTTGATGAAAACGTTCCAGGATTTTTCTCCATATAATGGACTTTAGTGGGAACCAAACGGTTCAAGTTCCAAAAGAAACTTTCAGTACAAACTGCAAACTTGTTCAAAGGGCTTTAAACAATTCCAGACATAAATAAGGGTCTTATCAAGCGAAACGATTACTATTTTTTTTTAAATAACAAAGTTTAAGTTTTATAAGATCAAACGCTTGCCTTGCTCTGTTATGTGGTGCACGTTCGTGACTCTCCTGTTTGAACTCGTTCAACAAAATGAACAAATCTTTTTCCGAATCAATTCATTCGTTTCTTTTGCCGAATGAACCAAATGACTCGGAAAAAAGATTTGTTGATTTTGAGGAACGAGTTCGAACAGAAGTGCATTACAGAAAAGAGCAAGGCGAGCTTTTGAGCTTATAAAACTTAAACTTTGATATTTATTTATAAAACGAGCGATCGTTTCGCTTGATAAGACCCTTTTTCATCGTCTGGAATCGTTTAAAGCCCTTTGAACAAGTTTGCAGTTTGTACTTAAAGTTTCTTTTGGAACTTGAATCGTCTGGTTCCCATTGAAGTCCATTATATGGAGAAAAATCCTGGAATGTTTTCATCAAAAAACCTTAATTTCTTTTCGACTGAAGAAAGAAAGACATGGACATCTTGGATGATAAGGGGGTGAGTAAATTATCAGCAAAAGTTTTTTTTCAAAAGTGAACTACTCCTTTAATGTTTACTATTAATAACCGCCTTTTTATAAACTTTGCACAGGATACTTAAAGGAGAACTCTGGTCAATTTTAACATTGAGCTAATTTTTGTTGTTGACTGATTTGGTGTTTCGGGGATTTTAAATTCAGTGTTGCGGTGATTTGTCATTACAAGTGCACAGCCACGTGAGTGGTGTTAAGAGTAACCACGGTCAATCTGACCGCAGTAAATGTGAAAAATATTAATAAAAATGATGTTAATTCAACCACTCCAAATGTACAAAAAAATTAGCTCAATATTAAAATTGACCAGAGTTCTCCTTTAAGGTCGGTGACATCCCCAAATACAGAGTGCCAACAGAAGGCGGCATCTTGTGTCAAAGGGTTAACAGACTCTGTGTGTGGGGTAATAGCTGGTGGCTATAAGGCAGGAAGTACGATCCACAAGAAGCTGCTGCATTCAGACAGTGGAGCATGTGAACTCCAGATGTTAAACTCTTTGCCACGACTGACCTACATAGGAAACAGCATAGCAAGGGTCAGAGGTCACTTGGCCTGAGGTCACGTCTACTAATTTGTCTCCTCTGTGAGCTACGCAGCCAAAAGTGGTGTACACCAGTGTTCAAAGGTTTGGGTCAATGAGATTGATTTTCAGCAAGTATGCATTAAACTGATCAAAAGTGACAGTAAAGTCATTTATAATGCAACAAAAGATTTCCATTTCAAATAAATGCTGTTCTATCTATGAATAGAAATGGATTTTTGAAGCATCACGTGACACTTGCTAGTGTACACAAGGTTAATTTGCATTTTTGCACATTACTGCTCAACACTTTCCGCAAAAATAGTTTAGTGCAGCATTCTGAACATACATTTACAAATACAATAAGAAACAAAGAGAATGTGGACGGAAGAGGGAACATCCACAGGAAGAGGAAATGGGTTAAGATACGAGTCCAAGTCAATAATTATAGCAAACCTCAGAGTGGCTAATTACAAAGCAGCATCTCAGCCTGAGGAGCCATGGATGTCTGATGACAGTTCTTCCTCTGGGACCAACAGGTCAGAGCGTCTGTCTACAGCTGGGAAAAACCCAGCAGTGTCCTTGGAAACCCCTTTCAGTCCACCAGAATTGAACGGCAGTTAAATTATTAAGCCAATGATTGCAATTAGAAGGTGAATATCAGGAGCTAATTCGATTATTATATCTTGAAAACAATCTTAACGATTCCTCTTGGAAGCATTGCTGTTACTCAGTTCAACAAACCCCTAACGCATATTAACCAACCAACTTGAACACCTAAACAGCACAGCAACACTTTCAGAAAGGGGAAAAAAGTTGATTGTAATGTCGATGACTTATAAAAGGAGCATTCAGACACACAAGTGTTGCATTTACTGCGAGCAGAACACTGGTGGGCAGAATGGCACTTTCAGCAGAGGTTGTTTAGTGTGGATACACACAAGGCAGACCTGTGGAATTTGAATGCCTAGAGTCAAGCCGTAAAAGCAGGAATCTCCAAGAAAACTACAAACGCACACAGATGCAGCCAAGGTCTTTTATCTTATAGGTTGTAAGATCGCAAACTGAGATGAGTGACAGCTGTTTAGAGATTGTAAAGTGAGTGCTCTTTCGCCCTTTCCAAGCTATAAACCACTGAATAAAAGTATTGTTTTTCATGCTGATAAAATGGGGGAAAGGCCAATAACACGGTGCAACGTTTTGGAAGTGACATTTTCATGTAAAAGCAGGATTTGCTCTCGAAATTGCAATTGACAGTGATACTAACAGATGATAAAAATATAGAATGTCAAAATAGATACGTGCAATGTAAATGAAGACTAATAGATTACTAGAATTAAAAATATATAATGTAATGACTTTTGAATAATCTTTAATGTCTCAATGTACAATGATATTCTTGTTATGGTAAAGCCGCTGCTAAACACCTTCTTCCGACCAGATTCAGTCACTCTTAAAGGGATAGTTCACTTTGAAATTAATTTTTGATCTGTTTTAGCTTACCTCAAGTGCATCCAAGATGTAGGCGTCTTTGTTTCCACAGTATTTTTAATTTTGATATTTTTAGGTCAAACCGTTCTTGTCTATCAGTCATATAATGGAGGTCTATGGGGTCCACCGCAGAGAGCATGCACAGAGAAGTCCAAATTAAACCTGATTTAATGACTCGTAAATGTAAGTACACATTGATGGCCTAAGACACGAAACGAGCGGTTTGTGTGAGAAAACGAACATTATTTATATCGTTTTTACCTCTTGTAACCACAGCCACAAAGCGCCCGCGCCCTCAGATCAGGTAAAAACTATATAAATACTGTTCGTTTTCACACACAAACCGCTCGTTTCGTGTTTTAGGCCATCAATGTGTACTTAACATTTACGAGTCATTAAATCAGGTTTAATTTGGACTTCTCTATGCATGCTCTTTGAGGTGGACCCCATAGACCTCCATTATATGACTGATAGACACGAACGGTTTGACCTAAAAAAACATCAAAATTGAAAATACTGTGGAAACAAAGACACCTACATCTTGGATGCACTTGAGGTAAGCTAAAACATATCAAAAATTAATTTCAAAGTAAACTATCCCTTTAAACACACCTCACATAATCTGTAGAACCATTATGATGACCATAGGGACTTGGATTGACAGAAGGGGATAAATCAGTCCAAAATTGCCTTGAATATCTTGTAATGTGTGCCCAGCTTTAGTTATATTACTCTTGACAGACGCGCAGAGATAGCAATGAGGCTATTTGATTAGAGATCGTGCTGTGCTCATTTCATTCGTGTATCATATAGTACAAGTTTTGAATAATTTAAACAGACATATCAAATAGTAGAAAATGTGTATGATGTGTTTAGTTGATATTACTCTTGTCAAGCTCTGGTTTCTGAGAGATGCACAGAGACGGCAACGCAGCTATTTGATAAGCGCTCTTTTCATTTGTAGATTTTATACTCATTCACTTCACACACTCATTGTGTAGTGATTTATGCATAATAAATGAGTTTTATGGATAATATCGAGCAAACAGTGTCAGGCGAATGTTTTTTTCTATTATTCAGTAGAATTAGATGTTAATTTTGAAGCCATTATCCATGCCTTTATAAATAAGGTATTCGGATTCTGGCACATCCCTAGTTGGAAGCACAGCATTGTCCAAAATGTATTGGTATATGTGGAAACATAAAAAATTCCCTTCACTGGAATTATGGGGTCTGTGTGTTTTTTTAACCTGTAAAAAACAGCCCCATACCATTATCCCGCCTCCACCAGTCCAAACGTTACAGTTGGCCCAAAATAATTAAGGCCGGTAATGGTCTCCTGGCATCTGCCAAACCAAACCAACCAACCCATTCCATGAAGCTCTCGGTGCAGTTTTTGTGCCGACAACAATGCCAATGAAAGTTTGGAACTCTTCTGCTATGGAATCAGCAGAGCGTTGGCGACTTTTAACTTTAACTTTGTCTTCTGTTTCATGGCTGAGTTTCTGTTGTTCCTATACTTCCACATTCAAATACAAGCACTTACAGTTGGCTGTGGCATATCTTGCAGGGATGGAATTTGTGAATTTCACCTATGACTCAATTTCATTTTGAGCTGACTTACTGCAAAGGTGGCATCCTATTACAGTAGCATGCTTGAATTCACTTAGCTCTTCAGAACAACCTTTTTTTTCCTCCCAGAATCCACAAAAATATGTGTAAATTGCAGACTGCATGGCTAGGTGTTTGACTGTATACACTTGTGACAATGGGTCTAATTGAAACACCTCACTTCAATAATTAAGAGGTGTGTCCGAACAATACCAACTCAACACTTGGGTTGGTATTATGTTGATGCAATGATATCCAGACATTTTTATGCATGACTTTGATATAATTTTAGGGATGCTGTGAATAGGTTGCATTGCATGCTGAGAGTTGTATATACAAATATGTGTGCACTTAATGCTAACCGACTAACTACTTCCAAAAAAGAAATAAAACCATCATAAACACAATCAAAATACAGATGGGACAGTGATGTGTGTGTGTGTGTGTGTGTGTGTGTAAAGTCATAAACAGATAAAACTAATCCAGAGGTCAGTAAACCTTGAATGACGCGGTTTCTGTTTCCAAGAAAGATTAAGTTAAAGGGATAGTTCACTTTAAAATGAAAATTCTGTCATCATTTACTCACCCTCAAGCATTTCTTTCTTCTGCTGAACACATTGACTTCCATGGAAGTCAAATTTCAAGCCCAGAAATACTTAAAGGGATAGTTCCCTTTAAAAGACATCATGGAAGTCAATGGCTCCAGTTAACTGTTTGGTTATCAACATTCTTCAAAATATCTTCCTTTGTGTTCAGCAGAAGAAAGAAATGCATTCAGGTTTGAAACAACTTGAGGGTGAGTAAATGAAGGCAGAATTTTCATTTTAAAGTGAACTATCCCTTTAAGTATTTCTGGGCTTGAAATTTTACAACCTAATACAATAATAAATCATAACCATCTACTTCCACTATCCATGCCAAAGAGTCCTGTGACCAAGTCTCTAGATATGACTCAGATCCCCTTTTATCAACTAGCAGGTGAAAATTGTGCATATGGTCACTAGAAAGCAAATGCTACAAAACAACGCACACACTGAACTTTAATACATATTGTTATTGATCTAATTCACTAACTCAAGGGATATAAAAATAAAGACCGTTGACTTGAACACCATCAAGAACAAGAGAGTGGGAGTGTTAAATATAGAGAATAAAAACAAAGCACAACAGCAGGACAAGACAAAAGGAAGGAGAGTCTCAAAGATGAGATAGAGCGAAAAAAAGAAGAATCGATGGGCATTAGGAGGAGAGTTTTCGATCTAATTAGGAATGTCGGAGGCGTTTGAGCTATTGGTGAGAGGAGAGGAAGAGGTCGGAGAGGTCAAGGCCTTGTGTTTCACTTCCAGCTTTTCCAATTAGTGATTGTTTGGGTGTGAAACCGATGTTATCTCCCCACAGCCAAGTGTGTGTGTGTGTGTCTGTCTGATGTGGTATCCTATAGGTAAATCTCACAATACCTGACATGAACATGCCTGTGTAATATTTTACTCTAAAATCATTTAAAAAAAATTTAACATTTTTCTTCAAGAAAAAAAATAAGCTAATTGAGGAAATTGCATATTTTACAAGTCCATCCAAAAGTTTGAGAGTGGTAAGATTTTTGAAAGTAATTTCTTTAAAAAATCTTACCAACCTCAAACTTTTGGATGGACTTGTAAAATATGCAATTTCCTCAATAAGCTTTTTTTCTTGAAGTCTTATAGCATAATATGCTATAAGGCTTAGTTTACTTGATCAAAAAACAGTAATATTGAAAAATATTGTTAACAATTTTTAAATAACAGTTTTCTATATGAATATATTTAAAAAAAAACAAGCTTTGTTTGTCACCGAAATGTCTTTACCGTCACTTTTGAACAGTAGTGTACATTGTGACATTATTTTCGTGGCAATTAAACAAAATAAATTCTCATTAATATCAGTGTAAAGCAAGGATATTTCACAATTTAAGCAATAAGCAATTTTTTTAAAATACAATTATTAGAAATAGGTATATGCATTACAGAAAAATGAATTTAGGGGGAATTAATGCAATTATTTTTAGGGTTTATTTTCTCCTGTAAAACTTTATCCATTCATTTTATGGTGAAATGTGACGTATTCATGATATTCTGGAGCGTGTGTGAAGCGTTCTACTTTGAAACATTTGGCTTGCTTGCTCTCTTTAAAAATTCATAAACGTGCCCGGTTGAATTTGCTTATGACGTGAATTGAATTCAATGCTTATGTGCGTTTGGGTGGGAGAACATGACCGTTAAAGTGAGCATGAGAGAATGTGAACTCCAGTGGGACGCTGCTGGAGTCGAGCATTACAGGTCTCTTCCTCCTGCCTTTATGAGCACCTCCTGCTCTCACATGCCTCCTCAAATTCCTTCATCCGCTTCAGAAAAACACTCATCATGCTCTAGAACATCACAAACTGGCTCACTTTTTCTTTAAATCGAATATGTTTACGTGTCTCATGTTTTCTAATGCCTGCATCCTCAAAGCACGGCCTGAAATCTCCAGGAATTTGTGCCCTTTTTTCTTCCTAGATTACAGTCATCTGCTTTTTTTTCACTAAACAAACACACACACACCATCTCTAGGATAGAAGGCATGTCTGGGCCACTCTCGCTCCTTTTGTTATACTGCTATAAAAGACATAATACAGATTCATGGTGTGCTTGCAAAATCACTATTACTACTTCTCATAAATGTTTAAGGAATTGATTAAACCATTGATTGAACCCTCATAATACCTAAATAAACATCATGAAACCAGCCTAAAAGTAATATACAAATATCTTCTAATAGCTTTGTTTTTTTGAGGAACATTTCCTGTGGTTAAAAACAATAATATTGTGAAATTTTATTACAATTTAATAGAACCATTTTCTATTTTAACATATTTTAAATTAATATATTCCTGTGATGCAAAGCTCAATTGTCAGCATCATTACTCCAGTCTTCAGTGTCACATGATCCTTCCGAAATCATTCAAATATGCTGATTTGCTGCTCAAGAAACATTTCTAATTATTCAGAGCTGCGCCATGACAGTTATGAAAGTGGGGCTGTGAGGAATAGACTTGCCGTGTTTCCAATGGCATCCACTGTAAAAAGCTCGGGAGTTATCGGGAGTTTGTCAACTGAACATGCCTCATTGACTTTCATTATAAGGACAGAAAAACACTGAAACATTCTTTAAAATATCTTCTTTTGTGTAACACAGAGGAGAGTCAGAGCTACAGGTTTGGATAACAAAGGCGAGAGTAAATGACAGAATTTTCTAAAACCATCACTGTAATCTCATGCCTATCTATATCAACTTGAAACATATTAAATGGGTCATGTAATGCCATTTCATATAAGTTAATATGATTCTTTAGGGTCTAATTGGAAACTTTGTAATATAATTTAATAAAAAATTCTCATGAGTATTGGAAGAAAACACTAATTTTACCTGGTCAAAAGCTGTTTGGTTTTCAGCACGCCGTTTCAGTGCAAATGCCTTAATATGATAATGAGCTTCGCTCACCCCGCCCCTCTGTTCTACGGGCATATTGACACAACGTACGTGGAGTGTTGCCTTGACAACAGTTGAGGGTATATTTTGGAGAAAGAATGGCTCTGAGGACACATCTGTGCAACCATATCAATTAGGTTTTTTCATATTACTTCTTAATCAGTAACAGACATGTTATAAACCATCTACAAAAGTAAGCTTAGTGTAGTGTTACCACGTTAACTTTAACACCTGCGTACACGTTTGTAATAACACAGTAACCATAACGCATAGTTCATTATAAACGTGGGATTATGAATTACTGTATATTGAGAACGTCATACATATAAAAACATGCAGTAATGTACCCTGAGCATAAACCTTAGCCACATCCATCATGAAGCGTGCAAGCGTTTTGCATAGATTAATAAAGGTTAATAAAACTTTACACTCACTTCTGGAGGTGTAGCAGGGATACGAATAGTTGGTACTGATACTCATGAGCAGCTTCTTAGCAAAACGTTTTTACTGATCTTCGTTTATAAAGCAGTCTGATGAGAAATGATTTGAGCAAAGCATTGACGTTGAACATCGGGAATATTCCCTTTGAAAACAAAACTCGGCCACTGCATCTTCAGTGTTTCGGGTTTAGGAACATCAAAATGACTGTTCGTTATTCCACCCAAGAACAGAACACCGCAGTCACTTAGATGCCATTCTGCTCCAGCTTATCAACAATGGCGGACTATGATGATACCTCGCTCAGGGCGGGTCTGTGTTGAAACGCTGCTGTCAATCAACAATCGTGGGAGGGGCGTCCGACCGTGTGACGTCACACGGCTCGATTTGAGACGGGGAAAACATGGATGGATTTGTATATATGATGGTTGTACAGGCACTGCCAACACACATTACAATACAATCAACTTGTAAAAGTGCATGTACCATTATATGACCCCTTTAATACTACAATACACCACATATTTATGGTCCACATGTGAACGAAGCTTGAGCTGGTCTGAAATCAGTGAGCAGATGTGTTTTGGTGTTTGAGAAAAGGCTTTCATGAAATACCTCTCTGATCAAATTAGTCTTGAGATTCAGGAGGCAGGGAGACACAATTTCATTAAGGCCTTTGAGAGTTGAACAGCTTGAGTGTCACTGTTTGTGTGTGTGTCGATGTTTGTGAAAAAAAAAAACTCATTCATTAAAGAATGTACATTTGGACAATAGTGTTAATGCTCAGGTCAGATCTTATATAGAGAAAACACACTGGATGACTCATCGCAACTCCCAATATGGGGAAAGCATCAGTCCACAATAACCAAAATCTAATTTGACATCACTTTATATTATGCCATAATGTACAGTAGCTATTTTTGCTGGAAATGCAATGCAAAAATGGTGTGTATTTTAAATAATTTAATAATGTTGACTGTAAGATAAAATGAAAACCTTTAAAGGGATATTCCACCCAATCATTTACTCACACTCACGTCTCAAGACTTTTGTTCATCTTTGAAACACAAATGAAGATATTTTTAATCAAATCTGAGATTTATGTCCCTCCATAGACAGCTATGCAACTACCACTTTTTCTGAAAAAAAAAAATGATTCAATAATTAAGTTAAATTCAATCTGTTCATCATATAAAGTGATCGGCTTAGTCCAAATTTTCTGAAGAAACACGCTCACTTGACATGGATTTAGTTTTACGATCTCTTTATTAACTTTTTGAAGTGACAGTGGTAGTTGCATGAACTGTCAATAGAGAGACAAATCTGAGATTTCATTTAAAAGATCTTCATGTGTGTTTCAAAGATGAACAAATGGGTTTGGATTTGGAATGACAATTTTATTCATTTTGGTGCGAACTAACCCTTTAATTCACACCAATATCATTTGTTTATCTTCTTTGCATTCCAAACTTGATGGTCACAAACCAAAAGATCATTCTGTCAACAAAACAACATGACATTCACATTAGTAAAATGATAAATTTTAGATATTAAATACAAGGACTACATATAATCGCAGCCACCGCACCAGTCATTATTTGTAATCGAAGGAGACGTAGGCTTGTTCTTCAAGCATTTATGGCAAGGAAAGCCTCTTATACTTGGGAGCTTGGGAGTGTTTCTCCCTCCTATCATGATGTCTTGATAAATTGTGGCATTTCTTTGTTGTTTAGAATACAGTATTTTAATAAGAATACGTAATTCTTTTGTCTTTTCGTTTAATAAAGAACTCTGTGTCGTCAACTTCCAAAAATCACACCTTCTTTAAAGAATGATCGACTTTTACATACGCCAGGTGACCTATGAATGCGAAAAAAATGTTCAGAATTGCCTAAAAAAACCCTCATTAGAGCATAAAAACTTTATTGTAATATATGGGAGTTTTGGAAATTGAAGTGTTTCCATTGGGCGTATATTCAATTTGCACAATTTGAAGGGTAACCATGTAATTTTTTTTTTTTCAGATCCAGCCAGAAGTCTTGATGGAACTCATCATGTGTCGAGTACACAAACGTCACAAAGCGGCTTCCTCGAAGCAACTATTTCTCCCTCGTCTGCTTTGCTTTTTCATCTGCTTCATCCGTCAGTTACTGAAACAACAACTGTCTTTCAACTCTTTAATATCACACAGGATTGCTCAACCATTTCCCACAATCTCTCGTGCATAACTCCCTCCCATGTCTTCCTGAGTATCAGGGCATCTCTGATATAGATATGGTCCATCAATTGCTGCCCTGTGCAAAGATATCATCCAACACCATTTGTATTTTGTACTACAGATATGAATGATTCCTCAATCATGTGGCCACGAGTAAGTTTTAAAAAAAACCAGAAAACATGATAGGGCTTAGCACGGTTATTAGATTGCAAAGGCTTGCGATTTCATTTAATACATAAGGCCAACTGTATGCGCACATGAGCAGCTGTTAGATAATAAAAAAATATACAAATTAAAAATTATTAAAAAAATAAAATTGTGAAATATTGCAGTAGTAATATTTCTTATTTTGTTTTATTTTAGAATAATAAATTTGTATGATTTATCTTATTTATGTAATTATTATACCCATAATTGATCACACATGTACAATTTTAGTTCATCAATTATTATTACGCAGAGTTTAAATGAATAAATATATGAAGGTAATTTAAAAACGCTTTTGAATCAATAGATGAAGCAATAAAATGACTACATGTGAGCTTAAATGTTCAATTCTCTCTTTACCTTATCAACTGTATAAACTAACTTCACAGCTTTTACTAGCCCTAATATACAGTACCAATACTTTTTATTGTAGTTGTCCTCTTTCATAGCCAGCTATTTTCCTCTTAGATATTTTCCTCCTTTTAATACTTTTATTTAATAAGTGAATTGCGCCGATTCTCTTGCGAGTTTTGAATGAGTTTCACTCTCTCAACATGTGATTGGCTGTTCGCTACTGATGTCACACCTCACAAGATCAAACCCTAAGTTGACAGAAAGTTGGTGATCAGCATCATGGTACCAACAAAGCCTTGTTGGATTGGTTTTGTCAACTCGAAACTAATCCTGCAAACCTGAGTTTATACAACTACCTTCAAGGTACAGGCACCTGGTGCTTTGTTTTGAATCGTAAACCACAATTCTTAGAAGAAAATTTAAATAAATTGCAATTCGATTTTTCCTTAAATCATGCATCTCTAGTTCTACTACTTTTCGAAGCATTCGGTTTAGTGCTGTCAATGATCAAAATATTTAATCGCGATTAATCGCATTAATGTCATAGTTAACTTCCGATTATTCGCAATTAATCGCACATTTTTATCTATTCTAAATGTCTCTTGATTTCTTTTTGTCCCATTATTTGTTCTCATTTTAATGCTCTTATCAACATGGAAAAGTGGATCAGCTTGCTTTGTGCAAATGTTTTTTATTGACAACAACATTGGCATATACTGTGTTCAAATTCACACCAAAATTCTCACTTGGAGCAAATAATCTCTCACACAATGTAACACTATCCATCAATAAAAGGGTGAAAGAAATACTGACGAGGTCCTTATATTGACGAGGGGGCAGAGAATTCGCATCAGCTGTGTGTGAGTGTTTTTGGCCATCATCAAGTGGTATTTCAGACAGGACGTGCTGCGAGTTCACAATGACAAAACACACAGATCACTTTGGTCTTGTCAATGGAACCATTTGGCAACTTTTTCACAGTAAATTTTCCATTTAGAATCTTATTGGCATCCATTTCGGAGTCTCGCGCTCATCATCCACTCAAAATGTAACGTTAACCAACTATTTGGCCGGCTCGGAAGCTCAAACGGCATGCCTGTTGTTTTGTTTACGGTCTAGCTAGATTCGCTTGGCTTTGGTCTATGAAGCAACAAAACGTCCTCACGCGGAACAAGCCATTGAAATGATTGGGTTTTATAGCGCAGCACACGCATGCTGCGTCCTGTTGCAAAAGCATGTGAAAAAACTACAAAGTTTGCTAGGCCAAAAAGACTGTTAATCATGCAATAAAAAATTGACGCCATTAAAATGGGTTTGTGTTAACGGCGTTAATAATGCATTTAACTGACAGCCCTAATTCAGATATATGATTTCTGCTAGCAAACAAAGTTGGTAAAATCAAAAAAGTTCTTCAAAAAACCTTCAAGACATTCAAGTCACTAGATACGACTCATGTCCCTCACCTGAGCCATATCTAGTAAGCACGCAGAATAGCTTTTTTTGACTTTACCAATAGGTAATTGGACTTAAAAGCAACCACCCATCATCAACTCAAAACCATTCCTGATGGCAGAAATGAACAGGAAATTCCCTCAACATAAGTAAACAGATGCAAGTATGTTCAATTGGCCAAGTGCTCAGATCAACGCCTGCGCATTTGCAAACGGGTAAGCAACAGGAGAAATAAACACAGACTACAGCAGAGACCTTCATGTTTGAAGTTACTACAGACACCAGCGTTCCAGTCTGTGAGAGTCAGCAGTACTTCCCAAAATACACTATGAATTCACCCTTAAATATATCTGAGACAGTGTGAGCATGACTGTACTGTAGTTCTATAATATATCTCTTCACACGACCGTCCCACGTCGTGTCTGAGTCATTATGGTCAGAGCATTAGTGGGCCAGTAGGTAAACAGGAAGATCAAACTCAGAAGCTCAATTAATGGGGCTCTTTGACTCCTCGCCGAGACATTGATTTATCCCACTAGAACACCCTGAGAATGTTTGTGTATGTGTTTGTGAGCAAGAGTCAGACAGAGCAACAAAGAGCAGAGGAGAAAGTCCAAATCCATGAATGTCTTTTGACACATAGAATGGAGAAGATCATAAGTGAACTTTAAATCCATGGAAATGTAATGTAATTAATGTAGCAATGATCTTAGCAACTGTTATAATCTTCTCATGCTAGCCAACCTTATACGACACACAAACAGCACAAATTGAAAGAAATCAATTGCACATCCCCAGTCCCTTTCTTGTTTAAAGGGATACTCCACTTTTTTTGGAAATAGGCTCATTTTACAACTCACCCAGAGTTAAACAATTGGGTTTTACCATTTTTGAATCCATTCAGCTGATTTTCTGATATTTAGAAGAGTATCAGTAACCAGACAGTTTCTGGTCTCATCGACTTCCATAGTAGGAAAAAATATATACTATGGAAGTCAATGAGACCAGAAACTGTCTAGTTACTGATATTCTTCTAAATATCAAAAAAAAAAATCAGCTGAATAGATTCGAAAATGGTAAAACCCAACTGTTTAACTCTGGGGGAGTGGTAAAATGAGCCTATTTCCAAAAAAAGTGGAGTATCCCTTTAAGGTTCAGTAACATTAGATAAATTTCAGCAAAAAAATCCATTATCAATAGTGTAGTGATGCTTATAAAACGGTTAGCTCCAATCATTGATTCTGATTGGTCAATAGCTGTGCTTTATTCATGTTAAAACACGGCTATGACCGATTCACCCAACGGTTCTATTTATCACTGCAACACTGCAGTTCCTATGTTGTTTTTATTTGAGCTTTCATGCATATTACACATTGGAACGTTGTTGTTATTCATGGTCAGGGACTATTTTTTTAGTGATTTTACTTCATGAAAGTTGCACTAATACATTTTTTTTTAACTTTAATATTTCTATTGTGTGGTATCCGTTTTAAAAAAGCAATAAGGTACTTGAGGGAAGTGCTGTATTGTGAATAAGTCACTCCACTTCACGTCGTGCCTAACAACGCCCTTCAGCCGTTACTTCTGCAACCCCTTCAGCCGTTAAGTCAAACCAAGCAGAATTTTTTTTGTTCAGACAGGCAAATTCGCATTAACCAACTTGAACCCAATCCAAAACCTGTGTGAGGAAATCCCTCTGCCGAAAACACACAGATTCCTATTGAACTGACTCAATTTCGACCATGAAAAATCACTGAACAACAGAAACTGTGACCATAGCTTTAGTCTGATTTGGCTAACTATGTTTTGTGGGCTTTAGTCTCAAAAGGCTTCATGTGAAAGTGCAGTCCACTCTGCATTGATCAAAAAGTCAACAATGAACTGATATCTTTCTATTAATTTTTAAGGGAACAAAAATCTACAGTAAGTTAGACATAATCTTGGACATTATTAAATCCTCAACAGACCATTTTTCCATCTCTCATAGTCTATGGTGCCATATCAAATTCATGGTAAAGTGTGTAGTTTTCGTGCAAGTAGTGACAATATTGCAAAATGTAAGAGTTAAGAGTTTCCAAACAGATTTTCAACCTTCACTTCCATTATGACAGACCTCGAACAAACAGATCAATATTTCAATAGCCAGTTGTTCCTGACAAGCGTCATCTTTAAATGTGGCATCCTCGCTAGCAAAAGCTAAGAAACTGCACATTTGGCAGGATTCCCGATGGTTAGCTGACTCATGTCTCACTATTTTTTTTTGTCTTATATACTGCCTGTAGTCGACTCGAGGACAGCAGAAATACAAGCTGAAGGTCTTTAGCTATGAGGCGTAAAGCTATTAAAGTGTGCTGCTAGCTGTTCTGTGTAGAGATGACTCTGCTTGCATGGAATAAAGTTTGTCCTTTAGCCAAACAGCAGGTATGACAAATAAGACTTCCAAAATTATGAATCAGACGGGATAAACAAAAAAATGTACAGGAGGCCAATCAGGTCATATACTGTGGCTAATACTGTGAACATAGTCAAGGCTAAATGGTTTAACAAAGTGAAACGCTTGCAACATTTTCGTCCACGTCTATATTCACAATTCAACATGGTGTCAAGTACATTATTGCTTAATTAAAACATCTGATTCTTAATTTTAGTAATCACAACTTTGGAGAAGATAGCAGCACAGTTGCTTATTTTAATACTGACTGTTGTCTTGCATTCAATAAGATTGAGAAATTGTTTAATTTTATTACTTGGGCTGTATACATTTTTCTCATATCAAAATACAGTATTTTCCAGAAATAAGTCGACACTGACAAGTCGTCACACAGGGTGAAAACTGCATTGATGAGAGAGAGAGAGATGGAGAAAAAACACTGATCAGTGTAGAAGTACATTTTTTATATTCAGAAATATAGTAAAATAGGTCTCTCTCTTGAATCCAACAAGGAAATGACTTAACCTGCAATTCATTGACTGGCTTCTAGAGACAGGCTCCTCAATCCAATAGACCCCTTATATTAATATGTTTAAAACTCATCCGTTTAAATTATATAAAGACATAATGTTCAGCACAATTAAAGGGCACCTATTATGCCCCTTTTTACAAGATGTAATATTGGTCTCGGGTGTCCCCAGAATGTATTTGAGTTTCAGCTCAAAATACCCCACAGTTCATTTATTATAACCATTCGAAAACGTCATTTTTGGGGCCTGTTTAAAAATGAGCTGTTTTGGTGAATACGACCTTAAATGCAAATGAGCTGCATATCCCAGCCCTGCCTTTGGATGAGGGCGTAATTTGATACCTATGGCAGTCAATCTAAGCAGAATGGCTGAGAGTGAGAGACACGCTATTTTGAATTAGTCATTCAGCCGTACATGTTTGAATCTGAATATATAAATAGTCTCTGATCAGACCCAGATGACGAAGAGACTCCGGCAGAATAAACACAAATGAGAATGGACCAGTACGTCCACCTCAGCTAATCCCGCCTCTTTGCTCATTTTCGTTTATCGGGGAGTGACGCACTGCCAAGTTGGCAAAGGCCTGCTTTGCCCACTTTGGACTTCAAATTTGCTCTTCAGAAACTTACAGGTGACGTAACGGACACTACGTCCATATTTTTTTTACAGTCTAGGCAAAATACCGTCAAGTAAAGCAAAACATTTACAACAAACATTAATAAACATAAAATGTATTTTAGTTCCCCTCACTTCACAACAAATTATTTAAATTTAACAGTGTTCACAAAAACATAAAACAGCAAATTATAGTGGCTTTCAATATAAACTATTTAACACCTACATGGTTTTTTTTTAAGTTGGAAACGTATAGCACTTTAAATAAATATAGGCTTTGAGTACCTCTAACATTCGGCACAGATATAAAAGTGTATGTTTTGCACTTTTGCGTGCTTGCCATTATTTGCATACGTTTTTTTTGTAATATAAGGGGCAGCATGTTTCAGATGGTAAAAAAAGGTGACATTCCAGAGAATGTCATGGCACGCCACACAATATATAAATGCAAAGGTAAACCAAATTGAAAAACAGTCATTATTTTTTATATTTTATTTGAAAAACTAACCCTACCACTAGTATAACTAGAAATTCCACTCTTCAGACTATCCATCAACTAATCGCTTGTAAAAAAAAAAAAAAAAAAATTTTAGTTTAACAGTTTAACCCATCCTCATTCTCTCTCTCGGTTTTGGACATAAACTTCTTTTCACTCCATCACACAAACACACACCAAAATAGCCTGCAGATTATGACTGCACAGCAATTTTCATCCTCAGCGACCTCGTGAGGGTGTGCCACTCTCAAATATCTTCATAAACACCCATAAGCATGTACAAACACATACACACAATACATAAATTCCGTGTCCAAAAGCAGTGGTTTTAACACAACTCCCTCCCTCTGTTCTGAACCAGCCCTCAATCCCTTTAAAGAGAAGACAAGGAGAGAGGAAAAAAACTGGAAAAAAGAGAAGAGCAGCACTGTTATGACTTCCAGCTGTGGGAACGACTAGCCCTACGAGCAGGAAGTCCAAAGGAAATGCCTTCGTCACATCCCGGTCCTGCGATCCCAGAGGTCTTCAAAAGAAGGGGGAATTCTCTCGCTCTCTGCAGTGCATTCTGTTTTATTTGTTTCACTTTTATGGATGCATGCGTATTTTAGGCACTGTTTTCATTTAATGGCTTACCTCATATCTTCCAATAAATCACATTCTGTCTGGTGTTTAAGATGCAGTCGGCCGAGCTGCTCCGTATGCGTGTTCTTCAATTCCTGTGTCACTTTTACCTGAAGAGCAGACAACATCATTAAAGACGAGGAAGAGGACAAACACACACACACTGTCCCACATGAGCTCATTATTGTGCTTCTAGCTCCAGTCAGCTCTATGTACCACAATGACAAATTCACAACCTTTCCAAGTGACCTGCAATCAAAACTCTTAACATTTGTTGATCCTTTCTATAAAAGCGAGTGTAATTTTTGGGATGCTAAAATTTTTTCTCCACTCAGTTTGATATGCTGGAACTCAAAATATGGCGTGAGATAATGGTCAGGACAATCTGACCAAATTTGTTTGGAAATCAAATATAACACTTCAGCTTTAAACTATTCTCTATTACATTATAAATATTGCTCACCTTATAGGCTAGGAAAGACTAATATGTGATTCTAAAACTTTACTAGTCTAAGGTGAGAAATTGCAGGCCTGATTTAATCCTGATCAAGAACAAACTGACACATTATCTCCTCACAAAAGATATATTTTTGTATTGCAGATGTATTTTAGAGGTGGATTAACAATGTTTTTTTTAGACAGGCGTAATTAAAATCATTAAATCAACTGAAACAACTCTTAAATAAATAAGAAACTGTTCCAAAATTAAAAACAGAGATTTGCATTTTTTTCCACTGACATTGGAAAAATGTATTACCAAAGTTCAAATGTTTCCAAGGCTTTGAAATGTCTGAAATGTTTCCAAGTTATGTAATCTGGATAAGATTAAATAATAATAATAACAAAACAGTAAAGATGAATTATGTATTTTTATTATGAGGAAAATGTGTTATAAAGGAATTGTTTCCTGGCCTGAAACATCCTAAGATTCCAGATTTAATGATATCTACAGACTTGAGAAAATGTACAGTATATCTGCTTCAGTACAGTATAAAAAAAAACAGAAGCAAGTAATCAGCAAAACCACATTGACATACCTAGTATTTGGTTCAAAAATACCTCAGAAGGAAATTTTTGGTACATTCTTTTGTTCCATTCTAAATAAAAAATGTTCTAAAATTGTCCGGTTTCACAGCGATGCCATAAAATAACCATTTGTGGTTCCCTGTTTGTAAACAGGTCTTAAAAGAGTATTTTTTTCCTAGTGTGAACTGAAGAACATTTAAAAAAATGGAACCATAGATGCCAATTCAGAACCTTTATTTTACTTTAAGAGTGTAGTGTTACACCAGTTACAGGAAAGAGGTTTAAAAAGGAATTTGCAAGCACAAACAAATGCTTTGAGGTCAACAGTAAAAGAAACAGGTGATCATTTTGTTTTTTAGGACTTTTAACTGCTCACTTTTGGAACTGAAAGTTGACAATGCAATGATAAAGAAAACTTCAATTATGAAACAACATTTGTTAAACCTATAAATAACTGTGTGTTGGCATGACTAGGCTGCAAACCCATCGAAAAATAACCCACAGGAAACATGGCATTGATAACAATTTTTTAAAGTCGGCATGAAATCAAATTTGACAAATCTTCTTTTTACATGTAATATTGTAGTGTTTATTATAAATGATTTATTTGTGCATTTCTTTAATCGCATTCAAATCTGCCTCCATTTTTTTTGCAACGCCCAACCTCCAACGATCCAATCAATTTGAAATAAAGATGAAATAAAGCCCTCCCCTACATTTTTTTCTAATTTCAGAAGCCGTTTCACTCGGATATAAGTCACAACAAGGAAAAAATTTAAATCTCAACATCCGTTTCACGCTGAATTTAAAGTTATACACTCACCAAAAGGATTATTAGGAATACTAATACTACTAATACTGTGTTTAACCCCCTTTCCCCTTTAGAACTGCATTAATTCTACGTGGCAGTGATTCAACAAGGTGCTGAAAGCATTCATTAGAAATGTTGGCCCATATTGATAGGATAGCATCTTGCAGTTGTTGGAGATTTGTGGGATGGACATCCAGGGCATAAAAGCTCCTGTTCCACCACATCCCAAAGATGCTCTATTGGGTTGAGATCTGGTCACTGTGGGGGCCATTTTAGCACAGTGAACTCATTGTCATGTTCAAGAAACCAATTTGAAATGATTCAAGCTTTGTGACATGGAGCATTATCCTGCTGGAAGTAGCCACCTAAGGATGGGTAGATGGTGGCCATAAAGGGGACATGGTCAGAAACAATGCTCAGGTAGATCGTGGCATTTAAACAATGCCCAATTGGCACTAAGGGGCGTAAAGTGCCCCTTAGTTTTGAAATTCTTGGACTATTCTTGGAAATTGTGAAATACTCAGACCGGCCTGTCTGGCACCAACAACCATGCCATGCTCAAAACTGCTTAAATCACCTTTCTTTCTCATTCTGACATTCAGTTTGGAGTTCAGGAGATTGTCTTGACCAGGACCACACCCCTAAATGCATTGAAGCAACTGCCATGTGATTGGTTGAATAGATAATTGCATTGATGAGAAATTGAACAGGTGTTCCTAATAATCCTTTAGGTGATTGTATGCTCTTAGAACAATGCACAGTGCCAAAAGAAATACAAATCTGACATAGAAATTCCATTGTCCTGAAGTTTAGGAGACTAAATGTAAGCATTTAAAGTTAGTTCACCCAGAAATGAAAATTCTGCATTATTTACTCAGCCTTGTGTCTTTTCAAATCCGTAAAACTTTCATTCATCTTCGAAACACAAATGAAAATATTTTTTATGAAATCTAAGAGCTTTCGATCCCTCCATTGACAGTTACACAAATAAAAAAAGTTCATAAAGAGGTCGTAAACTAACCTATACGAATATAGCGGTTTAGTCACGATGGACAGATTCAAGTTGTCTTTTATTCACATAAACATTCATCATTTGTTCCAAAAATGAACGAAAGTCTTGCGGGTTTGAAACGACATGAGGGTGAGTAAATAATGAGAGAATGTTCATTTTTAGGTGAATTATCCCTTTAAGAACGGTCCATGAACCACCCTGCAAATGGTCATGGTCCTGCATTTAATCATGTTGTGTTCAAATAAAACACATAAAGGTTACCTGAGGTTCAAAACCCAAATGCGACTACACAGCCGTTAAAAACCCAATGGGACCAGACCAATGAGCCCGGGCAGGTTGATTAATATCTAGGGAGAAACTCTTAATTACAACAGAAGTTCTCCACTTGACAGGTGAGGAGATAATTGGTTCTATAACAACTCCCTAAAGGTTAAAGCCAAAAGAGGATGGAAAATAACACAGCTCGCCTCAGTGGCAGCATCAGCTGGACACAATGTTGCAGGCTGTACCATAATACACAGTATGACAGCCGGCTGCATGGCTCTCATCCACACTTTGAGCTGTACAGGTGAAGGATTATTATTCCGAGATGGAGGAAACACTAACAGCATCATTTGCGTCAGAGGAAAGCAACAGGGCATCAACAAAACAGCATATTTAGAGAAGCTATTCAGTTATTTATGGAAATATCCACACTGATGTCAGACACAGATCAGTGTCTTTAAAAATAGATTTTGGCTTTAAAATAGACATTAGGTAACATATTTACTGTCTGTTAAGAAAATGCACATCTTAATCTTTTTGAAGCACACACATTTATACAAATCATACTGTATCCTGTCTCCTGCATCTGTAGAATGAGCTAAACGTAATTTATCGAGCATTTAAATTGAAGCAAACACAACGACCAAAGCAAACGATTAATATACGCATATTTGTATTATGTTTTCATTTTAAAACATCATTTTGCAAAAATAACAGGGTTATTTGTGGTGTAAACCTGTGCTACATGCTATCTGCCTTTCTCCTCTTCACAAGACAAAGCAACTGCAAAAAGTCAAACGTCACCTTTAAGGATTTTACGCTATGATGCAATGCTTTGATGGTAAAAATAGACGAATGTGTGTGGAATGATAGGAATACAATGGGTTTTTTTTATTTATTTTTTTTTTTTTTTGCGAGGGAATTTCACATTCCTCTATACAGCCTGTGGGACATGAGTTTGAAATCCAACACCCCTGCTGCTGTCACCTCTGAGAGACAGAAAAACAGCTTTCTGTGAGACATATGTTTTTAAACTCACATTTTCACGACGTGAATGACATTCGGACACATTTAAGCGAGATATGTAACCAAATGTCAGACTTTAGGGTGAATACTACTGATCACTGAGTCGTCTTTTTGACAAAAGCATGGTGACTCAAATCCGAGTAAAAACACACAAAACAAGACGAATCTCGTGGCTGCATGGTTTAACCGTTATCTGAGATTAAATCAGCCCCCAAAACACTCGTCTATCATCTCTGCTAAAGATATCTGCTGGATTTCAGGATTATTTACCACCGCTGCTGCTTTAAAAACAACAATAAAAACAGTAATCTACTGGTCGAGAAAACTCTTGTTACATCGTTTCCGTTACAAATAAAAACAGATACATCGTTTCAAAACAAACAGCGGCTGGAAAGAAAGTTGCAACTTCAGAATAACGTAACAATGTTGCAAATCACATATTAAAAAAAAAAAAAACCCACACACACACATTGTTCTAACCCTGGTTTCTTACCTTTCTTGGCGGAGGCTGCATGTTTGAACATTGGCACAAATGAAGTAAAATCCCAAAGAAAAGATACCCAGAGCGATCGAGGTTGATGATTAAGAAAAGGGGATCAGACTGGGATTCAGATCTGAATTCAGACGGCCATGATGAAGCAGGTCCAGTCGGGCAGACGCTCGACAAACACTGCGGATCAGGGGGGAAAGTAATGAAAGAGAGAATCTGCCTCCAAAGAGCAGACTCGAACCGTAAAACCAGCCCAACAGCGCCCCGGACCGGACACACCGAACCCCGCTATACAAACCCTATTACGGCGAAGGCTCAGCTCATGAATATTAATTACGTAACGGGACGTTGGCTCACTAGACGTAGTTGATTGGCCGTAGTTAACGTGAGCAATAGTCAGCTGGTTATTTAAATATTTAAAAAATATATATTTTTTGGACAGTCCAAGAATGCGCAAACATCGAAAGGAGTTCATTATGACATAGGCCTTGGCCATAGTAAAGCTAGTAAAATTCGCATTTCGAAAGATTTCTATTATCCTCAGGATGAAAACAACACATTTTGAATTACTTCTGGCAGACTTGCAAACATATTGGACTGTAAAAATAGATATACAGAAATACAGACAAACAGTTCTGGAAATTCTAACACCACTGTAGGACAACAAGAAATAATAGCTATTCGTAACATAGGCTAGATCCTAACCAATCACATGCATTAGATGTTACACAATCATGCATAATAGATCTAAGAAACTCATAACATGGATGGATCTCCCTCCCACCATCCTCTAATCGGGTCATTTTGACCCAAAATGAATAATTATAATAATAAAAACAAATTTGAGTGTTCAAGACCTTAGGACATTTGTCACACTCGAAACTTGGAATACACACACAAACATTTTTTCTTTTAATGGATTCGTAGAATTTATGTAGTTGAAATTTATAAAAAAAATTGAGAAAATGGTAAAATTATAAAATTATAAGCATTTTTGAAGCTTAAATGTTCTTTAAGGTTGTCCTAAACTGTCCTAACTTGAATTATTAGAAAAACATAAATAAAATTTTTAAAAAAATTCAAAATTACAACTAAACATGCTAAAACTTTACACTGTTAATTTCACCATTATCAGTTTATATTTAAACTGATACCTGAATGCATACAGAAGAAATAAACTGAATGAAATGAACTGACTTTAAGACCCAGGGGAACAGATCATTTGCTCCATATAAAGATTATAAGGCCATCTAGTGGCATGTCTTGAGTCATGAAATATATATATTTCTCCACAAGAGGTCGCCAAAGACACCCAATGTGAGATATTTTGAGCTGAATTTAAAGGGTTATGCACAAAAAAGTGAGTTATTTTGAGTTTAAGTAGATAGAATGTGAAGAATGTGCTTCAATTATATTATTTATTGATACAATAAAAAAAAATCTCTAAAAAATTGCATTGAAGGAGTCATGAACTGGCTTTTTTAATTTTATTATATTGTTGTCTGAGGTCAACTTATAACGTTCGCTTGGTTGTTGCATTCAAAAACATCAAAATGAACAAGTAATAGGCTATTTTGTACCCTGGTTGTGAGCCTACCTAAAAAACAGTCGGTTTTTATGGGTGTGTCGCACTGAAGACTTGGAAGTAAACCCACTGCTGCGAGTGGAGAACAGTTTTGCATAGTATAATGATTTTAACTCACCCGTCGGTGCGGGTGCACATGGGGGAAAACGTCCAATGTTGTAAAATGGCAACCGGAATCGCCCATACATGTTCGACCCAGAGTCCATGTGTTGCACAATTCCTGTCAGATCCAATATAGACGGCACAGCACCGTTCTTTACTCTTAATCGGTCTGCAAATCCAGTCTTGTTGACAAAACAATCCTCAGTGAAATGAAGCGAACAGACGACGATGTTTTACCCTCATCAGCTGGAACGTCATTAAAAATAAAGTTTATCCATGCAGTCCTATTGGAATCCAGGAAGCTTATGCAGCGACTGTCTTGCACAACCAGGCACTGCACAATATTCTGTATTGCTCGGTAGTGAGTGATCCAGTTTGTCATCACGAGGTAAGCATGTACATGTATGATACTTAGCTAATCGGTGGGCGGGGCTAAACCTGCCGTGGTGAAGCAGGCGTTGATCTTCTTCTGCAGGGGTGGTGTTTTATCCTCTTTGTCGTCATAGTTCCCCACTTTGAAAAACAAGTCGTTTGCTGAGGCTGATGTCAATAAAAGCTTTTATTGGACTAACAAGGACGTTTTCAGTTCTGAAACTTACAGGATATTCTTATAATATGATGACCTCTTAGATGTCAAAAGCTCAAGGAAAAATTGATTTCTCAGTTCATTTAAATTAAAAAAATAAATATATATTAACAATATGTAGACCCCTCGGGCGGCCAGGGCAGAGACGGCAGGGCGGAGACGATCCCTCGGGCGGCCAGGGCGAAGCAGACGACTCATCGGGCACAGACAATGGCTCCGGCTCAGAAACAGACACTGGCGAATGGGCATCTCCTGATCCGTCTCCAAATTGGCAGACGTGGAGCGGACCGTCTCTGGCTGGCCGGACATAACGTGAACCTTCTCTGGCTGGGCAGACGTGACGCGAACTGTCTCCGGCTGGGTGGACGTGACGTGAACCGTCTCTGGCTGACGAAAAGAGGCAGAGTTGTAGCATATATCGTTTTATAGTGCCTTGAATATAAAGAGAACCGGAGTAGCCAGAGCGTGCTGAGTGACGCGATCAAGAACGCCGCTGTTCCATTTGCAAAATTACCGGACTTCGGAGTCTGAGTTCATTCTCATGAGTCCAACTTGGCAAGTCCGAACTACCAAGGAGGACGCAAGTCCAAAATGTTCCAAAATGCATGTCAAAATTACGTGAGAGCAGCGTGAGAGGACGGCGCGAGGCCGTGGCGTGAAAGAAACCTGTGTGAGATGCGCTCCGGTCTCGCATATCTCTCACAGAGGAGCGAAAGCATAAAATGAGGAGCGACGACAGCAGATCGAGAGAGAAACAGGCCTGATTTTATGTTGTGTTTTGTTTCTGCTGTGTGTAACGTTACAACAGTTGTCAATGAGGGGTTGCTGGCTTATACTTTCGTTTTGTATTAGTTCATTTTACTATTAAAATGTTTAAATGTTCGCCGATTCCCGCCTCCTTCTTCCCACAACAACAAACCCTGTTAACGTTACATTGGCAAACTCATTAGTGAATTACTCCTCGTTTGTATTTATTTCTATATAGTGAATTACTGCATGATACCTGGATGTTCAGTCAGGCGAAACTAGGGTAGTTCACATCACAACACAAACGAGATTTCATTCAGGAGAAATTGCCATCATTGAAATTCTCTGCAGCAGACGGACTCTATCTGTGTTCGTAGTTCGCAGCGAGAGTACAAGACAAGCACCAGCAGTCCGCCTCAGCTCGAGTCAATTCGGGCTCCTCGACCGCGACAGGCAGCCGCCTCCTGCTCCTCCATCAGCCTCAGCTGCTCTTCACTATACTGCGGCTCGTATAGCCACGAACATCGCATTCAAACAGCAGAACTTCAAAATCTTCTTCCATATCATGTTTAGTTTCTTCTGTCAGTAGCCATGTTTCCATCCACTTGTCAATCGAATTATCTGAAGTTCGGTAAAAAAACACATGCGAATAAAGCTGGTGAAAGTGTGTTTCCATCCAACGGCTTTAAAGCGAATAAAAACCTGTACGTAATGACGTCACATGCTGTTTTGCGATCAAATTGGTTTGATCGAATTCGAATTGATTTGAGACATTTTAAGATGTTTCCATTCATTTTCGCACTGAAACGAACAACATTCAAGCAAACTTTTGCTAACAAAGTTTTGTTAGACAAAACGGATTGCGCCATCTACCAAAAATTCACAAGTTGAAGCCTAATAATGCTTATTATGTGCCAGTTGATAGCGACATATGTATGGGATAATGTATGCGAGGCGGTTGTTGACGCGGTTGTATTCGCTATAACAACTGCCTCGCTATATATTATCCTCTCATCAACCAAATAAATAAATACATTATTTGACACAAAATATTGACTTAAAAACGAGTTTATTGATTTAAAAACGAGTATTGCTTCTGCTAAAGAAAATAGTCTGTTCCCGTCTCTGAAATGCGTCCATAGCAACGGTGTGTTATAGCAACGCCGCAGTCTGTTAACAAGAAATAACAGACCACATTCTACATTAGAATTCAACCAAGCCACGTAAAAACAAGCAAAACTAACCTAAGAAAAGATGATGCCGATGCACGTAAATGCCAGACGACAGCGGAGTTGACCATGGTGTGGGAACGAGCGCTCCATCAGTTCTGGGAGATCGTGGTTTACGGAAACCCTTTGGTTGAAGCATTTTTTTTTTTTTTGCTTTGTCCACTTACATCTGTCTTTGTTGACATCCGCCATGTGTGCGCAAACAGACTGGCCGGAAATGAACTCATCTTCTGGCATGTTGCAACCATAAAAGGGCATAAAACTTAATCGCAATACATTATTTATTCGGCAAATAACGTTTCCATCAGCTTTTATCGCATTAGCCATATATCGATCAAGAGAAAATCCGATGAGACCGAACGTATTTCATTTTAGTCGATTTTCATGAAATTTCATCGAATTTTACTGTTTCCATAAGGCATTTTTCATTCGATATCACTTCATTCGGATAAAAAAGTGTCGATGGAAACATGGCTATTGTCATACTTCCTATCTCCACTGTGCTTGTTAGCTTAGCTTCCAAACAAGATGGCTGATATTGATCCCGTATCTGCAAGTGAAGTCCCACCCACTGATCTGTTATAGGCCTGTGGAGTCCCACACCCTTGAATAATAATGAGCTAATGTTTGTAGTCTCTACACTTTTTAATGAAATGTGACTTCCTGCTTATTATGACGGAAAATGACGATTTTTACGCCATAATAAGCAGGAAGTAAAACACTTAAATCCTTATTTTTCCCATCTCAGGGGAAAATAAGGGAATTAGCCATGACCATTCAAATGACTGGGTTTCTAAAGATGCAAAACTTAATGCAAATGGGTGAAGTGTCCCTTTAAAAAGCGATTTCTGTAAAATGAAATTACTCCCTTTGCTTTGAACTTTGAGCGTTGTAACTGTGTTTTTTATGCTCAAACAAACTACACAAACTAAACAAACTGCACAATAACTAAAGTTTAAAAAAGTGAAATCATAATCAACCACCCGTTTGAGAACCTGCCTTAAAAGAGCAGTCAAAACTCCATCTTTATTATGACCATTTTCTATATATTGTAATTGTAAAGTTATGAAAACTAATGAAAGGTAAACACATGTTTTGATGCAGTGATCAAAACATGCGTCACAATCAAAACTCCTTGCTCACTTTGGACATTTATCAACCAACTTCATGAGCTGAATACCTTTAAACTAGTGAAGGAGCTCATGTACGCTGAGCACTGATTTTCCTTCACTATTCACTTTTTTAAAAAAAAATTAAAAAAAAAAAAACATTTGATATGTGAATGTGACCTTATGTTTTTCCTACAAAACTGATTGAATCAGAAAGCAAAGTTTTCTAAGATCATGGAAAAAATTAATTCAGTCAAGTGTGCCTAAACATTTGTTGTACGTGCAGAGACTGACCAAATAAAGTTTAGCTCAGGTTCATAACTCTTCTGACTTAGGGTAATAATTAATTCAATTTTGTAAGGCAAGTAAGACAGCAATCGAACACCTTGCCGTTTGTTCTTTCTTTTGAGCCACAGAAGTAAAGCTGACAGACTTGCAAATCAAATTAATCTAGTTTTATCCTTGCATTGGAACTGTGAAGGTCTCATAGATGAATTGAACCTGAAAGGAACAAAGAAACAGGTTAGTGCAACTTTGCTGTTTCTGTGGTTTTGGATGATTATTCAGGAGCTAAGGTTGTGTAAGTAGGCAGAATATTTTGTTGTATTTGCACTTGTAAACTGGTTATTCGGGAAAATGAACAATATGCTTCAACATCTAATAAAAATGGTTTTATTCACGCTATATTGATTAGATTAGATAACATGGATTGGAAGAACATAACATGTAAAAGTGTCATTTAAAATAACTACCAAGAGTATAAAAACTAAGAATCCCCTTTTCAAAGAAAATCCCCTTTAAAAAAAAAATAGTATTTCCAGTTTTCAAGCTGTGTGAAATTCTCTTCAATGAACTGCAGGCCAATACGTTAATTATTGATAATTAGCACACGCCTTTCTCCTTTGCCAAACTCTGCAGGGTTCTGCCAAGGGCACTTTTCTTTTTTTTTTTCTTTTTTTTTCTTCTTTTTTTTCACCCACCTCCACCCCCCCTCTTCGGAGGACAACTTTATCTATATACATATATACATACATACACAAGGGCACTTTTCTGAAGCAAGTCATAATGCAAACATGGCAGTTTTTGGAAACATGGAAGTTGTTAGTGAAGACAAATTCAACAATAAGTTTATAACAATAAGTTTATTAGATGAATAGTTCAAAACTTAAAATCCGTCCTTATTTACTCACCCTCATTTCATTCCAAAACTGAACAATTTTCTTTCTTCTGCAAAACACAAAAGAAGTAGATTAGGCAGAATGTTCATGCTGCTCTTTTGTAAGAACCAATATCTCCAATATGCAAAAAATACATTTTCAGGAGATTTGAAAAGCATGTATATATATATATGAAGAGTTCAGATGCAAAAGCCTCTAAATGCCATTTGAAATTTTCTTCTTCAATGATGATTTTTATCAAACTTGTATATTTAAGTTCAGTAATTTCACTTAAATGGCAATGATATACAAGTTTGATAAAAATCATCATTAAAGAAGAAAATTTCAAATGGCATTTGGAGGCTTTTGCATCTGAACTCTTCATATATACTGTATATATATATATATAATTTAAATGGATTATTGAAACTGTCTTGATAAACAGGTGTGTTCTCAGTATTTCCTGTTATAAACTTCAGCTACAGTTGCTCCCTCAATTCAGTCATGTTACAGTATATGAATCTCTCTGAATGATTGATTATTGGCTGACGCAGCAGCCTATAAAAGTAGGCTGAGCCATGTAAACACACCCACCGTGTAGAAATGCAGTATAAACAGGCAGAGGTAAAACAGGTTTATATATGTATGCAGACTGTAAGGAGACACAACTGTTAGCTGCTGAAGGAACCAATGCAAGTATCTGTCTGAGTTACTTTAAAAAAAAATGTGGGTAGGCTATTAATGTGGGTATCTGTGATGTAAATGAGGATTGTGTTCTTTAACATCAGTATATAATGTAATACTATTTAGTTTTTATTGAGCTTGCACTGTGAAAAGATTGTTAAATCAATAATTTTGAAAATCAATCTTAAGGAGGGGCAACTAAAATAAATGCTAAATTATTCAACTATAAAACTGTAACAATGTCTTATTGCTATGTTCCAATAGTTAGAGTCATATCAGTTGATGCTGATATAATCTACAAAAAATACTGGAGGAAGTTCTGAGGAAATTCTTATCGAGTATGAGCTACTTTCTAACTTAATTGTATAAGGGGTGTGTTATTACCAACAATCATTTAGTGCTACTTTAAAAGCTTGTTTTCTGCCCAGGGCTTTGACAAACAGCAGGGACATACTTAGAAACGCTCTGTTAACAACATAAAGTTAGGTAAAAAACTTGTATGCTGATGTATGCAAACTATTGCATGTTGATCTTTAACAAATATATACCTGTCAAAATTCGAACTTTTGTGATGAAAAAGAAAAACTTATGACCAACCTTAATGTGATGCATATTTGTCAGTTATATATAAATGAAATAGGTTAGATTTCTGTAATTGCACTAATGAACAAAGTGTACACAATAACCAGAATTATATATTTATCATGAATTAATTCAATTTGTTTAAAGGATTAGTTCACCTCAAAATGAAAATTTCCTGATAATTTTATTTACTCACCCCAATGCCATCCAAGATGTTCATGTCTTTCTTTCTTCAGTGGAAAAGAAATTATTTTTTTCCAGCTGAGGAATAGGGTCTTATTTAGTGAAACGATGGTTGTTTTCTACAAAAATACAAATTTATATACTTTTTAACCACAATTGTTCATCTTGTGCTGGTTGGTGACTCACCAGGCGTATTCACATTGAAAGGTCATCACGATGGATTTACACTGAAATACCACCCCATTGTTTACAAGCGTGAAGAAGGATTGTCCAAATTGTATTGCATTGCATTGATTTGGACTTCAACAATTTGGTTACCATTGAAGTCCATTGTGTGGAGAAAAATCCTGAAATGGTTTCCTCAAACCGTTTCACTTTTTTTTCACTAAACTTTTTTTTTCCACCTAAGAAATTAAGACATGAATGAACATCTTGAATGGCATTGGGATGGGTAAAAAAATTATTTAAACAGATTTTTGTTGCTTCTAAGCAATTGGAATAAATTGCAACTGACCATTGTGTGTGTATAGTATACTGTATATCAGTTTTTAATATTTGGTCCATCGTCTCGAATCTCATATCCCATTGCTTAGATATAATTGATTTCATTGTCTTTTTTTTTTTCCTGACAGATCTAGATCAGAATGGCAACATTTAACAACTCTGGCACAACCAATGGCACCAATCAGTATCACTGTGATTATAAAGAAAGCTTCAAGTACATTCTTCTCCCAGTGAGTTACAGTCTGGTGTTTGTGGTCGGCCTGGGCTTGAACATCACCGCCATGTACGTCATCTTATTTCGAACCAAAAACTGGAAGCCCAGCACCATCTACATGATCAACCTCAACGTCTGTGACACTCTTTACATCCTCACCCTTCCGTTTCTGATCTACTATTACGCTGATGAGAACGACTGGCCATTTGGTGAGACGATGTGTAAGCTTATTCGCTTTCTCTTCTACACAAACCTCTACGGAAGTATCCTCTTTCTCAGCTGCATCAGCCTGCACCGATTTTTAGGCGTTTGCCATCCGGTTCGCTCTTTGTCCTGGATAAACGGCCGTCGGGCTCGTTTGGTCTCTGTGGGAATATGGGCGACAATGCTAATTTTTCAGGCGCCGATCCTTTATTTCTCCAGAATGAAAAATAATGGTGACATACGGGTTTGCTATGACACCACCAGCAAAGATCTCTTCAATGACTTTGTGGTCTACAGCTCGGTGGTGATGTTTCTGCTGTTCGTCCTACCATTTGGGGTGGTGCTGGTCTGCAACGGGCTGATGGTGAGGAAACTTAAGGAACCCGGTGTTGGCGAAGGACCAATGTCACAACGCTCCAAGCAAAAGTCGGTGAAGATGATCATTATTGTGCTTCTGACTTTCATGTTGTGCTTCTTGCCTTTTCATGTGAACCGCAGTATATACTACACCTTCCGCTACCTGGACAAACAGGTGAACTGCTCGATGTTAGAGTATGCCAGCATGGCCTACAAGATCACGCGACCTCTAGCCAGTGCTAACAGCTGCATCGACCCCATACTCTACTTCATGGCAGGACAAGGCTTCAGAAGCAGCATCAAGAAAGCTAAAACAAGATCTGGAAAACTTTAATCACCATCAACCACCGCATGAATAAAAAAAATCTCAGGCTACTTACAAAGGTCTTTGGGGCAGCCATGACAGGGCCTTCTCACTCTGGGAAGCGCACCTTATAATGAATGACAGGCATCAATGTTGATAAATAAAGAGTCAATTTTGTAGTCTTTGATAAAAATAAATAAATAAAAGAGTAGTCACTGTGTCCGAAATCGCCAAGCATACCCTTAGGGCACTATTTGAGGGGAAAGCCACTTGGAGTGGTGTCCAAAACCATAGTTGACGTAGAATGCAAGTGGTAGTAGCCCTTCTGTTAGACTCAGTGTCCGAATTCACTCACTTGTTTTACTTCACTCTTTTAAGTGAACTACTTAAATATAAGTTGATGTATAGAGTGAATGAGGGTATAGGGAGCGATTTCGAACACAGCAACATTGTTCCTTTTAGAGAAAATTTGTGGGCAAAACAGCTCACACAGAAGTCACGTTCAATCAAGCTTTTCTGTTGGTCTACGCAGTGAATTTGCGGGAACACAAGTGAAATATGCGTGTGACGGTAAATGTGATGATAATAATATGGTAATAGCCTAATAATAATAATAATATAAAAAAAATAATAACCATTCTGTGTTGTATAAATAGAAGGACTTTGTGACCCTTCCAAAGGACATAATAAAATGTGAATGTGAATGAATATATCACGATAAATACTTGCTCTTTGACCAGAGAATGTTTTATTCTATTCACATTCTATTCATGCTGCTTAATTGAAGCACTTGTGGTAAAGGTAACTAAGCTCTGCTTCTGTGAGTAACCTTACAAAGTGACAGTCCCTGAAGATCCCTGAAAAATATGTAGGCTAATTAAGTTTTCTTTAATTTCTGAAAGGAGGTTTGTGTAAGATGTTGGTAGCAGCACAAATGCAATTCCACAATGGGCCTAACTGACTTTGTAAAATCAGAGTGAGCTGTCTTTACGTGCCTTCAGTGAGAGAAAGGGAGAAAAGTCAAACTAAAACTATTAAAAATCATAAAATAAATTAAATAATAATATTACATCAAAAGCTTAAAATTTGAAATGTTGCCATGGCAACTAACCAAAATAAAATGTTTAAGCTACTGCTATTTCTGAAGCTAGAACTGGAATAAAATAAATTAAAGCTTAAGTTAAGCTAAAATTAAAATGAAAACTGAAAAGATACAAATAAAAGCTAATTCAAAGCACT
The DNA here is from genome assembly GCF_016745375.1 of Pimephales promelas. Next base: position 1,303,434 of record NW_024122005.1, on the reverse strand, counting down.
ATTGAACAACGCCCCGTTGAAAAAAAAAAATCTGTCATTATTACTCACCCTCATGTTGTTACAAACCCGTAAGAGCTTCGTTCATCTTTGGAACGCAAAAGAAGATATTTTTGATGAAATGAGAGGTTCCTGATCCCTCCATAGACATCAATGCAACAACGAAGTTAAGCCTACATTTTGAGAATTGTATTTATTATTTGATTTATCATACTTTTTTGGGGAAAAACTTCCATATAAAGTGCTAAAGTAAACTGCAAAAATAAATATAAATATTTTCTAAACAAATTTCCGAAAAAACAGATAATCCCGCCCCCAAAACAAGCCGTTGGTTGAGTGCATGTTGTTGTGTAGGACAAGAGCTCCCCCTACCCATCTACATAATCGTAATTATTTTTTCCTGTTTAAAGCAAAAGATCTCTTATCAATGAATCAACTTTTATTGAGGAAACATGTATGTAATATGGAAAATGTAAAAAAAAAAAAAAAAAATGCCTGAAAATAAATATAAATATCAGAAAATGGCACATCATGCGATTTGAATGTTGACCTGTATGTTAATATGTGTACTTTTGGCACTTTGTGGCGTTGCATTCTCAAAGCTAACACAACTATTGCAATAAGAATTACAGTTATCTTAAGTTACTGTACAATAAGGGTTAGGATTTGTTATCCTGTACGCTGACCCCTTGACTTTGGCATTGTTCTACAATTTCACTCTATATCCAAGTTAAGCTAAATAACAACATATGAATTTGATCTAGTGTTGATTTTCCCTTTCAGGTACTGTCATACTGAACAGCATTCATATGTGATACATTTTCAAATTCTTAACATACTGTATGTCTTTAATATATGTAAAAGATTTAAATTGTATTAGTTTTATCACAACTGAGCTAACATAAGGGTGAAGTGTAAATAATTTAAGGTGTAAATAAAAAGTGGATGTTGATACTTTTTATTCATGCCTGGTCTGCTGCACTAAGTTGTAAAATAAAATTAATTAAGAAAAATGGCTTAAGAATTTTTCTAATTTGAAATGTTTTAAAGGAAATGTTTTGTTGAGAATGGTGTGTTGTAATTTCACAAACAAATTTCATCTGTTGCACAAGTCAAGCTGAAAAAGCACAGATTCATACTCCAAAAATCCTCTGTATATATCACCCAGCCTCCTTTGGCATATTGTTTTTAGTGTTGAAACACCTGTTCAATTTCTCATTAATGTGATTATCTGAAAGGTGATTTAAACAATTTTGAGCGTGGCATGATTGTTAGTGCCAGACAGGCTGGTCTGAGTATTTCACAATCTGCTCAGTTACTGGGATTTTCACACACAACCATTTCTAGGATTTACAAAGAATGGTGTGAAAAAGGAAAAACATCCAGTATGCGGCAGTCCTGTGGGCGAAAATGCCTTGTTGATGCTAGAGGTCAGAGGAGAATGGAGTTGGACCGACGGATTCAAGCTGATAGAAGATCAACTTTGACTGAAATAACCACTCGTTACAACCGAGGTATTGCAGCAAAGCATTTGTGAAGCCACAACACGCACAACCTTGAGGCGGATGGGCCACAACAGCAGAAGACCCCACCGGGTACCACTCATCTCCACTACAAATAGGAAAAAGAGGCTACAATTTGCAAGAGCTCACCAAAATCGGACAGTTGAAGACTGGAAAAATGTTGCCTGGTCTGATGAGTCTCGATTTCTGTTGAGACATTCAGATGGTAGAGTCAGAATTTGGCGTAAACAGAATGAGAACATGGATCCATCATGCCTTGTTACCACTGTGGTAACAAAACCATTTGCTTTACTGTTGGCGTGCGCGCGCGCGTGTTTGTGTGTGTATATACTGTGTGATACTGTCGAGAACTTCACACAACTAAAAGTAGTGCTGTCAAATCGATTTATTTATTTATTCATTTAAAAGGGACATACGATAAACATTTCAGTAATGTAAATATGCCAGAATTAGCCCCAGGGCTACTTTCCATCTCCAGTCCCCACATCACATCTAATATTAAAGTTTGTAAACATATGTGTGTATGTGTGTGTGTGTGTGTGTGTGTGTGTGTAGTCTGTGTACATATACCCACACATATTGTATATTTACAAACTTTTATGATAGATGCGATTAATCGATTTGACAGCACCAAATTTAGTTGTGTGAAGCTCTCAGCAGTGATTGGCATGTCATAGACTGATGTTCTGACCAATGGGAGTAGGCTTAGTTGTGTTGACGTGAGAAGTACTGCCTACAATGAAGAAATGCAGCATGAACAAGCTGAGCAAGAGCAAGACTGCGCAGGTTTAAAGAACACGAGGGGAAATTCCTGAAAGTATCTGCTGAAAACACATGTGAGTATGTTATTTACTTCTCTTTTACTTACTAAATGTGAAGTTTACAAAAATGTTTATTTCATTTGTTTCATTATATAATGCTTATTGGACTTTCCTATGATTTATTTTGGTATAAAAATAAAACAATCAAAATTCCTCCTTTTTGGAGTATCTTGTTTATCATTAATTTATTTAGAGGATAATTCTTTAAAACTTGATTAAAATAATGAATGGCAAAATACAATGATTCATCCTAAAATAACATTAGACATTCTGCAATATAAAGATGTAAAAACTTGTATACTGTATATGGAGTTCAAAAGTCTGAGGCCATTTTAATAAAAAAAAATGACATTGAACGTATGATTCTTTGAACACACAAGCAGATTTTTTTTGCTTTAGATTTACAAATCCTCCTGAAGAACATGACCATGAGGTTTTGGTTATGTAAGCTCCAGTAGTTATGACAGTAAAGCATTTGATAAAATAATTTATACTGAAAATGGTTGTCACACACACACACAAACACACGTGTATATATATATATATATATATATATATATATATATATATATAAATCATGTGTCTGCTTTAATAAACTAATAAATCATCTATAAAATAATCTATAAAATAATACATCATATATATGAAGAGTTCAGATGCAAAAGCCTCTAAGTGCCATTTGAAATTTTCTTCTAAAATGATCATTTTTATCAAGCCTATATATTCAAGTTCAGTAATTTCACTTATATGACAATTAATTGGTAATCCTCAATCCAATTTAAGTGAAATTACTGAACTTAAATATACAAGCTTGATAAAAATGATAATTTTAGAAAAAAAATTCAAATGGCACTTAGAGGCTTTTGCATCTGAACTCTTCATATATATATATATATATATATATATATATAATGTGTCTTGTGTTAATATTATGTGTGTGTGTGTGTGTATTATAAGACACATATACACATAGTATATAATATATACACACACACATATATCAATAAATATATGTGTATGTGTATATATACACAATCATGCCCACACACACACACACATATAAACACAACAAACCGTGAGTTTAGAATTATAAGGTTCTATCTCCGCTTTTGGTCGAAATTGAGTTTTTGACATAATCTGATCCATTAGGTGTTTATTAATGCGTGTTTATAGTGTGGTGTTATTTTTGTAAAAAAAAAAAAAAAAAAAAGATTAATAGATAAAGCTATAATAGAAGATTATACTACGTAACAGTTTTGCCAGCTGGGATGTAAAAACTTTGATGCTCAATATCTCAGAACTACCCTAAACGGAGATAGAACCTTATAATTCTAAGCTCACGAAACATCTAGATTTTCATATAAAAGGTTAAAGTGTGGGAAGTGTGCAGGCTTCTTGTGAAATTAGCTGAAATTATAAAGAGGAAGTTCTCAAGAAATTCTCTGGAGATTTTGAAGATACTTTGGGGCTTGATTTGCTTCTCTGATCAATATGATGTGTTATTTTGTGGCATAAATGAGAGTGCTATCAGGCTGTATGAGTAGCAGAACAACCATTTTGTACTTTTTTAAAAGCTTATTTGTGCATCCCCTGAGTTTGGAAAAGCCAATTGAAATTACTTTGATGCTCTGTTAAGAACAATTTTCCGGGAATTTTAGTCTGCCATATGCATGACAATATCAATATGGGTGTGTGCGGTTAGTGGACATTTACCACCTCTTAGAGAATGGCATGTGTGGTCTGTGATCCTAGACAGATGTCATAATGATCACTTATTCCATTTAAATATTGCAACACAACAAAATTTACAAAATTTATGTTTAAAAGCAATACCAGGATTTGGGTAAGAGAAGACGGCTATGCTTTCCCGGGCCGCCAACAGGATCGGGCCTGTGTGGAATCCTCCACAGTGTCCCAAGCCCTCAAGGCTGGACGATTGGTTTCTCGGGGTGGCTTGTGCTGGTTCTCCACTACCCACCCAAGTAACTTTCTTCCCAGTGGTGCATGAGGAGATCACTGGTTTGGGGACAACACCTTTTATTGCCAGAAACCATTCCAGTGGCTCCTAAGACCTCACCACCCTTGATGGGTTACAGTAGACTGTAAAAAATATGGACGTAGTATCCGTGACGTCACCCATAGGTTTCTGAAGAGCGTTTTTGAAGCCTAAAGTGGGCGGGGCCGGCCGTCGCCATCTTGGCAGTGCGTCACCTCTCGTCACTACCGGATAAATTAAAATGGGCAAAGAGGCGGGAGCTGTGGAGCTGAGGTGCTAATGCTATGCTACTGCCCTCATGCTGAAGGGACAGCTGTTTGAAAAAGTAAAGCCAATGGTTAAAGTTCATATTTTTGCCCTTCGAAATATTATAATAGTTAAGACGTAACTAAAAGTGAGACTATTTACTTTAGTGGTCAACCTGATTTTGGCCGCCTCTCAGTTTCTCAGATGGGTCAAACCAAAGATATTACCTCAGAAGTTCAAGTAAATGCACTAAAAATCTGCGCTCATTCAAGGGTGTGCATCTATTGCATGGTCGGAGAGAATGCGCTGAAATCATCAGTCATCCATTAGTGCATGTGAGGGAAACAGCTGGAAATACAGCGCTGGTCGTTCTCTCCATACTCAACACGACGGAATCCAACGGCGTGCCCAGGCGAAGGTATAATACATGTATTAAATTGTGTGAAATAATCCCGGAAAAAGCACAAACACAGCTGAGGGTGACGCTAACAGACAGCAGACAAACGACTAGCAGTGAAAGCAGCGGCACCTGTCACTCAAGTGGCCACGCCCTTAATTATGCAGAACTTTAAGTCTTAAAAATAATTTAAACAGATGAGTTGTGAAAAAATTCACCCCCCTCACAGTCGTCATAAAGGGCAAAATTAGCGACATAGACCAAAACAACTATCTGCTACCAGGCTGTAAACATGTTTTTTTCTGCTGTGAAGTTAGACATTTTAACTTGGGGAGATACAGATTTGACTCGCTTTTGCAGTCAGCCTCAAGCGGCCACTCGATGAATTGCAGTTTAATTCACTTCCGTGGAACAGGCTGTTGCTATGCAACTGCTCCCTAACTCCACCTGGTAAGGGGAGCCGTGTGTCCCTTCCTGGGCCTGTAAGCACTCGTCGGACTTAACCGACAAGGCTTACCAGGTCTGTGGGGAAGCCGCCTCTGCCTTAAATGCTATGGCGTTGTTACACATCTATCAGGCCAAGGCACTGAAGGACCTCCACAAGGGTGGTCATGATCCCCAAGTTCTCCAAGAACTTCGCTCTACGTCGGACCTCGAGCTTCAAGCGGCAAAGGTGACCGCATGGTCAGTGGGTCGTGAATGAGACTGACAAAGTCAGGTTCCTTTACTCCCCTGTTGGTCCATGACCAACCTCAGGGTTTTACTGCCCCTACTTCATTGTACCCAAGAAAAGCGCTGGTTTACAGCCCATCTTAGACCTGCAAGATTTGAATCTTGTGTTTTGAATCTCCACAAGCTACCGTTCAAAATGCTACACAGAAAGGTCAAACGCATCTTTGAATGTATCCGTCCCTGAGATTGGTTTACGCCGATCGACCTGAAGGGTGTGTACATTCATGTCTCGATTCTACCTTGACGCAGGCCGATTCTGCGCTTTGCATTTGAGGGTCGAGCATATCACAAGGTCCTGCCCTTCGGGCTATCCCTGTCTCCCCGCTTCTTTACAAAAGTCACAGAGGGGGATTTTCCAATGAGAGAAAACAATGAGAGAACTATCTTGACGACTGGCTCATACTGGCACACTCTCGAGATCAGTTATGTGAACACAGGGACCTGGTGCTCAGTCATATAGCAGCGGCAGCAGCAGTAATACCGCTCGGGTTTCTTCATATGAGACAGCCTCAGCACTGGCTTCATGGCCGAGTCCCGAGATGGGCATGGCAACGTTGTACTCACTGGATGACAATCTCACCTGTGTGCTGCCAGACTTTCAGCCCGTAATCAAACCCCTTTTTTCTACGGGCAGGAGTGCCTTGGAACAGATTTCCAGGCATGCTATGGTGGTCACAGATGCCTCCGCCACTTGCTGGGGTGCCATGGGCACATCAACTGCCTCGAGTTGCTGGCAGTACGTCTCGCTCTGAGCCGCTTAAAGAGGCCGCAACAGGGCAGGGATGTACTGGTCCATACGGACAACACTGCGACTGCTGCGTATATCAACCGACAATCAAGGTGGTCTACGCTCCCATCGCATGTCCAAGAGCAGCTGCTGCAAATGAATGCATGCCAATGTGCATCTGACATTCATATATTAATTGTGACATATATTACATCGCTGATATATTTTCCAACCCAATTCATTGCAACGACCACTACTGAAAAAATGCTTTCATTCTGTGACAGCTTTGCCATTATTTTCTCTTTCCAACGTAAAACAGGGTTATTTTAATGCTAACATTGTTTTGTTGACATGAAGGAGATGATTAAAAGCTTTTTTATCTGTGTTTTTATACAAAATATAATATTAACATGTTCATTTAAGCTTCCTATTAAATTTGATTTCCCCTTGTTTCATTGTCTTATTTTTTTGACAGATCTGGTTCAGAATGGCAACACATAACAATACTCCAAGAACCAATGATAGTGAGTATCGTTGTACTTTAAAAGAAGAATTCAAGTACATTCTTCTCCCAGTGAGTTACAGTCTGGTGTTTGTGGTCGGCCTGGGCTTGAACATCACAGCCATGTACGTCATCTTATTTCGAACCAAAAACTGGAAGCCCAGCACCATCTACATGATCAACCTCAACATCTGTGACACTCTTTACATCCTCACCCTTCCGTTTCTGATCTACTATTACGCTGATGAGAACGACTGGCCATTTGGCGAGACGATGTGTAAGCTTATTCGCTTTCTCTTCTACACAAACCTCTACGGAAGTATCCTCTTTCTCAGCTGCATCAGCCTGCACCGATTTTTAGGCATCTGCCATCCGGTTCGCTCTTTGTCCTGGATAAACGGCCGTCGGGCTCGTTTTGTTTCCGTGGGAATATGGGCAATCGTACTCATCTTCCAGGCCCCGATCCTTTATTTCTCCAGGACGAGAAGTAATGGTACCCTTCTGATCTGTCACGACACCACCAGCAAAGATCTCTTCAATCACTTTGTGGTCTACAGCTCGGTGGTGATGTTTCTGCTGTGTGTCCTACCATTTGGGGTGGTGCTGGTCTGCAACGGGCTGATGGTGAGGAAACTTAAGGAACCCAGTGTTGGCGAAGGACCGATGTCACAACGCTCCAAGCAAAAGTCGGTGAAGATGATCATTATTGTGCTTCTGACTTTCATGTTGTGCTTCCTGCCCTTCCATCTGAATCGCAGTATATACTACACCTTCCGCTACCTGGACATACATAATTGCGACATGCTTCGGCTCGCCAACAATGCCTACAAAGCCACGCGACCTCTTGTCAGTATCAACAGCTGCATCGACCCCATCCTCTACTTCATGGCAGGGCAGAGCTTCAGAAAATCCATCAAGAAATTAAGCATGAAGTCTGATAAAACCCTTTCAACCTTACAGTGAAGATGAAGATCTTTGGGGGAAAAAAGCTTGATAAAAAAAAGATTTCAAAAGGGGGTTTTCTTTGCGATGCCAGAGAGAAAAAAAAACATTTTTTTGGTTCCTTTAAGAAACGTTTAGTGAGAATGTTTTTTTCCTCAATGTAAAGAAGAAATAATCTTTTGTGTAATGCATAGGTTTCATGTATATGTTAAAGTTTGTAAACGAAACCATGTAATGTAAGAGCACATACCCCTTCATTTATGGTCTGGAGACAAAGTCATGGTGGTCAACTTGGTTTAAAAATGTGGAAGTGAGAATGACATGATTTTGGTTTGGTTTGTTCCTTACAAAAATCTACTGGTTTGCATGAGAAAACTTGGATTTTTGCACAAATTGCAATTACTGTATATGCATGCATAGCTTCATGCGATCAGAGACTGTAGGTGTTTCTCAATGTCAAGCAGACAGGACGGGTCCTTCCAAGTCATTTCCTTCAGAGGCTAGACGAGGCTCCTCTTTAGCATTCGGAGAACACGTAAATGAAACAGCCCAGCAAGTGCACGTCATTGCGTCATTACATCAGTGAAAGGTCCGCTTTCGGCGCTGCAAAAATGGTAGTGCAACTGGTTTGGTTGCTGTACCGCACTGTTTAAACACACTTGACAGCCATTATTTTGTCTTTTTCAGCCCTCATAGAAATAAATAAATAAAAGTAAGGGATGAGGCGGCTGTTATAGCGAATACAAACCCGCAAACTCTAAAGCCCGGAACACACCAAGCCGACGGTCGGCCGTCTGGCAGATTTTGTGCGTCGTCCAACTAAGTTTCCTCGGTGTGTGATACGCACGGTTCCGTGCCGTTGGCTGAAAATAGTCCTTGTTGGCTTTGTTTCGACTGATTCGACATGTTTAACCGGCGTCGGGCCGTTGGGGAAAGAGAGAACTCTGATTGGCTGTTCAGCTTAGTGAAAGAGTCAGTAAAAGCAAAACAGCAAGCTAAATCAAAATGGTAAAGATAGAAGGCTGTTCTTATGTTACGTCATCTTACCTGAGTGTTCCTTGGCGAATATTTCAATATTAACATGAGCGGAGTTGAATAAAGAAAGCGTTTAGCAGGATTGATATTCAAAACGGTAAGTACGCGCTGCTTTGTTTACATTATGTGTATCTGCAGCCGGCAGCGTCGGTTTTCCTTTTTGAATGACGAATATATAGACTAATATATCTGCAGAAATAGACAGTTGGCTCATTACACGCAGGCGCAGAACGCACATTCTAGCTGACAGTCGCCTGTTGTTCTCTCGGTGTGTTCGAGTGCAGCTTTTTACTTCGACGAGAGCGGACGAGAGGCGACAACACAGTTGGTTTTCATCAGCGTTAGTTCGTTGGCGTCGGCTTGGTGTGTTCCGGGCTTAGCGGAGGGGTCTTGAATCAGCCTGCCCTGAAGGGGTTGTATTCGCTGTAACAATCGCCTCGCTATACATTTTCCCACTTATAACATGGCTACCTACCAAATAAATCAATAATTTGTCACAAAATATTGATTTAAAAAGTAGTTTATTAATTTAAAAACTATTATATTATCTGAGTGAACAGTACTGTGTCCATCTAGCTGTTAAAAAACATGCAGTTGTAAAATATGTGATCAACAAAAAAGGCTAACGTTAACGTTATATGAAGTATAGTGAATCACCAGTAAAAGGGAACAGCTTTAAATCCCCCCTCTGCAAATCACTTGAGCCGTATGTTTAATAGTTTAACAAACATTAAATAAATGGCAAAACTTAAATTATACTTAGCATAAACTAACTTACATTTGAAAGCATATTGTCGTTACGACTCTGCTAACGTTCAACTTTTTTATATTTGAACAAGATAGCAAAGCTGCGCATAGGATTGATTTGAGAGTGTGAACGAAGGCTACACATATGCATTCTTTCCTGTGTATGGGATGTTTTCCGAAAGAAGGACTCAGTCCTTGGTTGAAATTCTGAAGATCCTCAACATTGGAACAGTCCTTCGACGGACGTCGATGATGTAGCATCCTCGAAATTCCGGCTTCGGAGGATCCTTCCTTGACATTGAGAGCCTTGTATCATGTTTAATTATATATGACTGTAATTATATCAATCTTAGAGAAGGCATGTTTAAATTTAGGCTGTATTGTTTTGTATTTATTGGACTTAAATGAAATGTAAAAGTGGAAAAATTACAGGATTTTTTTTGTTGGGGGGGGGGGGGGGGGTTTGATTGTGATTTCACTTTTTTTCATTTTAAATAACGTGTAATGTTGTTGTTGGTGCATGAACAATATCTGCAAAGTTGCCGTGCTGAAAGTTTAGTGTAAGCAGAGATATCATCTTTTAAAGGGTTAGTTCACCCAAAAATGAAAATTAAGTCATTAATTACTCACCCCCATGCTGTACCAACCCCGTAAGACCTTCGTTCGTCTTCGGAACACAAATGAAGATATTTTTTATTAAATTTGAGAGCTGTATAACTACCACATTGGCTGCCTAAGGGACTGCCTCTTGACGGCCCAAAAAGTCAATGAAGAAAATGTTTAAATATCCCAAGTGACTACCGTGGCTCAACTATATGTTTATCAAGCGACGCGAATACTTTTTGTGCGAAAAAACAAACAAAAATAACGAGTTTATTCGACTATTTCTTTTCTTCCTTGTAGGCCAGAAACGAGACTTCCTTAGATTTCCACGACGCATGCGCGAGAATTGCGATCTGAATTAGTGTAAGCTGGTGTAAGCAGATCGCAATTCTCGCGCATGCGTCGTGGAAATCTAAGGAAGTCTCGTTTCTGGCCTACAAGGAAGAAAAGAAATAGTCGAATAAACTCGTTATTTTTGTTTGTTTTTTATAAAACACAAGCAGGTTATAACTGTGTGTTCTATGTCATAGATCAAAACGTGAAAATATTTGGATGCTTTGTTCCCCACAGACCTTATTTCAGGCGATTTAGCAAAAACCCCATTCAAAAATCCCATAGGCTTTAGAGCGAGGGAACCGGTAGTGCTAAAATGCTAACTCACTTCCGCGTTTTGGCCTACAGAGTGACGTCATAACTTCGGCACTCTATGGGCGTGAAGTATCCGGACAACGTGAGCGACAGTTTAGCGAATCACCACACACCAGCCCAAACTAACCAATCTGAGCCCACTGCCTGTTTCTGAGGGAGTGGTTTCATAGACTCAGGAAGTCAACCAGTCGTTCAGGGGAAAGAGTAGAGCATGGCTTAAGACCACTTTATACTTCTGCGTCGAGGGTACGCCGTAGTGTACGCCGTAGGCTACGCACGTAGGCGACGCCGTTATGAGTATTTATACTTCTGCGTTCAGGTCTTGGTTGCTCTGCAGTACTGCTCCGAAACGCTAGTTGGCGATGGAGGGTTTTAATGTTACACTGTGTTTAGATTCCTCACGGCTAGGTTACTACAAGCAATGGCGACTGAAAGAGAGCCGATCATGTTGGAGTTGGAGCTTATTGAGGTGGAAAAACAGTTAATTTTAGTGAAATTACTAAAACTGAAAGGCAGAAATGAGAGAAGACGTTGGAGGAGATGGTATGTGCGGAAATGCGTAGGAGGAAGTGCGATGCTACCAAGCCGACCAATCACCGATCTTGCGGTCCGCGTCGTCGCAACGTGTAGTTACATTTTTGAGGAGGTGCGCGTCAGGCGACGGCGAAGGGTACGCGGTATGGGACGCGTCTGTGCATATGCTACGCTGTTCGCAGAAGTATAAATTGCCCTTTACAATAAAGGTGAAGTTTATGAAAAATAAGACTTTTTAAAAAAGAAAAATCACAAATACATGTTATATTGCACCCCATAAACAGAATCATGCAAAGAAAAAAAGCAGTAACCCCCCCTTAATTATAAAATTATATAATTAAGATGTTACTTTATTCTATTTTCTGCACTGAAGTGTGAATTAATTGTATTTTATTTTAAGTGAATCAATAGTAATTAATACTTTTACTTAGCATGGATCCATTAAATTGATCAAAAACAATCTTTTTTTCTACTTTCTACATTCAAAACGGTGTAACAGTTTCTACAAAGTAATATTTCACAATATAAAAACATCAAAAATCCAACCCCAAACGTTTAAATAGTATATATTACAACATTATTGCACATAAATGAATTTTCAGATCTCAAATGCAGTAAGGTTCTTTATTTTAAGAGTATAAATATAAAGAAAAAACAACATTATTATTTGTATGATAATAAATAAAAGCAACAACAATACAGAGTATTGTAGCAACAGAGAGTTTTCCCCTTACCTTGTCATTTTACTTCATCTTTGCAAACAGCCGTCTAGCTCTGTCTTCAATAAGTGATTGTAAACATTTATATCGTATAAAATTCACTTTAAATAAAATGTGCATGTTAATATCAGTAAAAGAACTGTGATTGTATACCCCTGAGTACTGTAGCCTTGCTTCATCTGAATTACAACGAAAAATCAATAAATACTATGGAAGAAGGAAATTCAGCTTTTGTAGCGTCTTGTTTCTTTTCATCTGTGTGACGAACACTCCGCTATAAATTCTGTAAGAGGAAGATCTTGACGTGGAGGTTACGTTCACACCTCAGCATGACTGATTTTTTTCCAGTAGGTGCAAGGAAGTTATTACCCAGAGTTATTGTAATGACTATAAAAATATACATACATGGGAAAAATGCTCCCATAATCAACTAATGAGCAAATGAGTAGTTTCATATTTTTCTATCATTTTTAATTTGATGCATGCATCGTTGGATTGTATTTTTTCCCTCAGCTTTTCAAATATATTTTTGCTTTAAATCAAAGTTTGTCATGTTATTCACTTTCTGTAGGCTTAATAGGTTATTGGTATAACGCTTTAAATAATATATATATATATATATATATATATATATATATATATATATTTAAAATCCCTATGGGGTATCAACAAGCTCTTTTGGCCTGGAAGCTGTGTCATTCTCACAACTTCTCTCACACAAGGCCATCGCTTGGAATAATGAATACATCACTAGAGGGAACTTACAATCATTTTTTTTTTTTTCAAATTTAAACTGATATATATTTTGAGTCTGAAATATGCTCTAAAATGTTTAAGTGGAAATTAGGAAAATATCTCTCTTTTAATAGATAATGAAGTTTGTAAGTCTGTTTATTTAAACTATATATTATTATTTTGATTTACTTTTTCATTTTATTTATTTTTTTCAATTAATTTTATTCTGATGCTTATTTATTTTTTGCTGTATAATATTTGTTTACGAACTGTGATGCTTGTATGTTTGTAACTTGCATTCTAATAAATAAAAAAAAAAGCCCAAACAAGCCCAACAACAACGCTTATGATATGATCATTTAAGTAGACTTCCAAACATAAACAAAACACATCTCCCCTGTTGAGGGTTATTTGGTTAAAATTACAAAACAGCATAACATTTTGGTTGCTGTAATATTAATTTGGTTAAAATACAGATAGCACACATACATCCCCAAGATGTAATTTCAAGAGTGCTTTATTTGGAAAACATCTGTTGTGCAAAACATCTGATAAACATCTTTAAAAAAGTAGTTTTACATACATTCTAAATAATAAACATCTTAAAGACATTTTTTAAATGTCTTTATTATCTGACAGGAAACTGTATGAACATAGTCACCACAGTGTCAATCATTGCAATTTTCGGATTAAGTCGTGTTCCGTACACACAGAACGAGAATTTAGGGGACTCAACTGTATTTAAAATGGGGTTGTCTCTCCTGAAACAGGTGTGCAGTGTGTGTGGCCTAATTTCCAACACGTTTGATTAAGCGAGCAATCTGACATGCAAAAGGTTAAGCACTAATCTTTAACTGTTTTATAGCAATAAACCAGACAGCTAGTCTGAGCTGAGGCACTACAAATGTTCTTAATGATAATACTTTTAAAATGAGCAATAAATCTATTTTTAGAGATTTTCTCAGCTGTCTGCTCTCAGATTTATGTGGTATATTGTATTGCTTCATTTAGCTGTTTTTTCCTTTCTTGTTTTAGAAAGACGCTTTTTAAAAGCTGTTCAATCAAGCTGATTATCACAGCCTGTCGTCTGCACCAGTCTGTCTCGTCATCTGCACTACACTTCCCAGGATCCTCTTGTCTCTACTCCCGAACTCACTTCCTCATCAGCCACCTGTTCCTCGTCTTGTTTCATCATTTTCACCTGTTTGCACCTCGTTTTGGTTGATTCCTCTGTGTATTTAGTTCCTCCTCATTCAGTCTGTCATTGTCGGTTGTTGTATATGTTACCTTGTGTTGAGAGCGTATCCCTGCCTGTTTTATGTACCTGTTTGCTATTGTGAGTTAAGTAAAGTCTTTGAATTGGAGCTTTGCCTTTTCAGTCTGTCTTCCTCAGCCTGCACTCCACCACACCCCGTGACAGAACGACCGACCACAACAGTGACAGCATGGGACTTCTCCTAACCCCGGCTCTCACCACCATCAACCTTTTCCAGGACGGACGAACTTGTGAGGAGTATGTCGTCAGGTTCCTGGAGCTCTCTGCTGGGGTAAGTTGGTCAGATGACGTTCTAAAGTCAGTCTTTTGGCTGGGTTTGGACGATCATCTGTACCAGCAAGCCCCGGCAGCTGCGTTTCCAGGAACCTTCGCCGGATACCTGGATCATGTGTTGTGGTTGAGTGGGTCAGCCTTCACCGTTGGTGAGGCTGAAGATGACCGCACCACTCAACCACACACACCCACCATCATCACCTACCGGTCAGAGCCCTCTTCACCGCTGGTTCCATCCAGCCCTCCCGAGCATTAACTCTCCACTCCGCTGGTTCCGTCCAGCCCTCCCGAGTCAGATCTCCCCTCACCGCTGGTCCCGTCCAGCCCCGTCGAGCTCCCCTCTCCGCTGGTTCCGCCCAGCCCCACCGAACTCGAACTTTTCGCCCCGCTGGTTCCGTCCAGCCCTCTCGAGTCAGATCTCCCCTCACCGCTGGTTCCGTCCAGCCCTCCCGAACCTGAGCTTCCCTCACCGCTGGTTCCGACCAGCCCCGTCCAGCAAGCACCGGTGACCGTCCAGCCAGAGCCCGAGACCATGGTCCCTCCCAGCCTCCCTCTCCCACCTCCTCCTAACCATCACATTTGGACTGTTCATCCACCACTGCTGGTCATCCCCTCTGCTCACTCAAGCCCTTTCAGTAAGGCCGAGTTCAGGTCTACACTTCTGTCCTCAGAGACCACACCTTCATCTCACCCTGTCAGCCCTCCGCCTTCACCTAGAGCGCCACGCCAGGTCTGCCCTTGTTGCTCGACGCCCAGTACCAGCCACGGACTTCCGGGATTCGGGCTGCACCCTCACCCTGCACCCCTTCGGCATCCCTGGACTCCTCCCTTCCTCTGATCTCCCCGTCGGCCTCCCTCGCCTCATTGTCACTCCGGTCACCCGTCCCCGCGTCGCCTCTTCGGTCCCGTGGCTCTACGGCGCGGCTTCAGCGTGCCAGGACTTCGTTGGCGCCATGGTTCTTCGGCAACAACACTGGTCCAGAAGCACTTCCTGTTTCAGTTTGTAACTGTTTTCTTTATTTCACATGTAAATAAAACCTCTTAAAGATGTTTGTTTAACTTTTTGATTCAGTTTTAAATGTTCTGTTGGTTGTATTTTATCCCAACTTTTATGTAGTGTTAAAAAACTGAAACAGGAAGTGCTTCTGGACCAGTGTTTACATCTTGTGAAATGGTCTATAGCACCCTCCCGTGACGGTTGTTAAAGGAACAGGTTTATATTTATTCATTTCACACATTTATGGTTTTGGGCTGCTGTATATCAGTCATGTAGTTTAAACATCACATAAAACACATTCACTCCATTTTAAGTTTGTGAATTAGTCTAAACCATCGTTGCTTAAGTAAATCAATATTTTTGTATATATCCTGTATTATTTTTAGAATATATGAGGTACGAGTGTAAAAACGTGTGTAATGTTTATTAAACCATAACATTTTAAACCAAAAAATCATAAAAAGAAATTGACAGTTGTATACATGTTTTTCATGTTTTATTTTAATTTTTTTTTTAAAAAAACAAGGTGTTTGCAAACTTTTGACCATAGCTGTACATATTCAACTCATTTAAAATCTTAAATACTAAAAGACAAAACTACAATAACAAAACAAACAAAAATGTATAATAATAATAATAATAATAAAAATAACAGATGTAAATCAAACTAGTTTCTCATAATACTTTTTAATGTTTTCTAACTGGAGAGACTGTCTAGTCTCTAGTGTCTCATTGTTCCGAGTGTTATTTTCGATTGTGCGAGAAGTCAATCGGCTGCGCTTAAGACATCTTTAGTGTCTTGTGAGTAAATGCCATTCGGTCTCCTATCATCTGTGAGCAGAGACCGAGTCTATTGTATTTTAATAAAATAGTTCTATGACTTATGCAATAAATACGAATGTTTTCTAAGGTCTTGAATTCAAGGCTCCTCGAGGAACTGACATCACCACCACGTCTGCCCTTGATTGGTCACCTACTAATGATGTCATCTGCACGAAGGTCGAGTCCTGTCCTTCTCCAATCTATCATATGTTTATCTGAGAAAGAGGGAAAGAGAATGAAACAAGTGGTGAGATATTAGTAACATGATATAAAGGATTTCCTGACTACATTTGTCAAAAGAAAAATATTTGTTGGTTCACAAATGCAAACATTGTTCCGGCCACCAGAGGGAACTAGAGAAACTCATTTTCTCCAGATTGACTCGGCATGACCTGAACCAGTGGAAAAACCATGGGAAAAACTGACTCCGGCTCTGAGAGGAAAAGGAAAGAGGGTGAGCGGACGACAGCTGGAAACCAAAACAGTTCCTCACATTTGTCACTGTATTCACCCGTGAAGCACCAAACAAACATCATTAACCCTCTAAGACCCCCACATAATGACATATAATGTGTTGTAAAAGTTAAAAACGAATGCTAAAACTGATGCAAATCTGCTGGGCAGTAATATATATATTTTTTTAAGTATAGATATATTCTATTAATTTATCATTAAAAAATATATATTTTATACTATAACATTTTTTCTCATAAATAATAGTTGATAGGCTACATAATTTGAATCATTCCCATTTCTACATAACAATATATACACTGATATAAGGATTGATATAAACAATCACTAACACTTCCATTCATTTTTATTTAAATCTTAAAGGGACACTTCACCCATTTGCATTAAGCTTTGTATCTTTAGAAACCCAGTCATATTTTTGAATGGTCATGGTTTATTGCCTTATTTTTCCCTGAGATGGGAGAAATAAGGATTCGAGTGTTTTACTTCCTGCTTATTATGACGTAAAAATCACCATTTTGCGTCATAATAAGCAGGAAGTCACATTTCATTGAAATGTGTAGAGAGCTCATTACTATTCAAGGGTGTGGGACCCACTCACCCTACAGACCTATTACAGATCAGTGGGTGGGACTTCACTTGCAGATACTGAATCAATATCAGACGTTCGAAGTATTGCCAAACAAAACAGAGGCTAGCTCGACCCTCCCTTCCGTTGCACGAGCACCAACCCCCCAACCCCCACCCCCACCCCCAAATCCTTCTTGTCGGTTGTTGGCCGGAACACTGTTTGTTATGTTTCGTGGCCCAGGTTGGAGCAGTTTGCTTTTGTTGCCGTTTGTAGAGCCTGGGGTGTCTGTGCAGAGACCGTGTTTTTTTTTTTTTTACAGTGTGTTTAGGGGACAGGCAACTTGTGGATAGTGAGGAGATGTTTGCTGTATGTGACAAAAAATATTTCAGTCTAAAAACCATGTGACATCGCTTAAAGCACCTTTAATACTACAATTGAGGCACTTTGCATCTAGTTATTGCATATAATGCCCTTTTCACAAGATGTAAAATAAGTCTCTGATGTCCCCAGAGTGTGTATGTGCTGTTTTAACTCAAAATACAATACACAGATATTTTTATATAGCATTGTCACTTTTAGAGGGTGACTTTTAGCCTTTTATGTTCAAACTGGAGTCAGAAAGATGGAGAGAGTCAAGAAGTGACAACCAGTCCCTCCAGGATTTCACGATTTTTTTTTGTGATTTTTGCGATCAAATTGACTGATTTTGTTGTGGTAATTTCCAAAAATTTGTGAAAAAATTTGCGATTTATATTTAACATTTACCATACTAGTATTCAGTCCTTCCAGAAAAACGTGGAGTTTTTTTTTGTGATTGTTGTGGGCAAAAATTGATTGATTATGCGGCCCGTTTTCTTTAAAAATGCGATGGAATATGCGGTATATTTATGCAATTTTATGCGATGAAATTGCAGGAATTTGCAAAAATTGAGGGAACTTGCAAAAATTGCGGTTTGATGAAAAAGAGAAAAAAAGTGATTCCTCCAACATCCTGTTAATGTAAGAGTCATTTCTTATTACTTCCTTTGATAAACAAGCATACTACATCATGGAAAGTGCTGGGAATATTTAATTTCTCATCTTGTTTTATTTCAGACTGTAAGAGTGTAAATAAGGTGTGGCCCCTTTAAGAGCTGCGCGCTCCTGTTGAACTCTCTGCAGTGTTATATGTGCGCCTCGAACACCCCATGTGTGCGGGTAATTTCTGTTTGATAATACTTCTTTTATCTTATGTTGTTTATTAAGTAACGATGTGACGGTAGAACGTGCGACAGACAGAATACGAGTTTACGAGATTTGTTAGATGTCAATCGCCTCCGTGAGTCTGTCTGGCGTCGCGTAATTGCGTCACTTCATAACGTTCCCATGGAAACAGGGGGAAATGGCTGCTCTTGTGTGAAGCAAACGCAAAATTTTTCAACTTTCTGCTAAGATACATGTGACTTTTTTGCAACGAAAATGCGAGGATTATGAAATTATGCAAACCCCGCATATTTTGCAAGGAAATCGGCAATTTATGCGGCGAAACTGCGGCGTATTGAAAAAATGCGGCCCCAGCATAAATATGCGGACTTTGGCTGATTTTGCATTGAATTCAGCGATCGCATAATCGTGTTTTTCTGGAGGGACTGGACAACATGCAGAATGCCACACGACATTTATGATTGGTTGGTGAATTATGAAGCTTATGTGGAGTTAACTATCTTCTAGTCATTGACTAGCATATTCTGTCTTGATGATCTATAAATCATGTTCCGGGGGCGGGGTTTATGTAAATTTACGGGTTAGTGACATCACAGGAGGAATGTCGTATAGTCCCTACCAGCTGTTTGTTGTAGTCCTTAAAAAGCTCATTTCTTAAAAAGAAAATATCTCCCTTTGCTTTGAACTTTGAGCATTGTAACTTTGCAGATGTTGTTTATGCTCAAACAGCAACACTACACAAGAGCTAAAGTTGAACAAGAAAAGTGAAATCCTAATCAACCACCCCTTTAAAGGGTTAGTTCACCCAAAAATGAAAATTAAGTCATTAATTACTCACCCCCATGCTGTACCAACCCCGTAAGACCTTCGTTCGTCTTCGGAACACAAATGAAGATATTTTTGATTAAATTTGAGAGCTGTATAACTACCACATTGGCTCCTAAGGGACTGACTCTTGACGGCCCAGAAAGTCAATGAAGAAAATGTTTAAATATCCCAAGTGACTACCGTGGCTCAACTATATGTTTATCAAGCAACGCGAATACTTTTTGTGCGAAAAAACAAACAAAAATAACGAGTTTATTCGACTATTTCTTTTCTTCCTTGTAGGCCAGAACGAGACTTCCTTATAGATTTCCACGACGCATGCGCGAGATTTGCGATCTGAAATAGTGTAAGCTGGTGTAAGCAGATCGCAATTCTCGCGCATGCGTCGTGGAAATCTATAAGGAAGTCTCGTTCTGGCCTACAAGGAAGAAAAGAAATAGTCGAATAAACTCGTTATTTTTGTTTGTTTTTTCGCACAAAAAGTATTCGCGTCGCTTGATAAACATATAGTTGAGCCACGGTAGTCACTTGGGATATTTAAACATTTTCTTCATTGACTTCCTGGGCCGTCAAGAGTCAGTCCCTTAGGAGCCAATGTGGTAGTGATACAGCTCTCAAATTTAATCAAAAATATCTTCATTTGTGTTCCGAAGACGAACGAAGGTCTTACGGGGTTGGTACAGCATGGGGGTGAGTAATTAATGACTTAATTTTCATTTTTGGGTGAACTAACCCTTTAATGTACAAGCGACACTATGCATGAACCAATCAAACGTACACTTACAATGTCTACCAAATACATAAATGTCACTAAAATGTTCCATTATTACACATTACATGTGTTTTATTTAAATACTTCAAACAATGCCAACCATGTTGACCTTCAACAGCGGGTCTATTGAAGCTTGTGATGACATCTTATTAGAGAAAGTAAAACTAGGTTTAAATAAAACAGAACCATGAATTGAATAAGTGTTGTTCTGTGTCATTTATAAATACCATGATGAGGCCACAAAGGATTCCAAGAGCAGCTGAAAGGATGAATTGTGAAGTAAAGCCTTGAGATATGTATGTAAATCCCAAGAGCTATTGATAGTCAATGTAAGCCATTAGCCCACCGCCCCACAGATTCTTATGCAAGAGGGCAACAAAAACTGACCTCCCCTCAAAGCAACTCCACTGCATTTATTATTAAAAGATTGCAGCTGTCTACAGTCAGGATGTTCACCAACCCGGACAAGTCAGCTGTGACTAAGTGATCTGAGTGTTTCCCATTCATTTACTGATGACAAATGGACCAGACATCCTGTGAGAATTTTTTTGCATGGCTTTAGACAATGAACTTTAGGTCAAGACCATAATGAGAGATTAGAGGAAGAGGGAACGACAATTCAAAAACAAACCGGGCCAAAAAAACACAAATACGTTTGGAGGAATATTCCTGTTCTGCATGTTTAGTCACTCACCTCCTGTCTGCACTTTGAGGAAGAGGAGTTAGAGGAAGAGGACACACCCAGCAGTGAACGCTCTTCTGCTGGCTCAGTGTGGCCGCTGTCCACAGAGTCGGTATCGCTCGATTCCGGTTGGGTGACTTCCTTGGATGCTGACTTCATTTCTGGGATCTGAGCAACTTGGAACCTGCCATTCACACACACACGGGTTACACAGAGGTCATTGAGTGCACCTAATTCATCACTGTGAGCATTACTGGGTGTGTATCTAGAGAGAATGAGACTGAATTCCTATCTCAAACCAACGCAACTGATTCATTCATTCAATCATTTATGTCTGCTCCAAAACTTAATGAAATCTCCTGCCAAGAAAGGCAGCATACTAAATGAAATGGGACCTCATAAGTTAATAAGTGCTAGGGTAATAACTCGATATTCTAATAATACATACAACAACTACACAATACACATCAATATTTTTTTTGTTTAAATCTTTGTTTTTGTGCCAATATTAACCCTTTACTCGGCTACATTGGATGAATATTTTACATTTTAGCTCATTTCTATGCATTCTGGGATCCAGTTATTATTGCTAACTAAAGCTTAAATGAAAGACATTGAAAATCATTTAGTTATAAAATAAAATACAAATATTAGACTTAGATAAAAATAAAAAACTGAAAGCTTGCCGATTCAATTAAACGGCTGATTAATTCAGGAATGATTATTAAATTCTAAATCTATTTTTTTGTTATGTCTATTAAATGCTTTTCCGATCTAACAGAATAACGAATTAAAATTATCTTGTTTTGGGGGTGCCAAAAAAAAAATAAAAAAATCTGCCAAAAGCACATAAATTACTAAAACAATGATTATGAAACTGAAAATTAAAATAAAGCACAATTAAAAGCTAATTCAAAATATTAATAAATACTATAATATAAACATATATCAAATCTCGCCTTAAGACCCATCTTTTTAGACAGACTTTTATGTGATCCAGGCTGTCACAATGATCATTTTGTTTAATGTTGACAGTTTTATTGTGTTTGTAAGGTGTCCTTGAGTGCCATGTATTTAAATTACGGCCTTTCTTTCTTAGAATTCACATAATTATATTTTACATTCGATTTGATTCTCACCTTCCTACAGACAGGATAGTGACCTCCGGCGCCTTGACCACATTAGTTGGGCTCTTGTGCGTATCGGCGGGAAGTGCCAGGGCGGGCAGCAGCAGCTCGGGCCATTTCTTCTGACTGCAGCGGGAACAGCAGAGCCCGGAGCGTGAGGCCAGCCCGTTTATAGTGTGCAAATGATGCTGGTGGGTACACAGCCGGGGCAATGAACGGAACTGGGAGAAATGAGGAAGAGCCGGAAACCTGACAAAGAAACAGACAGAGAGAAAGACACTTACAAACTGGTACCAGTATTGTGTGTATATTTGCATAGATATACATATTTTGAATATTTGTGTGTATTAAAGTTTATATATATTTTGGGAATTTTCTCAAAAGTACAGCGGACTGGGAAACTCTGCAAGCCAAATTCAAGCTTGTAACATTGGCATGATCACCTCTGCTCAACACGTTGCTTCTCTAAGCAACACCCTAGAAACCACATAGCAACACCCTAAAACTAATAAGAACACCTTAAAGCCCGGGTATTCTTCATTTTTAAGATCTTGCTCTGTCTCAAGCACAGTTGCGTGTACGAGCCTTTCAAAGTATACTCCTTTGGCTCTGTAAGTGCAGAAAGACACATTTGGCGTATGTAAACAATCAAGTGGACTTTGTTTTGAAGGCGCTCAAGTCACTTTGGGTCTTGTCTAGGGTTGGGTATCGAGAATCGAGTATCGATTGGAACCGGGACTAACTTTTCGTTTTTCCCGGAATCGTTCAAAAGTTAAAATTTCAATTCCTAGTTTCGATATTCACAGTCCGCCGAGCGGAAGAAGAAACCGCTGAACAACACCAACGGAGAAGCGTCTACCGGAAGTGTTGGCATAACCGCGCGAGTCGAACATGAGTAGCTTACGTCGGCGATCCAAAGTGTGGCTTCACTTTTCTAAAAATTAACGAAATCTCGGCAAAATGCAAAATTTGTGACAAGTATTTGTGACAGAAGGAGTATTTCCTTCAGAAAGACTGTTGGTTAGCAAGGTTAGCTAAACTTTTTTGACCCTGCCTCTTAAAAGAATCGAAATCGAGAATCGTTAGGAACCGGAATCGAAACAAGGAATCGGAATCGGAATCAGAATCGTTCAAATTCAAACGAAACCCAACCCTACTTGTGTCCATGCCGACACAAATGCTGAGTCCCAATTTGCCTACTTATTTTTCACAAAAAGAGTACACATATTTTTAGGGCATAGTATAAGTATATACTTTTAAATGTGTGTAGCAGAAGAGGAGGCAAGCTTCGGGACATACTACTTCATCATCTTTAACGGACAGCTCTGTCACTTATGCCAAGTCCAGACTGCACGATTTTCAAAGTAGTCGGGTCGCTGTTCTTTTCACACTGCGTGACTATCTTGGCCAGAATTCAGTCGCTGCTGTGTTCACACTGTACGATGGATCGGCGATAGGTTTCACACTGCATGACTTTACAATAGGAAGAATCGCTGACAACTCTGTCTAGCATGCTGCTCACAAACTACATATAGAGCACTAATTGTGTGAGGCCCTATTGAAACTGTTGGGATTATTTTTTTTTCTTTTTTCTGCAAAGTAAGCGCCATTTTCCCGGCCGCAACATGCTCAAAAACTCACCAAATTTGGCACGCATGTCAGGACTGGTGAAAATTTTTCTATTTTGTGGGTTTCGCGGATGGGCGTGGCAAAATGGCTCGCTAGCGCCACCTAGAAAATTGGAAAAAATTAGCCCCTCATCCACGTTCAACCTACATGCACGAAATTTGGTGGGGACGTGTATCATATCAAGACGCACAAAAAAGCCTCAAGAACCCATACCCTAAACTCGTACGTTTCACAACAAACACACACGAGGTGTGACGAGGAAACAACGCGACATCACACGTACCAGACCGGAGATCTCACGTGAGACTTTTTCTTTTTCGACCCGGTTGTGGTACAGGTCAAATGAAACACGGGTGCTCCTACTAAATTTCTACAAATTTTTTCTTGCATTTCTGGGTCCAAATAGAAGAAGCTTTTTTTCTGAAACAATGCCTTGTTAAAATGTGATCTATAACTCCTCCCCAAACTCCCCGCTGCTATGTATCTTGCTCTCTCGTTGTCTGTTAGTAATCGCCAATGTAGTTTTCAGTCAGAACACTTTTTACACAGCAGGATTTTGAATCGCCTACAGGTCCAGATATTTAGCATGCCAAATATCTCACAGGCACCTGTGACTCTTCGGCGATTCTCTCAGGCCCCGTCCACACTACTGCGTTTTCGTTTAAAAACGGAGAATTAAAACGAATACGATCTCCGTCCACACCAGCGTTTTGTCTGCGTATTAGAATTGATCTCTGTCCACATTAAAACGACTGAAAACGCAGATCACGTGACCATTCACCAACACTGGGCATGCGCGCGCCGGTGTAAACAGTGGTTGGCGAATCAGGGAAGGACGTCATGACTGATCACACCCAATCATAGAGCCGAGCGTAAGCCTCTGCGTCATCGTTTGTAAACTCCTCCGTTTTGTCTCGTCCACACTAAAACGCCCTCCGGAGTTTCAAAACGCAAAACGCAGCTGCAGCGTTTCTAAACTTCTCCGTTTTAGGTCTTCGTTTTTCCCGTTTTAGTGTGGACGGGAGGTGCAAACGTAGCAAAAGGTCTCCGTTTTTAAACGAAAACGCAGTAGTGTGGACGGGGCCTCAGATTGCGTCTTTGCTCTGATTGTCACTCGCGTGAACGAGCACCGATTTGCCTGTGATTTCGGGCATTTGTCGGCGATTTCTCAAAACCTGTCGGCGAGCCAAAATCGTGGCTAAAATCGTGCAGTCTGAACTCGGCATAAGTTACGTGCATGCTGTCAATATTTAAACTGCCTTTTCCATTAGTGAAAATTCTTCACATTCAATTTCATTTAATTTCCTACCTTTTTAAAGAGAAATATATTAGCCTGTTGATCTGCCAGTCGTGCGTCTGTGAAACAAAGTTCACAATGCTGTTGCAGATTAAATATAATGTGGATAACATTAAATCAATATCTTTTCGTCAGGTTAGATACTGATAATCATTTAAAATCACACTTTTATCAAAACCTCTCAACTTAACCATTGGACTTGCACATCTGCCATGTTTGTAGTTCTAATCGAATCCTCTTCCAACGTGCAATGGGTTTCGGGAAATATAACCCTTTAAGAGTGCACGGAGCTACATCTCGGATTCTAACCGGAAAAAGTAGACCATCCGGGTATCTACTCATTTCAACATACTAAGATTTTGGGAAAATTACGGGCCAAAAGTATACTTTTGGCTTTAGCAACCACATAGGACATAGCAACACTCTAAAACTACTTAAAAACTTCCAACATTAGCAAAACCCTAAACTAATCAGAACACCCCAAAACCCATAGAAATGTCCTAAACTGCATCTTAGCAATCACATAGCAAATTCCTAGCATCATGGCAGTGTTTACTAATGCTTTGGCAATGTAAACACTTGTATCATACCAATGAAGCTTGATTCTTCTTGGCCTACAGAAAGAGGCTTCTAACAGTTCTTAAAATAAGTCTTGAAGTACAAAACAATGTACTAGTTTATTCAAGCCTACTCTGGACACACAGACACTAAAATCACATGAATTAGCATACACCCCACCCCCCTCCATAGTTCCACCGTGATGAAGTCAGAGTCCCCCAATCTCACCACAGCTGTATAATGCACCACTCTTAGCTTGCAGGAAAGGGCCTGGAATCAAAGGATCTCTTGAACTAAGCAGCCGGCACCTAGTGTCATTTCAGCCGGCACTGATGATGATGGCACTGTGCCGGTTTCTGAGAGGTCACCGTACAACTGTGGTGTCAAAGAGGTGAACTAGGCTCTGTCTCTTACGATGTGTTGTTACATTGTAAAATGCATAACTATGACGTAAATCTGATTGTATGAGCATGGGAAACTGTCGGTGAGGTTTTTCTTTATCAAACAAACTGGATCAGATTAATAAGATTTGGTCTTCCCTTCTCCACTACCTTGATAGCTCAGTTTAAGTTGGCGTGCTTAGGTAGGCTAAGTGTGTAGTACTGTTTGCCCCATTAGTGTGGTATGTCTTATGTCCCTAGGGTGGGGTGGGGGGTAATGGGGAACTGTTCTTTTTCTTTTCTTTTCTCTTCTTTATTTTTATTTACTTATATATTTAATGTTGCCTTTATGTTTATAATGAGGAATCATAAAAAGCGATGATTGTCAAATTGTTGGATTCCCTAATAAAACCATTTTAAACACAAACTGTCGCTGCAGTGTGAAAATAAACAAGCACTTGCTTCTTGATGATTTATGTTTGTCAGTGCAACTAATTAAAACAGGCACAATCTTTTCCCCCTCAGCTATCCTAACACTACATTGATTCCTTTTTCTTATTAATGAGTTTACAAGAATGAGCTGCATCTAAAGGAAAGCTGCTTCCTGTTTCACAACTGGGAATTCCTCTCAGAACTCCAGTCCACAAGTGAAGTGATCATTAATATAATTCATATAGCTAGATATGAATGGTAGTGTACGTTTCATAGTTTAAAACCTTTCCATAAAATGGAATTGTGAAAATCGTCTGACTCTTCAAAGACAAACAAACCATACTGAATAAAACATAAGCTTTTATTCTTCTCCAGAACTGCCTGTGGTGAAACATTCATGGAATATTCCTTGCAAAGACTCTTGAGTATGAGGAACTAAACCACAATGGGTCTTTGCTTTTGTTCATACTGTAGGTAAAGTTTCATGAGTCATATATGATGCTGTGTTGACAATGACTTGCACTCTGTATCACTAATGTGCAAGAAAACAGCTTAAAATACCATTGTTATAGGGAGAGAAATATATTTTGTAATAAAGAAATTGCTGGATTTTGCACTTTCTCAGTTTTAATATAATTTTGGACTTTCTGAGTTTTTGACATCAGTGTAGAGCTGTACGTTTGAATGTGTGTGTTCTTACTTGATGGATGAGCTCTTGTTGAGGGCCATCTGTTTGTCCTCATATTCCTGCAGAAGTTCTTCCAGCGCAGCAGCGTTTTCTGTAACAAACACATTGAGATGCAATAAGATTCACAGTGTGATGTAAGGGTGAGTTAAATGTGTGGAGAAACATCACACACACCTTTCTTCTCTGTGATGAGCCGCACCAAAATGCTTATGGTGTCTTCATTGGGGTCATCAACGATGTATGGACAAGGGTTTCCTGAGGAGAGAGAGCAAAGTATCGAGTTTAACACTTTCTGCTACATTTCATATCAGGGTCTTTTAATTTAGAAACCAATCTTAAAAATAAGATCCAATTTCACACAAGTTTCCAAAATATTATAGTTATAATTAACAAAAAAATGTTAAGAATATATTAAAAAAATATATATAACTGCGATATAGTAATGTAAAATATCTAGCACAAACAATATTTTCTTTCTTGTAAAACAAAAATATCAATATTTACTGCATAAATATTTTACAATTTAAATATACTTCACAGCAGTGTCATTATCATTAACTAAAACTATTAAAAAAATAATTTGAGGTAATTGAAATAAGGCTAAAATAAAATAAATAAAATTATTAGACGAAAAACTTGAAAATGGTGCAACTAATTGACATAAGTACTAAAATGACTAAAACTCATAATAAAAAAAATAAAATAAAAAAAGGTAATAAAAATGTCAAAAGCACATTAAAAAATAATTAAAACTTAAACCAAATTAAAGAATACAAAAAAAAGCTGATTCAAAATATTGATAAATATATATAAATAATACTAAAACCACACCACTTTACAGTATTGAGAATTTGGGGGGGGGGAAATGTGCTTCAAAAACCTTCTTTTGGTGAGATTCAGAGTGAACAAATATTACTTTAAGCTCAAGCATTATTTAAAACTCTTCTGTGGGTGTGTATTTGGATTGTCATGATGTCACCCTCATCATTAAGTGCTATTTTTAAAAGAGTACAACAGTTTAGGGAAGCCGTCCTCATTAGCTACATCCACGTTTGTTAGAAACATGCCAACTCAACATGAGTCATTGAACACACAGAAGGATTCATTTATGTCGTCATGCTAATGCTAAACTCTGCAAATTCCATCTCTATTGTGAATCTATTGGATACAGAAGGCTCACTGTGCACAGTGTGCAGTTAACAGTGGTCTCTATGGTAACAGGCTATATCCCAGAGTTCCACAGCGAGGCAGCTGGGGACGCTGAGAAGAAGAGCTCACTCAGCACTCTGCTATATTCACCCAGAATAACCGTCAGCACTGCAGAAGCGTGGCTCTATTATTCTGATCAACCAAAGACACTTTGTTTGAATCATATTCATGATACACACATCAACTGAAGCTCCAGAAAGTGCCAGGACATTTCAGTCACATTTAAAAATGTAGAAGAAAGACAGCGCAGTTTGAGCACATATTTGACAATATGAAGAGTGTGCAGTTTGAAACGATAAAACAATAAATAAATCTAATGTTGAAAAAGAAGACAGTCGGTATTGTGTGACTGTGTTTGTTTGTGGTTAGTGGATTGTGTTGATGTGAGGTTTCCGCTGCTAGGACACCTGTGGGAACTTGAGGAGAATTTACCTCATACATCCATGTGATTGTAAAATAGCTAATATCCACTTATTTCTTCATCTGTCTGAAATAAAATCGGTTTATTTGCAAACGTCATACACTACCTTTCAAATGTATGCCCAGACAGCAAACTGACATTGAATCAACGTGGAAACGATGTCTCTCATGACATTGAAACAACGTTGATTTGCTCATCGAATTAACGTTGAACCAACGTCAGACGCGGCATTCTTCAAAGCTAAATGAAATCGAAAATTGGTTTGCTTTCATAACGTTGAAACAACGCGTTGATTTCAAGTTGATTTTCCGTTAGTTTTGAAAGAATGACGCATCTGACGTTGGTTCAACGTTAATTCGATGAGCAAAACAATGTCAGATCAACGTTGTTTCGATGTCATATTTCCACGTTGATTCAATGTCAGTTTGCTATCTGGGTGAGGTCGATACGATTTTGAAAGAAGTCTCTTCTTGCGCAACAAGTCCTCATTTATTTGATCAAAAATACAGTAAAAACAGTGATTTTGGGAAATATTATAATCTTTTAAATAACTGTTTTCTCTTGTAATTTTCTTTTCAAATGTAATTCCTGTGATGTAAAGTTGAATTTTTAGCACCAGTTTTCAGTGTCACATGATCCTTCAGAAATCATTCTAATATGCTGATTTCCTGCTTAAGAAACATTTTGTATTATTATCAATGTTGAAAACGGTTGTGCTGCTTCATAATAAATGTAAAATTAATTTAAAAGTATTAATTTATTAATTTAAAAAAATATATAAAATGTTACTGACCTCTAACTTTTGAACAGTAATGTATATGTAAATTTTCACTTTAAATGTTATATTATATACAAATTCTGACCATTACACCAAAGCATCAAACAAAGCACCAAACCATGTGACATTTCTGGTCTCAAACCTACTAATTTAAATCATCTTTTGTTTCTAATTATGTATACCCACCCAGTATACAAATATATTATATGTAACAGCTAGGCTATACTGTATAATTGTGCTATTCTAAAATAACCAGTGTGCTTTCTAGCCCACAGCTGATATAGTTAGTGAGGCTCTGAGGTTATTCCATCTCTGTGTTTATCTATTAGTTGCAGACAACAAAATTACCAGCTAAACTTGACGTATCCATTGCAGAACAGTCTCATCCAATGGCTTCAATCTAGTTTCAAACTTGCTGCGAGCCATAAAATGGCTCTTTTTAGCTCTGTCACTATTGTACTGGTGCCTAAACTATCTAATACATGGGTAATGCATCTTTATAGTTTTATCTCAGAACAGCAGTCTGACTCATCGAAGACAAAAGCATAATACACACATTATACTGACAGAAAATTGCTTAAAACAACACAATTGATCAAAACACAGGACAAGATGTTAGAAGCTGTCTCTTGTGCCAATAGGTGGTGAGCACATTTTCGAGATTTACCTTGTTCCTGGGATTCTCTGAGTTGAAACTTGGTCATTTTGGGTAAATTGGGTACGGGACACATCATTATACTGACCATGCACAGCTAAGTACATGCAGCACCAGACCTTTCTTACAACGCAAAGCTGATCTTCGAATGCTCAGACATCTATTACTGATTCTCACATTCTGAAATGTGTAATAGCTATATTTTAGATAGTGTTACACACTGAAGTATTGAAATGCCCACCCTATCTCACGACCAATTCGTACGAATTCGACGAATGATTAAAAAGTGGCTAATTCGACGATACGATTACGACGATACGACGGCTAATTCGTAAGATTTGTCTAAACCGTACGATTTGTTTGATGGGTAGGTTTAGGGGCGGGGTAAGGGGTAGGCCATTCGTACGAATTCATACGAATTGGCCAATTCGTAAAATATGTCTGATTTAGCAAAATCGTACTAATTCGTACGAGTGAGGTCGTATGAATTATTACGAATTGGCCACCTCGTAAAATTCGTAGTTATTCCCGTGAGATCAGGCTGGAAATGCTGGTCAAGGTAGAAGTGCTCTACAAAGTGCTTATGTAATCATTGATGCAACAATAAAAAGTGGCAAGAAAAGACATTTAATTTGTCAACATATAAAATCGACAGCAGATTGAAATCGCTGCATTCTGACTGCACACGTCTTCACTTTCTTAAGTGATTTCGATCCTAAATAAAAACACTTCAAATAGAGGCCTCTCTTGGTGGTCTGGGAGTGTTTGCTTAGGTCAAAGTGAATCAGATGTAGTCGGCACTGACAACATCAGAACTAGTCAACAGTGAAGTAACAGCAGTTAGAGAGCATACAAGCAGAGAACAGACTGAATTATTTATCCGAGGAAAGAAGATACAGATGGAGTCTCATGCTGCTCAAAGATAGATGAAGAAAGGAGAGAATGATTTAGCAATCACATAGCAACGCATTAGCAACCACCCACTACATTCTAGAGTTTTGCATGAGCAAAAAAAACTTTTAGCATACAGATGGTGCGTAAACTTTCACGTTACATGACGTCAAGTACATGTCATGATGTGCCCATGTAATCTTTAATCAAAAGAACATCCCCTCCCCAGTGACATCTCTTTCTTCTCTGATGATGTGTTTACTGGCGTAAGGGTGGGACAACTCACATAAGTTCCACCAATAGCAAACCACAACCATCCTAGCAATTTCCCATGGACAAAATCAAGAAGTCGTTTCACACGGATATACGTCACAATAGGGGAGAAAAATCAACTTCCGGACTTTAACATCTGCCTTTAACCATCATGTAGCTTCTTGTGGTTTATATAATCAACTTCATTTTTCTACTTTTTTCTTCTAAACACAAAAAATAGGTCACTGACATCCAGCTCTGCTGCTCTGCTCATTCAGCTGTAAAACATGATGTGATCATTGTATAATTTACTCCGTTCCTAAAAACGTTCCTGCTTTACAGGCAGAACCTGAACTATCAAATGCAAGCGTTATTGTAGATAAAAGCCAGAGCTCGTCACAACAGCTGCGGCTCCACCCACTGATACAAAGGATATGAAAGCAGTGTGTTCTTATTTTGTACAGTGATTTTATTTAGGAGGTGGTTTTACTGTAACAATTGGGCCTTTGTTGCTACTCATTTTTTAAATCAAACTCAGGTAAGGTTAGGTGATAGCAGCTCCATATAAAGATGCATGGAGATGTTTGCATCATTAATATGGGTGTATGCTTGACTTTCAGGGAGTAGTGTTTCTAAGGTTTATTAAAAGAGTTACTATCAAACATGAGATAAAAAGCAAGTTAAAAACTCAAAACATCATTCACAGTCCGGAAAGAGCATTTACTGGAACTTTCTCAACTTTCTGACATCAAATGAACGCATTTGAATGCTTGACCATCCAAAACCCTATACAGTATCAAAGTAAAATAGTCAAAAATGGTGGAACATGATCACAAAAGACTCTTTTTGGTCTGATTAGAATATGCGTCATTCTGAAGTACAGCTGAAAAATTTGGGATTGGTAAGATTTTTTAAAGGGTTAGTTCACCCAAAAATGAAAATTAAGTCATTAATTACTCACCCCCATGCTGTACCAACCCCGTAAGACCTTCGTTCGTCTTCAATCACAAATGAAGATATTTTTGATTCAATGTGAGAGGTGGATCACTGCTACATAGGCTCCTAAAGGATCGAAACTTGACGGCCCAGAAAGTCATGAAGAAAATGTTTGAATATTCCATGTGACTACAGTGGCTCAACTATAAGTTTATCAAGCGACGAGAATACTTTTTGTGCGAAAAAATAAACAAAAATAACAACTTTATTCGACTATTCCTTTTATATATACTCGGAATACTCGAATAAAGTCGTTATTTTTGTTTTATTTACGCACAAAAAGTATTCTCGTCGCTTGATAAACTTATAGTTGAGCCACTGTAGTCACATGGAATATTTAAACATTTTCTTCAATGACTTTCTGGGCCATCAAGTTTCGATCCCTTATGGTGCATTCACACCAGACGCGACCAGAATAGCGCGTCACGCGCGAATGATTTCAGTGTTAAGTCAATGCAAAGACACGAATGAGGCATAGAGCGCGGATACCCCTGATTCGCGCATCAAGTTCGTGCGAATGGCGCGAATTGAGCATCTGACACGCCTCCGAAGGGTCCGGTGGACACAAATACGGCGACGATAATCCCCACGCCGCTGTTCTAGCTCTCCAGAGCAAATAAAGTGCGGTGAATCTCTTGATGAATGCTCGATCAACATAAAAAAAGATGGCCGCCAACGGGTTTCGATTTTGACGCGCGAGACGTGTAAATTTTGCTTCAAACTTTTGATTTAACTTGCGTCAGTTTCGCTCTTGACACGCGAATTAACACAAAGTGGTCAAGCGTCAAACTAGACGCGGTAGACGCTATTCGCGTCCGGTGTGAACGTTGCATTAGGTGCCTATGTAGCAGGGATCCACCTCTCAAATTTAATCAAAAATATATTCATTTGTGTTCCGAAGAGAACGAAGGTCTTACGGGGTTGGGACAAAATGGGAGTGAGTAATTAATGACTTAATTTTCATTTTTGGGTGAACTAACCCTTTAATGTCTCAAAAAAGCATCTTATTTTCAATAAGACTACATTTATTTGATCAGAAATACTGAAATATTGTGAAAAAATTTCCAATAACTTTTCTATTTGTATATATTTTAAACACATGATCCTTCAGAAATCATTCTAATAAGCTGATTTGCTGCTGAAGAAACATTTTGTATTATTATCAATGTTCTTATTATTATCATCAATGTTGAAAACAGTTGTGATGCTGTTTTGTTTTCAGGGTTCTTTGATGAATAGAAAGTTCAAAAGTACAGCATTTATATGAAAAACTAATCTTATTTAACATGTAATAAAAAAACGAATCATTTTTGTCACTTTTGATCAATTTAATGCATCTTTGCTGAAAAGTATTCATTTATTTTCTAAATATCTAAATGATATTTCTAAAAGCACATCTTTATGGACACGCATCTAATAAGTGTTTGCTTTTTTTTGTGTATGGACACGTGTGCGTGAGTGTGTATTGTACCTTCTTTCTGCGGAGTGGCGGCTTCAGCGTCAATGCCCTCTTTCTCTGCGTTGCAGCGGTAGCCCTTCTTCTTGAGCAGGTTGCAGATGAGAATTCCCAGCAGGCCCATCACACAGAAGATGGGCACTAGTGCAAACACAGCATACTCCGCGCTCTTCTCCTCGGGATTTTGATCACTGGTGGCGTTTGCACCTCCCACTCCAGACCTGTTAGGGGTGCTCCTAACAACGTTACGTCTCCGCCGGCTGTATGGCTCTGTACATAGAACACATAATCATATTAATTACTAATAAGACAGTACAGATGATTCTACCTCAGATGATTCTGATTGGATGAGTATATATATTTTACTGTAGTAAAGCCATTCCTATTTTTAAACTAAATAGAATAAATCATTTAAAACATATAATATAATACATATTCAATTTGAAAAAACAAAAAAAGAAAAAAAAACTGTACAAAGTGACATTGCCAACCACAGGACTGGCACAGCATTTTTATTCATTTGTTTTTGCAAATCCGTGTTAATGGGAATCATTTTGACAATGTTGTCATCTGTACGTGAAAAAAGCAAAGGAAAAACATTTCTGCTTTTAGTACATCATTGTTGTGTAAACGTACTCCAAATCATGTATGTATATATATATTTATATATATCGTGACTTATATATATATATATATAATGAATATGAATTCATTCCCCCAGTTTAGTAAACCATGGCCACGTTGTAATAATTTGTTCCCTTGTTTTAGTTAATTGAAAACATTAAAGGGATATTCCACTTTTTTGGGAAATAGGCTCATTTCACTCCCCCAGAGTTAAACAGTTTCGAATCCATTCAGCTGATTTTCTGATATTTAGAAGAATATCAGTAACCAGACAGTTTCTGGTCTCATTGAGTAGTTTTTTTCCTACTATGGAAGTCAATGAGACCAGAAACTGTCTGGTTACTGATATTCTTCTAAATATCAGAAAATCAGCTGAATGGATTCGAAAACGGTAAAACCCAACTGTTTAACTCTGGGGGAGTGGTAAAATGAGCCTATTTCCAAAAAAAGTGGAGTATCCCTTTAAGGGAACTAATTAGTACAACGATGTACTAAAATGAGGGAACAAATTAGTAAGTCATGAGAATGAATTAATCCATGGACACATTTAAACTAAAACGAGAGAACAAATTCTTAATTAACTAAATAGGGGAATGCATTTATAAAACGAGGGAATGAATTATATATATATATATATATGTCTACATATAATGTGCGTAAATTTAAGTTGTCTAAAAGTTTAAATTCTGATTCACATTTGAAGTAATTGTAAACTAGCCAGTATTTCTACCATAAACTGCTTATAGCTAGCCTAATGCTCCATATTACTTCGCAGGGGAATTGTTTATTCTGATTTTAATACTATTCAATGCAAAAATGTAACATTTTACTTCTTTGTACTTCTTGTTGGTGAAATGATTAAACGTTGATATATGAAAAGCTAAACACTTACTCCTGACGCAGGCGTGGAGGGTGGAGGACTTCCGTTTAGCAGCAGGGTGAAACCTGAAAAATATTTCAGATCATAAATACTTTCCTCTCACTTTCCCTTTAATTCAGTATTGTGAACATTGTGAGCCTATGAAAACACATCTGCTAGGACACCAAAGTGAAGCAATGATGAAAACAATGACTGGAATGACAAAGGATAAAATAATAATAAAATAATAAATATGTTTTGTTCTTTACCCGGGAAGGCATGCTCCACACACGGCGTCAGAGTGTGAGGTAGGTGCGGTGGTGATCCAGCGGTTGAGTCCCCTGCAGGAGATATGTGGGCGGCACGGCTCAGGGTCACGGTTATCAGAGAAGGTGCCTGCTGGGCAAGTCCGGCACAATCCGGCCTCCCCAGGACCCTCAACTTGCCCACAAGCCTTAAAGAAACAAATAAACATCACTCAGATGATATATAATCACTAATGGTGTGAAAGAACAAACTGTTATGTCTCTCACAGAGTGGTGATGCATTAGAGAAGATTAACAATGAAGTTTTTTTTTTTGAAAATTCATGTAGATACATACATACATATATATATATATGTATGTATCTATATGAAGTTTTTTTCAGTCGAAAATAAATTAATTTTTTTGATGAAAACATTTCAGGATTTTTCTCCATATAATGTACTTTACTGGACACCAAACGGTTCAAGGTCCAAAAGACATTTTCAGTTCAAACTGTTTAAAGGGCTTTAAATGATTTCAGACGATGAATAAGGGTCTTATCAAATGATCGCTCATTAAAAAAAATAAAAAAGTTTACGTTTTATAAGCTCAAATGCTCACCTTGCTCTCTTCTGTGATGCGCGTTCATGACTCTCCTGTTCGAACTTGTTCATCAAAATGAACAAATCTTTTTTCGAGTCATTTGGTTCATTCAACGAACGAAATGTGAACGAATTGACTCGGAAAAAGATACGTTCATTTTGATGAATGAGTTGAAACTGGAGAGTCACACAGAAAAGAGCAAGGTGAGCATTTGAGCTTATAAAACTTAAACTTTTTTTTTTTTTTAAATGAACGATCGTTTTACTTAAATAGACCCTTATTCAGACCCTAATCTGGAATCGTTTAAAGCCCTTTGAACAGTTTGCACTGAAACCATCTTTTGGACCTTGAACCGTTTGGTGCCCAGTAAAGTGCATTATGTGGAGAAAAATGCTGGAATGTTTTCATCATAAACCCTCATTTATTTTCGACTGAAGAAAGAAAGGCATGGACATCTTGGATGACATGGGGGTGAGTAAATTATAAGCAAAAGTTTTTTTTAAAAGTGAACTACTCCTTTAAGGTTAGTTAATTCATTAATATTCCCTAACAATGCGCAATACATTAGACACAGTATTTATTCATCTTGGTTAAAATCATTTAATGAAAATACAACGGTTCCTTGTTAGTTTATGTTAGTTCAGGTTCATTAACTAAGATTAGTAATTCCTTTAGAATTATTTTTCATTGTTAGTTCATGTTAACTGATGTAGTTAACACATTTTAACAAATGAAACCTTATTGCAAAGTGTTACCCATTTCTAATATGAAAATACTGTTTAAATATAATACGTTTTATTTAATTTATGCTGCTTTGAAATTAGAATAACTGTACTGCAGTACTGAGAATCTTAAGAATAATTGTAAGTATTTAAACAACCAAATAAATAAATACAAATAAAATGTTTCATGGATAATTTGTTTGGAAATGAGCTTGTTATGAAAATAACACAACACAATGCAAATGAGATTTGCATGAGATTTACCCACAAAACATTTTAGGTTCTGTGGTCAGAGGACATACTGGAACAAGGGACAGTTTGTGAATTTTTTTAAGCGTGTGTGTGTTTGTGTGGCCTGGTAAACCCTACATTATGTGGACAAAATTACACTACAAAGATGGCAATATCTGAAATCCTTGTCCTTGTTGAGACATTTTTTGGTCCCCATGAGGAAAACAGCTTATAAATCATGTGTGTGTGTGTGTGTGTGTGTGTGTGTGTGTGTGTGTGTGTGTTTTGGAGTTGTTATCTCTCACCGTAGTGGGCTCCTGCCCGGCTGGACAGAGTGGACACACACACCCGTCCTCCCACCGACACTGCGCCGCTAATGTCCCCCATAACTCCAGGAGCTACAGAGAGACACAAACGAGAACAATCAGGGTTAAAAACACAAACAAACCTATGAGAATCAAACCAGAACTAACTGTTGCATGAATAGGCGTATAACAAAGCAGGTAAAATACAGGACTAGTAAAGTGTAGTTTGAGGCGAGAAATCACCATACTTTAACCAGTAAATTAATCACAGGACCTACTGTATATATTTTATAATACACATGTAAATATGCAAATACGCTGATAAAATAGACACAAATTTGCATACATTTCCAGAACATAAATTTGAATATTAGCCAGATCAGTTTCTACAGAGAGGGTTTTTATTAGTCAACAACCAGAAAAAAAATATATATATAAATGAAATGTTATATAAATCAGTTCAATGGTATATGAACAACCCCATCTGTAAAAAAAAATCAGAATATAAATAGGAATAAAAGTGTGGTGTATGTAAATTTGCTGAAGTGAAGATTTCTGGTTAGCGAGAAAACAAACTTGTGGCTTTTAAAGATATGTATTTGTAAGTTAAATCTACAGATGCAAATAGATATAGTGTAATAAAACAAACACTTAAATGTGTTAGTAGGATGCTTTCTTTCCACTAGTTTGAAAGAACCATGTTATGGAAGCAAAATAGTCCAAAATCTCATGAAAAACACTGGGTTTGCCAATAGTGAACTGTCTTATTGTAGTATAGTATAGTGTAGCCATTTATAGTATACTGTGATGCAGAATGGGATCTTCTTTATTGGCTACATTGCAGGTTCTCTGTGCAGTGAAGGAACATTCAGAGAAGTGAGAGAAGAGACAAAAGTGTTCTGAGAGAAACCTCAATGTAATAGCCCTCATTCATCACTGTCAACTTAAGCACACTGCAGTAATCACACACACACACACACACCGTCACATTAATGAGCAAGCTTACAATCAGACAGACAGGGGCAGAGCAGTAAAGGTGGTTCTTCATCTTCTTCAAAATATTCTTCTATATTCATGTAATCTGAAAAACAAAATAGATGAAAGGAACTCAATGACACACGCAACAAATATAACATCATCAGCGTCAGCAAAAACCACCAAAACCTCACGATGCAGGGACAGGTAAACAGCACTTAGGCTCTCTTGTGGTGGACACATAATGGGTTTGTATGCGTACAGAAGTCATCTATAAGCTAAAGCGGGATATAAATAGTCACCTAAACTAAAGCAGGCCTGTGGTTTGGGGCAGCCCCGCTTTTCTTGGCCTATTTTTGGATCAAATATGCTCAGTCAGGCCAGAAACTACTAACTGGATCTACTGGAGCAAAAGAAAAAAAAAATGATTCTCTGATGAGCAGGTCATGTAGACACACTGAACTATACCATTACTGTTTTTATATCACTCAACTCTCCTACAAACATCAAAATCTAGACCAGACCATGAAATGCCTGCGGTGGTTCTCACAGCCTCCTCTTCTTAAATTACATTAACTGGAAATCAAATGGAGACTTTAGCTAAAGTCCCTTGTATCTCTGTTTTTAAAGAAAAAGAACAATAATCTCTCAGTCTCATGTCTTCTCTGGAATTTAAAAAAAGATCTCAACAAGGTCTCAAAATGTGCTCGAGACCAAGCTGTTCTCCACATTTGTTTCATTTGTACTGTAAGAAAAATATCTGTTAAAAAAACAGAAAAGGCACTGTGCAGGACATTATTAAGTTATTAAGTTCATGGAAAATTAATTTACCTCTAAAACACAACACAATGCATAATTCAAAATATGTGTAAAAGATCTGTGAAAAATCAATAATACGGAAAATTCCTTCATATTAAAACAGTACACTGTACCCTGCTTTTTACAAACAGTGCAAACACATTAAAAACAAAACACATTTACATGAAAAGCTAAATTGTACAAGATAAGACATTCTTTTCTACTAATTTGTTGTAAAGAAAAGCAACAACAATAAAATAAGAATACAAAATATTAAATAAAAATATACTAAATCTCCATTTAAACTTTATGAAAAATGTATCTACCATTTAAAATCATCTTCATCATCCAGTCCCAAAGCAGATGCAAAAAATATAAATAAATAAAAGCACAATTTCCAACACAACCTGGGCTGCTCTGATCTCGTTGCCATGACAACAAACACTGAGTGACAGACACACTTACCCCAGTGTGTCTCTGTGCTCTGTTGCCCTGGTAACAGCTGAGGATGCTCTGCCTGCTATGATGATGCCTGCTCACTGTCCCACTGTACCTGTCTGCATAACGCTGTCATTCCTTATACTGCCACTCAAAACCACGACTCCTCCCACCACCTGGAAGAGGCCCCGCCTCCGTTACACAATCCTCCAATCACATGAGTTTACTGATGATTTGCACATTGTGGAGAGGTTTTTTTTCAAAGTAAATGTTTTCTAAACCCAAGTGAAGAATATAAAACATGAATGAATAAAAACAGAACAACTGAGCTCAGACAGCATGTGTCCGTCTGCAAGCTTTGACTTTTTGGTCCATTCTGGTCTGTGCTGCCACATGAATGCTGCAAATGTTCGATATTAGACCAACTCGTTACTTACCAACGGTGAAAATGATTATCCAAAGAAGATCACGGCATTCCTATCAACCAATCAGGTTTTAAGCATAGGGAAAAGGATACAACTGAACTGAATTAAATCCACACTGAACTAACTTGAGCTAAATAATACTATTGTCTTTTTAGAGCTATATTACAGCAGAATTAGAATTTGATTAAAGACAGGGTAGGTGATTTGTTCCAGAAACGTTTTTTGTTATGCTGGTTGTAAGTCTCTACACATTCTGATAGCCATCACTAATTTAAGTGGTCTAAATGTATGTCTGTGATTGTCCAATCATACCTGCCTATCAGCGTATGTATTTCCACACCTCCGCGCACCTGCTCACGAAGACGTCACACGTCATCAGCGCGTTTCATGCAACGCAGAGTTAGACAGACGGCAACCGAAACAACAGTCACCTTTTACAGTTCCTCCTGAACCAAGACATAAGACGTATGCTGCATTCACGCCATTAATACTGTAATTTGGAAGAGATGGAAACCTGTGAGGTTATACAATGAGCAGTTCGTGACTCGAATTTATGCGCAACACTATCCACGCCAAAATGAGTCTGCAGCAGTCAGGTGGTACAGGTCAGAGCTCTTTAAGTTGTTTGTTTATTATTATTGTAGTTTATTGTGCTTTGAGACATGAGGTAGTTTAACGCCATCTCTCGTGCCCATCTCATTGCTCCCTGCTGTGCGCGTTGATGTGTTTTGAAGGAGGTGTGGCTTTGGAGACGCTCTGAAGGGAGGGTGGGATCCTATGCTTTCAAAGATAGCTTGCTAGCCTCTATACGAAAATTGCCTCGCCTATCTTTAAGTTTGCATCATTGATTCTATTATTTTCCTGTTTTTGAAGGAATTATCTTCCTGTGAACCTGCTTTGAACCAATGGCTGCGTCCGAAATCGCATACTCTCTTGAGATACTAATTTTGAATAAGAAATTTCTCCACAACAGCTAAAAAAATACGTTCTATATAGTATGCGTGTGTATGTAGTATGAATGTAATCTGGACATCGTACACACGTACAAAGTGTCCATCGCACACTTCAGAATCTCAAAATAGTAGGACATCTGGGTACTTTTTACTTTTATAAGTACTGTAAATTTGGACATACATTTTTTTTGTCACCTCCTGTTTTTCACCTACTATATAGTAGAGAAGTATTTCTATAATACTTCTTCGAAGTATTTCTAGTATTTCTATAGTTTTGGAAGCAGCCAATCATTGTTGTATAAAGTAGAGCCCGACCGATAAAGGATTTTAAAGGCCGATACCGATACAAATATTTGTTGGTTTTAAAATCCAAACTATACAACTCCAACACTCATGACATGGTTGAAGCGTGATTCGCCTGTTTTTATTTTATTTTTGAAATATTAATTTATCGGCCATTATAACTGCCGATACCGATATTTTAGAAAATGCCTAATATCGGCCGATAATATCGGCCTGCCGATATATCGATCTGGCTCTAGTATAAAGCACTATATAAATAAAAATAACTTGACTGAAATTAGGGTGTGTGTAAATCATTATTTTCAGCCAATAAATTCCCTCAATTTCTTTCCTATTAAGTAAGGAAAATATTAATTCAGTGTTGGATCAAAGTAGCTTTTTCAGGAAAGGAAAAGTTAATTAGCATCCGGAATCACCTTATATTGGTTTGGAGAACAACCTTTCACATTCTTGCAAAATAAAAGTAGTCTCACCCACACCCGGTTGGGAAAGCTTAAATCAAGACTAGTTAAACTTACACTTCTAAAATATTCCCAATGTTTCAAAGTGCAAACAAATGAATGAATGAATGAATGCAACAAACAAATGAGTTTACAATTTTGGAAACAAGCATTCAGTCGCCCTTCTTGATGACAGGGCTTTTTGGGAGAAATGTTCAAAGAATGAACGTACCCCCACCAGTTCCTCCGCCTCGGCCGCCCACCCACAAACCACCCCACAGAAATGGCTTTCCTTCACATTTCAATTCAAGATCAGCTGCCAGTCAGACGTGCTTCGTGCCTGCTTAAATTTAGCTCTTTCATTAAAAAGCAATAAAGTCGCAGCGAACAGTAATTACAGTTCTTGGAGCATCTCCATACTGTCCGGTTCCCCGTTCCGTGGCTTTGGAAGCGCATGAAAAACGGCATAACGTAAATAAAACAACAACAAACATAAAACAATCAGCTAGAATTATCCATTTTAGGATCTATCATCTTACAAATTGGAAGCGATGAAGAAGTTGCCCTGGATTGACTTTTGGAAGCGTGGCGTTTTGCAGCTCAAGTCCTGCTAGCATGTCGCTTCAGGATCTAGACCGGAATCAAGCCATGAGACAAAGCGAGTCCAAGTATAAGATTATCGGGCTTTATTCTAATCTACAGCCAAACCTTCAGACAAAAAACCAAAGTCTAGCCATCGCTTGATTGACACATTCTTGTTAAGCTTTCAGAAGTATCGATTAGCTACAACAGAATATATAGAGAGAGACATCATTTTTCCTGACTAATAACCTCAATCACAAAAGGAACATACCACATTTATCTAATATCAACCAAGATATGAATCAGTAATGATGCTGCTAATCACACTACAGTACTGTAGGTCTCAAGAGAAAAGTGGGGCAGTTTTATTTGGCTCAGCCGAGCTTTTAGATATCTTTAAACATACAATAACACTTAGATGTTACTAGCCTATGTTCTTATGCATTTGCTAAGATGATCTGAGTGGTTTTTAGAGAGTTGCTAAGTTATTTTAGCCTACTTGCCCAATTTAAACGAGCTCACCTCAAATAGGGACGAGGAACCCTCTTTCAATGTTTTTTATTATTGTTTTAACATCTTCCATTTAACATTTTAAGTTATAATTATCCTTAAAAAACGCAAGGTTTTTTAAGGCGCATTTTTTAAAAGCTGAACTGATTTTAACCTGAGAGTCACATAACGCTGTGTCATGCGCGAGACGCTGCAAAAGTTGCGAGAGTAACGGTTATACACATCAGTTTATCACGTTTACATAGAAAAACATTGGAAAAGTAGCGCATTGGAATGAAAAAACGCGTTCTCATTGAACGGCCCCTAGGAAATCACTACTCTTTTCAACAAACAGCGCAATTTGCACAATCATAGTCTGTAGGATACATTTCAATATTTAAAGGGATAGTTTAAAATAACAATTCTGTCATCATTTACTCACCCTCATGATGGTTTAACCCTGTGTTATTTCCTTCCTTTTGCAGAACACAAAAGATGACATTTGAAAAATCTAGGGCAATACCGACTCAATAAATGGCCAAAAAAATGTTGAGAAAAAAGATCTTCTTTTGTGTTTAACAAGTCAAACAGGTTTAAAATGACAAGATGATGAGTAAATTATGACATTTTTTTAAAAAAATATGCCCATATACCTTTTAAAAGTTTGGGATCTGTAAACTTTTTTAATGTTTTTGAAAGAAGCCCCTTATGGAAAAAAACGCTAATATTGTGATTTAAAGTCGTAATATAAGCAACTGTTTTATATTTGAACATTTTTTATACATTCCTGTAATGGGGAAGCTGAATTTTCAGCATTCATCCTTCAGAAATCTTTCTAATATGCTGATTTACAGCTAAAGAAACCTTTCATCATTGGTAAAACTGTTGTGACGCTGCTTATTTTTGTGAAAACCGTGATACACGGTTCTATGAGTGGCAAGTTGAAATTTACATTGTCACACAAAATATTTCACTTTCGAGTAGTGTTAATTACTTCTTATTAGTAGTGTATTAGCAACAGTAATAATGACACACGCTTTAGGAAACATCATCACTAATAAAAATATAGCCTAAACATTTATATGAAAGAATTCAAAGCCACGTGTGAGCTTGTCTTGTAACTCTCTGTCAGCAAGTTTCGGTGCCGCTGACATGTGCCATACAACCACATGCCACTTCCTATTCGCACTCTGAGAGTTCAACGCGCTTGTCTTTCTTCAAATACCCACCAGCCTGATGATGCTGCTGACAAATATAGCCTAAGATTTTAATAGCCAGAAACTTTCCATTTTCCTACCCTCATTTTCAATCCCTCCCTTTCTCCATTCCTTCAAATGAACTGACCACCGTTTGCTTTCAGCTGCTAACAGTATGTTATATTGTATGTCCTGCATGTTTCAAGATACGTGCCAACCACGTGCTGCGGCCAGTACCACAACAATCCCTCTGCCACCAGGGGTGAGGAACGTTAAGCAACAAGAGGGACACCATCAAGCCGAATAAAAACCACTTCAGACAATGGGGTGAAAAGGGAGTTTCTGCTCATAAAACTGTTTTGGGCTTCATTTTATGTTTCTCATGAACATCTAGAGCTATGATATACTAAGCAGGGAAAAGCAAGGGATTACGATCCATGTGCATTATTCTACTGTGGTTTTCATGCTGGAATCGTGAATGGAATTGATTCACACTCCTAACACTGAAGCTATAAGGGAGCCATTCATTGGTTGAATCCGCTGGGAAACTATCAAACTGTGTCACACTGTGACGCTATCAAAACATCACTTTTGTTTGAGGAT
This sequence comes from Pimephales promelas, assembly GCF_016745375.1. Next base: position 1,259,072 of record NW_024122005.1, on the reverse strand, counting down.
CTGGATCAGAAAATTTGGATTTTCTATTTGTTCGTCAGACGCGGAAGACGAAAAAATTAGGGATGCACTGATATGACAATTTTGGCCGATACCGATAACCGATAATTCTCATATTTAAAAGCCGATAACCGATATATTGGCTGATAAATCTAAATCCTCATTTTTTAGAAAATTTTTGAGAGCCTGATTATAAAAAAAAAGCCAAGATACACTCACCGGCCACTTTATTAGGTACCCCATGCAAGTAACGGGTTGGACCCCCTTTTGCCTTCAGAACTGCCTCAATTCTTTGTGGCATAGATTCAACAAGGTGCTGGAAGCATTCCTCAGGGAGTTTGGTCCATATTGACATGATGGCATCACACAGTTGCCGCAGATTTGTCGGCTGCACATCCATGATGCGAATCTCCCGTTCCACCACATACCAAAGATGCTCTATTGGATTGAGATCTGGTGACTGTGGAGGCCATTTGAGTACAGCGAACTCATTGTCATGTTCAAGAAACCAGTCTGAGATGATTCCAGCTTTATGACATGGCGCATTATCCTGCTGAAAGTAGCCATCAGAAGTTGGGTACATTGTGGTCATAAAGGGATGGACATGGTCAGCAACAATACTCAGGTAGGCTGTGGCATTGCAACGATGCTCAATTGGTACCAAGGGGCCCAAAGAGTGCCAAGAAAATATTCCCCACACCATGACACCACCACCACCAGCCTGAACCGTTGATACAAGGCAGGATGGATCCATGCTTTCATGTTGTAGACGCCAAATTCTGACCCTACCATCCGAATGTCACAGCAGAAATCGAGACTCATCAGACCAGGCAACATTTTTCCAATCTTCTATTGTCCAATTTCGATGAGCTTGTGCAAATTGTAGCCTCAGTTTCCTGTTCTTAGCTGAAAGGAGTGGCACCCGGTGTGGTCTTCTGCTGCTGTAGCCCATCTGCCTCAAAGTTCGACGTACTGTGCGTTCAGAGATGCTCTTCTGCCCACCTTGGTTGTAACGGGTGGTTATTTGAGTCACTGTTGCCCTTCTATCAGCTCGAACCAGTCTGGCCATTCTCCTCTGACCTCTGGCATCAACAAGGCATTTCCGCCCACAGAACTGCCGCTCACTGGATGTTTTTTCTTTTTCGGACCATTCTCTGTAAACCCTAGAGATGGTTGTGCGTGAAAATCCCAGTAGATTAGCAGTTTCTGAAATACTCAGACCAGCCCTTCTGGCACCAACAATCATGCCACGTTCAAAGTCACTCAAATCACCTTTCTTCCCCATACTGATGCTCGGTTTGAACTGCAGGAGTTTGTCTTGACCATGTCTACATGCCTAAATGCACTGAGTTGCCGCCATGTGATTGGCTGCTTAGAAATTAAGTGTTAACGCGCAGTTAGACAGGTGTACCTAATAAAGTGGCCGGTGAGTGTATAAACACAATTCTAATGTTGTGTGACTTGCACTGCACATTTTGCACTTTAACTGGATTTTCCTTTTTTGTGATTTCAATCGTATTTCAAGCGATTTAAAAGCATCATATTGAACAGTGCACATCTAAAGGATATAATACATTATTTATCAGCTTTTAGATATTGACTAAATGTTCTTGTTGGGCCGATAACGATAACATTAAAAATGATGATAATGATGACAATATACCGATAATGTGGCCGATATATCATGCATCCCTAGAAAAAATATTTTCTGGAAACCTGTAGGAAAACAGTCATTATTTTTGTAATTTCATTATGCTGGTGTCACATTTATATATATATATATATTAGGGCTGTCAAATGATTAATCGTGATTAATCACATCCAAAATAAAAGTTTTTGTTTACATGATATATGTGGGTAAACTGTATATAATTATTTTATATATATAAATACACACAAATGCTTGTATATATTAAGCAAATATTTCCATGTATATACTGTATATATAGATTTATATATAAATTATATTATATATAAATATAGATATTTTATATATAAATATTTTTTTCTTAAATATACATGCATATGTGTGTATTTATATACATAGAAAATAATTATACACAGTTTACCCACATATATCATGTAAACAAAACTTTTATTTTGGATGTGATTAATCGTGATTAATCATTTGACAGCCCTAATATATATATATATATATATACACGGTGTATATAGTGCTATTGCCAAAATGTATTCTTTTGTTTATGAATGAAAATGTTTTTGAAGGCATCATGGGGCGGAACTGTTTGTCAAAAACCAGTAAGAATGATTTAACATTTACTAATAGCTTTCAAACAGTGTTAAAGAGATTGCAGTGGTAAATGAAGTGTTTTGTTGCTTGTTTGGAACAGGTCTCCTCTCCTGTTCTTGTTGTGGACCGTTTGCTGTTAAAAGACGAGGTCACTGATGCACAAACATAATTATGGGCCATGTGCATTATTCTACTGTGGTTTCTACTGAGAAAAACAGAGGAAAACCAATTATTCTCTGAGATGAAACATCTGCCTGTTCAAAATAAGGCCCTTGATGTCATACCTAAATAACAGTTGCCAACAATCATTCTGCACAAATACCTACAAAATGGCTATTATCTACTCCCATGCACACAAGATTTGACTATTCATAACCGCTATAGATAGCATCACGATAGCTGTTTTCACCATTAAATACATAATTATGTCATAGGTATTAGATTGTGTCTATGTTTAGCTTTGTTTGTTGTTTACTCAGTGTTGGGAGAGCTACAATTTTGATTTTTAACAGTGAAGCTACCCATATAAACATTACACTGAAGCAACTTATATGATGGCAAAGTTTTGCAATGAATGTAAAATGCAGCACAGGGACTCAAACAAATTGAAAAGTACTGGAAAAGTACAATGCACTTCTACTATCGCAGCCCATTCTCACCCCCAAGGCGTCACTTAACTGACGCCTTGGGAAGCATTTGGACATGCTTCAATATCTGACGCTTTAGGCGCCCTTTAGCGTCAGTTAGATGACGCCCTAGGATCGCGTGTACCCTACCCCCACCCCACACCTAAACCTAACCGCGTCCTCTAACTGACGCTTTCCTTTAGCGTCAGTTAGATGACGCCGTAGGATCGCGTCATGTAAGTGACGCTAAAGGGCGCCTAAAACGTCAAATATTGAAGCCTTGGGGTGAGAATGCGTTGACTATCGTTAACTGTAGTAAACACAAGCTGGTGGCACCAGTGTTGAATACTGATAATGTAAATTGACACAGTGAGAAGAAAGAACGTCATCAGTGTCGGATTCCACTCATTTGATTGACAGGCTTACATCACTATACCTGTAAGGGACTTTGGAACAGACTCCATGTCTTATTTGCATATTATCACAACTTTCAGGCAGTGTTTTACTGTCTATAGACCATTTTGCAAGATGTAAACAACACTGGTCCAGAAACACTTCCTGTTTCAGTTTATATCTGTTTTCTTTATTTCACATGAAAAGAAAACATCTTAAAGATGTTTGTTTAACCTTTTGATTCAGTTTTATATGTTCTGCTGGTTGTATTTTATCCCAGCTTTTATGTAGTGTTAAAAAACTGAAACAGGAAGTGCTTCTGGACCAGTGTTGTTTACATCCTGCAAAATGGTGTATAATAGAAAAAGAGAAGGAAATCGTTTAATATTCCTATTTCAAGGAAACTTAACCGTAAGGAAGTAAACTGTAAGATGCTTGACTAAACACCACTAATATAGCACACAAACTAACACAGCTAAGATCGTTCTGGCAAACAAACATTGATTTCCATATTAAGTGATTCCATATTGCTAACAGCCGAGATTTTTAGCTTGATCTGGAAAACAAAGAGAGATAACTGATAACTGTACAAAGCAAATAGCCAAACCCTTGTGAAAATGAAGTAATCTAACTTCTTTTTCACAAGGGTTTGGCTGTCTGCATTGTATTGAATGAGCAAACGTGTTAATTAAATAAAAATGTCCACTTAAGTGTACTTAAAGTACTTCTTAACAGTAAAACGTGCACTTTGTAACAATAAACTATAATCGGAACAAAAAGTAAGTACCTTTAAAATAATGTTTTAATAATCTTTTGTTGTGCTTAAAAGTGCACTTATTTCGATGTAAAGCACATATGATTTTAATTTTAACTTTAAATTAATTTTAAATGAAAAATGTTTAAAATCATTACAATCGAAGAGTTCAGATGCAAAAGCCTCTAAATGCCATTTGAAATGTTCTTCTTTAATGATGATTTTTATCTTAACTTGTATATTTAAGTTCAGTAATTTCACTTAAATAACAATTAATGGGTAATTATCATTGCCATTTAAGTGAAATCACTGAACTTAAATATACAAGCTTGATAAAAATGATCATTCTAGAAGAAAATTTCAAATGGCACTTAGAGGCTTTTGCATCTGAACTCTTCAATTGTCACTGTTCTAAATATATTTAAATACATAATACAAGTTTCAAGAGAAATTACACTGAATTGAATGAAAGTACACTTAACCATATTTCAAAGTTTTGTCACTTAAGTAAGTCTCAACTCAACTAATTGCATTTCATTTTTCTTTTAATAGCAAATACCATGCAATTAAGTATCCAAAAACATTATATTCAATAAAAGTTTTCAAGTACTACTATTTTCCTAATCTTTTTAAAAGATTTTATCTACTCTTTTTAAAAGTGTGCTTAAGTTTACTTATCTTTCACAAGGGAAAGCTGGAAAACAAGAAGAAAAAGGAGCAACCTGAAGGGAGACAAGCTCATTTCACCCATTTTGAAAGTGTGGAACAATTCCTGTTCCTAAAGGGGGAATTCCACCTCATCAGTCCAAACAGGAATGTTAAATGCAACCGGCAGAGTGCATTTAACATTTTATATATTATATTCGTTAACAAAAGAAGCACATGTGCAGTGTGTCTTAGATAACTCTTCCAGTGATGCCAAAAGTCTAGAATAAGGAAGGTCACAACCTTTGCCTTGAGATGGGTCGGTCACCCAACTCTGCTGGCTGCGTCTTGTTCTCTGAATCTGTAATTAGCCTCTGCTGCAGAGGAATGTCACATTACCCACGCTGCCCAGTGCTAATTAATGGATGCCGGCCTTTCTTAGGTTATGTGGCCCAGCATCGGATGGAGGGGGTACTTCCATTCACATCTCCGCCTGTGCCCTATAATGACACCCTAAAAAGGTCCAAATGTGGCCCCGGCACCAAGTGCTGTATCATCACATCCTGAATAGCAACACTTTCCCTTTGTGTTGGTCTTTGTGACCACGGCTAGTGTAAAAGCCAACATTCCTGTAGCTCAACATGGTGCGAGTGATGCCAAGATCCTTGGTTTAATTCCCAGTGAACACACAAGCTGAAATATACACCTTAAACATCACTCACATCGGTCGGTGTGCTAGTTATGACTGATTCATGAAAGTTTTTAAATGAATGGGTTGAACTGGTTCACTAAACCAGTCTAAATGATTCATTAATGAATCTGACTGAATCGGTAAGAGTTCTTCAGTCAACAACCCCCTGGCCTGACTCATTGAATCTAGAATGATTTGTTCACAAATCAGACTGAATCACTAAGAGTCTGAAACTCAAACCAGCATCTATTTGACTAATTGAACCAAAAATGATTCATTTACATTTCACAATCACAAGTCAGACTGGGTGCTTCAACTTAAATTGATTCGTCCTCGTTTCCTTGATCCTCCACATTCCAGCCCGTGAGCTGGAAAACCGAACGTACTACTCAGCCATCTTGAAGGTTATCTCAATTTTCTAACTGTACAGCGAGGAGGAAGCTTCCTGAGGAGTCATGAGCGAGAATAGGGGGCGGAGCTATGAGGAAATAAGGATACACAAATAAGAAATGAGAAGCACCCACTGAATCACTCAAGAAGTTCTTAAGCCAACAACTCACTGACTCATTGAGCCAAGAATGATTCATTCACAAATCCGACTGAATAATTACAGAGCAGTGCTGCGTTTAAATCCACTTTTAGACATACACTCGCAAATATCCCTTAACATCGCCTGGGGGAATCTCCACACCCATTTTGAAGTGCGTTCAACTTCGTCTATTGGGCGAGTGAAGTTAATTTGGACAGACCCGGCCTCGACCCCTCAATTTTGACTGAGGGACCAATTTATTCAATATCATTCAGGCAGATCCATAGACCACAAATTCAACACGATTGTGACACCACAGCAGATTGCGCATGTCAGAGGTCACTCTTCCACCAGAACTAGACTTGGGTACGGCCGTTACCAGAAGCCAGTGATTATAGTTTATGAATTTATAAATATGGATATTTTTCTTACAAAATGGCTTCACTTCACTTCAGAAAGCCTGTATGGGCTATATGCACGCATAAATTCCGCATTTGACGCAAGGATGCTCGTCCATTTCCGGTTGTGGAGATTAAAGCGGAGGAAAACCGAGGAAAACGGGATTACGGCAGAGTCTTCAAAATTTACTGTCCTCCAGTCTTTGAAATGAAACGTACATACGTTTAGATGTAATATTATAGTTATATTTATTTAATATAATTTTAAAAAGAAGCATAAACACAACGAGGGGTGTCTGTTTTATCTGCTTTTGTGACTAACGTTTCTTTAGTATAACCATGGAGTATAAAATTCAATATAAATTCTCGGTATTGCATTGGACTCTACGATCGGCGGAAGTTATCGAGCATCCCTAATGCTTCACCGGAAATACCGCCGTGCATAGAGCCCATTAACCGCCTGGAGCTGTATGGATTACTTTTATGATGGATGGATGCACTTTTTTGGGCTTTTGAACCTTTAAATTACCCCACCCTACACACATCTATAATATTTTACGTATCTTGACATTTAATTGCATAATACTTATAGCTACCTTAAGCTGACTGTTTTTTTTTTTTTTTTTTTTTTACACAGTTACACCCCCGGTTTCAAAGACAATGCTTAAGCTTAGTCCGAGACTAAAACTCACGTTTGAGCTGTTTTAACTGAAAGCAACTTGCACTGGAATCTTAAAATATAAAAAAAAATTCACATCACCAGTAATGTTTTTTTCCCTAAGTCAAGTTTATAAAAGCCACTTAAATGCCCTAACTGAACTAAGGCCTAAGCCTGGCTTAATCTAAGCCATGTCTGTGAAACCAGGGCATAGTTTCTTGTATTGTAATTTTACCAAACACCCCAATCATATACAGGCCTATATAATGGTGTGTAAAACAAATTCATAAGTGAAAAACTGTAAATAATGAATCAGTTCCATGGCAGAATTCACATTTTCAAGGGTTTAGGGAGTTCCATTTAAACCCATTTCAAGAATTCCGCAAGTAGTGGGCACTCGTGGAACGTAAGCAATGACGCACAATCAAGTGAACGAGACGGAGGGAAGATAGCGATGGAAAGGTCATGAAAAAGCTGACTTAAACAACCCACTAACTCACTGAACCAAGAGTGCTTTGTTCACGAAGCAGTCTGAATCACTTTTTGAATCAAAAACTCACAGGCTCATTGAACCAAGATTTATTCATTCACAAGTCAGACTGAACAGACTGAAGGGTCTCTTGAGTCAACAACTCACTGAGGCAAAAATGTTCAAAAACCTTTTCAGCCAAGAGATGCAAATGAATTTTTAGTACCCTTTAAGGTAAATGCAACGCCCACGCCATTTGATGCGCAGTTGCCGGAAAATGCGTTTTACATTTAAAGCTTCAGAATTTTGCCACTCGCTAAAACAGTTGTGTGTCTGCTGCCGCAGGTGTGTTTTTTTCCACATTCGAATATTAATTTTCACCTTCAAAGGTATATATTAATTATATATAATAATTAATAGTATATTAATATTAATTTTCACCTTCTGTTTTTTAAAACCATTCGAATATATATTCGAATTTAGAATATTCGTTAACAGCCCTAACTCATACTACTTAATCTATCACAGTAGTAGCGCTCCCAAAGTCAGCAGAAACCACGCGGACACAGTAAATCCCTGCTGATCTGAGGTTCAGAGAGGTCGGTGCGCCAGCAGTGCCCAAACCACATAGAGGTCAACGTGGACACGCCAGCCAATGCAGGTAGATGTCTGCATGCCAGAGAAGGAAAAGTATACAGTAAATTTGTTTTGTTTCTGGTGAAACGGTCCACCAACACAAATAATGAAGCTTTAATTAAGCCATTGATTCCTGCATCCAGCCATGGAGGTTCTTGGAGTTCTTCCCAGACATTGACTTCATAATTTCAGAGGAGTGTGCCCAATGTCAAAGCTGCCAACCAAACTCCCACTCTGAAAAAACTCTGAATTGGTGCTGTCGTTTCAGCACGGGTCAAAAAAGGAGCATAGGCAATTACAGATAACAGTCCTAGCAAGGTTCTTGTTTGGACAGCAGAGTCACACTAGCAGAATCAGGATGGTCAAATGAACTCTATCAAAACAAAAGTATGCAAGCATGGGAAAAATGCACGGACAGCTATGTTAACACATGAACATAAGTCTCATTAATTTGGAAACATTCTGGCACTGAATCACAGTTACATATGCCAAATTTATCTGATCACGAATTTTCATTTTTTACAAGAAAATTGGCTGATTTTTTTCTTTGTGCAAATGTAGTGTATAAGGAAAACTGCCATTAGACAAAATCTATCCCTGGTTTCACAGACAAGGCTTAAGCCAAGTCCCAGGCTAAAATGCATGTTTGAGCTGTTTTAATTGAACACAACTTATATCTAAAAATATGTCAGTGCCATTGTTTTGTCAAAATATCTACCCAGATATGCACACACCAGTATTATTTTTTTTTCTCCAATAATTGAATATGAATATGAATTTGAGCCTAAATTAAATCCGTTGATCATATAAAGTGATCATGTCTCTTCAGATAATTGGACTAAACCATTCAATTCATATGAATTAGTTTTACTTTCTGACGTGAAAAAGTTAGTTAGATAGAGGCTGCTCGTGCCTCAAAATCTGAAAATAATGTAAGACTTCATACTGATGATGAGTCAGAAATCTAAGATCAGATGTGCCAAATTACAATGTCAGAGTGAGTCTGAGAGTCAGTCTGTCCCATTAAAACACCAGCTGTAATAGAGCCATGCATTTAATCACACTGCTTTATGAGCCTTAAAGTTACTAAAGCATGTGCGTGTCTCATAAATGCTGAACACGGCAATACTAGTGCATTTAGTTCAAAAGTGAGAATAAAATATGTTCGTACGAGTGTTTGAGGAAAAAAAGATGTGGAACTACAAAGAGATCACAATTACATCCAGGCTCTGTGCCAATGCTGCAATTCACTATAATATTCATGGGGGGTTTACAAAAGATGTTAATTATAATGACCAGGGTGGCGCCTTGTAACTTAAAAGATTTTTAAAATTGGATTTTTTGGGGATATATCCAACATGTTCCTATAGGCAGACACATGAGTTGTGCAATGTTTTATAACCCAGCATTTTTGTGTATAGTGCAGACTATAAATTATGCATGCAGCACAAACATGTGTTTCCAGCTGGTATAAACCGCAGCTGCTGCAGTGTGTGCCAAAGTCTGTTGCCAGAAGGTAGGTGTGTGTGTGTGTGTGTGTGTGTGTGTAGCTGCCCAGTGGGCGACACATTATGATGAAATGTATTTAAACATGCTCGCCGCTTTGTTTCAGTTAACTGAGTTCACTAGAAAAGAGCTGATCAATTTGTGATCCCTGAATGATTTAAACAGCTGAAGTGGATGACACTATCACAGGAGGTAAATGATGGCAATACATTATTTTGTTATGCTTCGTTTCATAAAACAAATAAATGCTGTTCCTCTTTCTACTCTCATACATCATATTCTGGACATTGTAACAGGTATGAGATGTTTAAAGACCACCATAAATACTGAAGGTAAGTTCACAACATACAGTAAAACACAATGTTCCTGACTGCAATGTCAGTGACGTTTTGGTGCATAATGTTAAATTGCTTTTATTTGTTTTCAAATGATAGTTTATCCATTTGCAGTTGTAATCACATATACATACGTTCACATAATGGATTTTATTACAAATATGAGTTATAATATTTAACAGATCAGTACTTACAACAATGTAACTGAAGCAAAACCACAATACATAGTCAGGTCCGTTATTATAAAGCTTAATGTTAGAATATTTGTTGATGTTAAGTTATTATAAAGTGTTATAGTCTTAGCGTTGTAGACATTTTAAAATCATATGAATTCAGATTATGATACAAAGTAATAATCCGCTCTATAGTTAACATTTAATATTAATAGAAATACACTATTGTGCAGCTGAAGTGAACGAGCGAAGTAAGAGCATCACGAAACACTAACGTTAGCAAACTCAACACAACACATTCTATTGTCTTCAATGCGGAACGAGATATCGGCAAAACTTGTCATATCTTAAACTCTAAAAACACCAACATCCTGTAGCACAGCTCAGTACAGTATATCACTCATCTGAGTATAAAGTAGGCTATACAATACAGCACACACAACCGAATTCATGAGTTATTAGCCTACTGAAAATACCCCGGCAGAAATGCCGCATACACACTGCAACTGTCCCCATCCGTTAATAAACTATGGGCGCACAATGAATAAAGTTTGTATCTTACCTGTTTTACTGAATTCATAAGTGTCATATAATCAGCGTATGCCGAATGTGTAATCTATAATTACACACAGAGAGAGAGAGAGAGAGAGAGAGAGAGAGAGAGAGAGAGAGAGACAGAACCGCAGAGATGAGAAGAGGGATCCAACATTTGAACCAAGTGACGGAGAAGAACGGAGAGAAATACGTCACGCACTGTCTGTGTGTAATATGACCTGCACCTCCCTCTCTCTGCTCAGTTGAGTACAGTTTCCTACTGTACACGAATGTAGGAAATAAACAAAGAAGATTAAAAATATATTTTAAAATGGTAGCTATAACCTTGCTACGGTAGCAATGCAAATAAAATATCGAACAAGTCTAAAAAAAAAAAAAACTATATCAAATGATAAAGTGGTATGTTTGTGTTAGTGAAACATGTAAATTTTACTGTGATCCGATTGAATTTGATGATGAGAACTGCTTAGCCTACATCCACTAAACCACAAACAGCAGGTTTAAAATGTAAATAAATAAATAAATAAATAAATAAAACCTGAAGCTTCAAACACCATTAAGAGGAAAAAATAGTAAGGAAAACATCCCACTTGGGTTGACAATGAAATGACATTCATTTAACATGTTTCCCCAAGTAAAATAATGCTGTAAAAAAGGGACAAAAAGCAAAAATCTCACCTTATATTTCATCTAAATATTATCAACATAAACTCTGCTCTTTTGGTTTTTGTACGCTTCTTTGTCTCCAGTTGCTCATGGAATGCACTCATGCTGCAGGGCAATTTTATAGAATCGCACATTATGTTTGTCATTCCAAATGAGTCACTCAGATGTACAATGAACAAAAATGTGTTTACTAGCAATTTTATTTAGCAATCTGAATAAACCAGATGGTTGCAGAAGCAGCGACCTAATCATGCCACCCAAATGTTGTGAGCAGCCATCCAATGAATATTAAGAACCCTTGAATGCATGAATGTTTCTCCAATCATTATTACATATTCGGGTCTTTAGAGACCCGGAGCTATAATATAAATCTCCTGATATTAGAGTACAGAAGACTAGCCTGACTTCGTCATATTCTAGTCAGAATGTGAGTCTGATACATAGGTCTGATACTGCTCCATAGGGCTTTGATTATGAGGCGTGTCCAGGAAAAAAAAACTCTGCACTCAATTGGATAGACCTACAACCAATCAGAGCAACGCAGTAAGTGACGTATGTTGAGCCACGCATAGTTGTCAACAAAACTCAACTGCACGCACGCTGGAAGAAGTTCTAAAATAATGAGTGAGTGTTGCTTCTTTTACTTGGTCCTCCATGAGTGCGACCAAAAGAGAAACCACAACGACCACATGTTTTTCATTACGTCCCTTCTTCTTAGCGACCAGGAGCCAGTTGATAAATGAAACTTTTGCCGAATCCCGTAAGGAGGACGGTGTTGTGCCGAATTTCGACCCCCCTGCCAAATTATTACCCCCCTCGTTGAAGTCAGTACCTGATTGCTTAATCCCAACCCTGCCCCTAATCCTACCCCCTCCCCCACAACTAATCCTAAACCTACTAATGGGGTAATAATTTGCCGGGGGTCGAAATTAGGCACAACAACTCCTCAATGGATCGAGTCCAGACCTTTTTTTTTACAGTCTATGGTCCAGACCGAACTTCCCGACCAAAAATTGTTGTGGGCGGGGTTCGGGATGGCATCCAGGCTAACATAAGACTAAAATAAAGCATATTTTGTTACCTTGGAGCTTGGAAGGGTTCAGTTTGAGCAGATAGGCTACCATCATCACTGTTCTCATTAGAGTACATTCAGCATCTGGCTCATATTCACAGTCTCAAACAAATTCTCAAAATTATAATTTATAACATCAGTTATAAAATCAGTATTTTGATTCAAGCGACGAGAATACTTTATTCTCGTCGCTTGATAAACTTATAGTTGAGCCACTGTAGTCACATGGAATATTTAAACATTTTTTTCAATGACTTTCTGGGCCGTCAAATTTCGATCCCTTAGGGTGCCTATATGTAGCAGTGATCCACATCTCAAATTTAATCAAAAATATCTTCAATTGTGTTCCGAAGATGAACAAAGGTCTTATGGGGTAGGTACACCATAGTGGGGGTGAGTAATTAATGAATTAATTTTCATTTTTGGGTGAACTATCCCTTTAAGTTTTGTTGTTGACACTTCCTGTTCTTTTGTTTTCTGCAAGCAGTAACTATGAGTGAAACGTCACTTCATCATTGTGTACCAGACATTGCCACCTTGTTAAATAAAGTTGAATTATATTTATTCAGTCCTCAAAGATTAAATTATTTTTGTGCAGAAAAAATATACTTACACTATTACAACACCTCGGGTCATTGGCGACCCCATTCGATTTTTACAAAAAAAATAATGGGAAAACAGGCATTTAAAAAAATAATAATTTTATTATTTTTTAATAAATATAATTTATTATAGCTTTTTCTTGTTATATTTGCAAATTTGCAACAAAATATCAACTCATTAAAGTATTAGACTATCTGCGTGATACCAACACTATTTTGATGGTCCAACAACATACATTTTACAGACTTTGCATGTCAGCTTAACCCTACTATACTACTCTAATAAGAGTTAGTTGACATGTATTTGCAAAGTTACTTATGGTTAGCAGTAGAATGTCTAGCAAAGCAAACAATCAAAATAAAATGTAACTGTAATTCTTCAATTGCAAAACAGTTTTTGAAGAACATCAAAGCAGACGATGTGTGACCGATTCAAAAGAAGGGCTTGTTTAGTTGAATAAACAAGATGGCAAAGACAGTGAATCTGTTCAGTACAATAACCCTAAAAATATAACTGGATAAAAGCATCAGTTTTGTGTGTGTGTGCATGCAGGTTTTCATTACCTTACACAGTCCCATAATACGGCCCTAACTGTGGTTTTCCTTCTCTCTGGTAAATAAAGTGTATGATTGTTCAACTCTTTTGTGTGCGTTTAGTTTAATTGATGCTTCTGTAGAAACCTTAAAAATGCTCTAAATCTTTAATTAAATGTTTCTTCACTGTTACCTCTGTAACCTGAGAGAGAGAGTTCATGTAGTCTGCGTCATTCTTTGGTTTCTTATACGCCAACTGCACAACTGCGTCTGAATAAAAACAGATCTCTCACACAAACCATAAACTGCATTATCATGCACTGACTGTTCATTGCGTGACATTATAAAGCTTTCATTGTGCTCTCGCACAACTAGTTCGCAGTGAGTTGACGTGAATTGGTCTTGTGTATTTCATTCAGTTGGTGTCAATGTTGGACAGTCATTCAGAACACTGTGCTGACACACTAGCAACACAAGCACTGATTTAATAAGATTTGTTAAAAAGAAATGAATACTTTCATTCAACGAGGCTTGATTAAATTGGTCAAAAGTTACAGCAAATCAGAGCATGATTTCAAAAGGATCACGTGACACTGAAGAGAAGACTGGTGTAATGATGATTCACATCATATGAATAACTTTTAAATAATTAAAAAATATATTGTATTCGTTTTACAATATTACTGTTTTACTGTTATAATACTGATTTTAACAGTAGTGTACAGTATATAAAAATATTAAAAGCAGCATGAAATGTTCCTACCCTCCTTTTGGGGTTGTTCGGCCCAAATGGACCCAAAGCATTCAAATAATTTTTTTTTTTAAATCACAGCTTCCTCGGAATGGTCTGAAATTTGGTGAATTTGTTGGTATTTGGTATATGCACACCCCAAAAAATTGGGGACAGGATGTGAATAGTCTAAGTGGTTGTAAAAAAAATAGTCACACTCAGGACCTTCGGGTCCAAATGGACCCGCATAGGAAATTAATGGAAAATTGGCAAAAATGTGAAAATACAGTTTTTTTGTGCGTACAATCTACAAATCAGCAACGATCTTGAAAAAAAAGCACACAACAGTGGAGGCGGAAATCTATAAAACATCAAGAGTGCAAAACAGACACATCCACACACACACTAATAAATTCAGATTATACATGTGTTTTGAATTTTTTAAATGCTCAAAGTTTGTCTACCAGATGGAATCCATCTCATTTCAAAAATTCCTTTTATGAGGCCTAGGCTTGACTCTAAAATGAAATACAGCTTTAAAAAAAATAATATATATATATATATATATATATATATATATATATTTAAATTTTCTATTATATTGAATGGGGGCAAAATGAGTCATACTTATTGCATTAATGTTAATTAGAATTTTTTTTATTTTTGAAATTTTCTCAAAACACCAAAAAAGAAAAGACAAAAAATATTATAAAAAACAAGCAAAAAAAAATATGATTTTTTTTTTATAAATATGAATCCCACCCTTTGGGTCCATTTGTACCCCTTTCCACCCAAAAAGAACTGGTTCGCAACCGGTGCTGGTTCAAAGTTCTCAAACCAATTCAGAACATTGCGAACCCATTCAGAACCTGTTTGTTTTTCCACTGACTAGAGCGCCCAGGGAACGACGTCGTTACGTCACTGTGTATGTCGCTAGAAACACTTGCAAGTACATTGCTTTGGGATTATCTCTAACTCATGTACCAAGAAAACTTTAAAAACAACTGAAATATGTAAGCCTTTTAATCTTTTCGTTTAATATGTAATCTTTTCTGATAAGTTATGTTCCCCTGTCTTGTGTCTTTTTTTCCTTTCCATTTATTTGTTCTATATCGTGACTGTTTTCTTCTTTGCTTATGTTTCAAATAAAAAATAAATAAAATAAAAACGCTTGCGCCAACTTCAAGCATAACAATTACAAAGGCGGACTCCATCGTGTTTCTGCAAATGGCAGTTCATTGGAACGAATGCGTCAATAGAGCCGCCATCTTGAAACAGGGGAGCCCCTCCACTTTAATGCATCAGCGTCAATGTAGTAGACACAGGTCTAACGGAAATAAAATCACCATAAATCATCATGAATGCGATTTTTATTGTTTTTTTGGTTTGTTCCAACGGTCAGACATGTATTTATCATTGATTCCAAAATTAAAAAAAAAAAACATTCTTCCTAGTTCAGATTTCATCCGTGAACATCATACGCTGCACAAAAGTCCGCCACCATCAATGAATTCAAAGTAAAGGCAGAGATAGCAGCGTTACCTAGCTACTTCCTATGACAAGACCCCTGTTCCAAGATGGCAGCGGTTTTGACGCATGCTTAGAATCCCAAGGTGAGGTCTAGTGTATATGTCTATGGTTTTAGTCCAGCAAAGAGTTGGTGTCGCTTTGGAACCAGTTTTCCCGGCCGAGAACCGGTTCCTTGGCTGTCGAAACACAAAGAACTGGTTCGCGTGCAGGCACCGGCTCCGAACCGGCTCTCAAAATGCTTTGGTGGAAAAGGGGCTTTGGACCCAAATTGACTCAAGTGTGACTGTTAAACGAACAACCCCAGAGGGTTAAAATGGTGATGCTGTAGGCCTGTCTCTCCTCAGAAGTTATGACCTTCTAGGAGGCTGATCCAACAATTAAAAATCATACAATATCATTTTCGGTTGACATCACAAATCGAAATTTTCATTTCATTTCTTTAAAAAAAAGACCTTTTCACAAGAGTGTTTTGTTTACTTTCCCAAGAAAGTGCCAGTTCACAATCATCGAAAACTTCCTGGCATTAACAGTGACTCATACAGTACGAGTCTGATGATAGGGATCATGTGTGAACATGTTTGTAAATGAGTTAACCGAAGCCTGGAGATTCTGGCATCAGTGAAATGTTTAATTACAAACAAACCCACAGTGACATCATAGGACAACGGTGTGAAAAAAAAAAAAAAAAAAAAAAAGCATGACAACTGTTACAAGGACCGGCTTTTCTTTTCTTCTTTTAAAATACTGTAATAGTTTTAATTTAAATGAGACGGCACATGCCAAATGAGGAAAAGAAATAGACAAAAATACTTATAAAAATATGCCATTAGATTCATATGAACAATCGTGGACCGTGAGAGCACTATGTACAGAGAAAGGCAATATATACCATTATTTACATTGAACATCGATGACGTCTTTAACTAGAAATGGCTGAGAGGGTCACTCACTACAACAGTCACTTACTTGACCATCATCACTGATTGATTTAGATATTTGATTAAAACTTTAAAATGCAGACTGATTATGAAAATATGATTCTCAGAGGATCTTCGTGACGATTTCTACCTGCGAGCATTCATACCTACCCAGATCAATCAAATTAAACAAATTTGTGAAATGTTCCCATGAGTGATGCAGTCTGGGAAAAGTCTGACTTCACATCCTTCAGGTCATTCGGGATATTTTAGATGCGGGCGAGAGAGTATTTGGGTGTGTTTGTGACTGACTCTGTTCTTTTATGGTAGCTGAAATTGCTCATTTAACAGGAAGTGGACCCACCTGATGGCGGGCGGCGCAGGCAGAGCGGTTCAGCAGTTAATCGTCTCTTTTAAGCGGCCACGTGCAGTTGAAGGGCTGTAACCCGTCTGGCTTCATTCTGCATGTCATAACCTACACACGTGCACACTCATCAAACAAGCACAGAGTTTATCGATCGACTCCAAACTCTATTCGTCAAATCAAGGCTGTCTTTAGCAATAACACAATTCCCTGTCAATGGGTGAATTTCATGGAGCCTGTCAAGAACATTTCCATTTTATGTTCAAATTATATGTTTTTAGTCACATTTTCCCTACCCATAGTATTTGTTGTACTAAATTTAATTTTAAATAATTGCCTGGAAAGAATGCAGATGATTTACAGTAAAGTGAATGAGATTTTTTGCATTCAAATTTTAAAACCTTAGGGCGAAATGTGATTGTGTTATTTAAATCACAATTAATGCAAAAAGAAAATCTGAAATGGTCCCGAAGCTTCATTTTCTGTGTGCAGAATGATTATTTTATTTCTTTTTGATTTTAGGGTGAAATATGACCTGGATTTTTTGTCACTCAAATAAGGTTTCAAAGCTATATCTCACAAACTCACTGACCCAACTTGAGTTGAGCATCACAATCTTTCAGTAGAGAAAATGCCAGACTAACTTATTTATAAATTAAGTGCTATAAAAAAGACTCAACTAAAAATGAAAAAAACATAAATACTGTACAAAATGATTTTATGTCACAATACCTATAAATGGAATGTCATTGCTGCTCTTTTACATAATATAGTAAGTGAAGGTCTTATTTTTTTTATACATAAGATTGATTTTATAACCAAAAGAATAAAGTGATAATGTGTAATGTCTCTGACTGTGAGTTTGTTGATTATTGGAGTAGTAAAGTGTATGTGTGTGTGTGTGTGGAATAGCAGTTTGTAGGTACTCTAGCCATATATTGCACATTGGTTACGTAAGATAAACTCTCATCTCGTTCCGACGAGAGGTTTAACAAAAACATCTTCATTCTCGATTCAAATCACAGTCTGTTGAGACCAGTAGTTGACCATAAAAGTGTGTGGACTGCCCTCTAACAAAATGAATGATGAAAAAACTCGTCTTTCCCCTCGGTATGTCCATCCACACATTACCCACAATCCTTCCTGCCTCGTGCGATGCGTTCAAAACCGCTCTCTATCCAACAACCGAACAATTCTGTCTATTCCTTTTTTACTTCACCTGTTCCTCTCTGATTATCTTCTCTGCTATGGTTTTTACAATCACTTTTTCTTCTCTGTCCGCTTTTAAAGCTGCGTCTAAAGTTTCAACACAACATTCAAAAACGCTCACAGGAAACACCACATGGCAAGCGAGATCAAAATTTCACACCAAGAAACAAAATGACATGTAACACAACGGAACGGAAAACAAACACCCCATTTGTTGACGTGTTACACAACGCATCAGAGGACAAGAAGGGGCGGGGTTTCGGGGGGAAGTGCGTGGGCAAGTCCAGCGGCTTGGTTTGTGGGGGCGGGGCTTCCATTACACGCGCCACAACAGTAAGTGGTTGGTGCTGTCATCCCGCCCCACTGTCTCGCTGCTATTGGTCAGTCTAAAGTCTTCATAGCCGTCGCCACCGCTGATGACCAGCAGGTTGGATTTGACGGGCAGGAGGGTGGAAGCGCGCCGTCGGGCTGAGTCTCGTCTCTGCAGGCCTCCGCTGCTGCTCTCAGAGTTCACTGTAAGAAAATTGAATAAAACACACACATATTCATTCATCATTTGGTGCTATGTTAACATCCATCTTTGATGCATCAGTTTACAAGTACTAGTCAAAGCAGGCAAGTTTAAAACACTCAAAACTCAATGGTTGATTAACAGGTAAGTATGCAGCCCTTTTTTTGTTGTGTGGGATGCATCAAGACCCTTTGGCGTTTATCCTAGAAATGTGATGGTTTGAGTGTTGTTTTTATCTCTGACCAAATGTGATGGTTGTGAATAGCAGGTGTAATTAGGTTCATGATTATCACAGTCTTCACAATAAAAATGTAAAAGTGGGAACGGTCAACATTGCAACTGTAGAAAAAGAAAGTTCTGCATTTCAATCAATTGAGCAAATTGTTGAATATGCATGTTCGAGCTAGTAAATGTAAATATATATATATATATATATATATATATATACAGTTTATATATATATTGTCATTGTTAGAGTGTGTGGGTTAAGTGTTTCCCTAATTGGAGTTTTGGATGATTGGGACAATTTTTAAGATACTACGAGTTCCTGGATTTTATGGAAGCCCTGAACCGCAAAATGAAAAAAAAAGGAAAAAAAAAAATCTAGCATTTCGAGATTAAAGTGGAAACATTTCGAGATTAAAGTGGAAACATTTCGAGATTAAGTTCGAAACATTTCGAGATTAAAGTCGAAACATTTCGAGATTAAAGTCGAAACATTTAGAGATTAAGTTCGAAATATTTCGAGATTAAAGTCGAAACATTTCGCGATTAAAGTGGAAACATTTCGAGATTAAAGTCAAACATTTCGAGATTAAAAAGTCGAAACATTTCGAGATTAAAGTGGAAACATTTCGAGATTAAAGTGGAAACATTTCGAGATTAAAGTCAAACATTTCGAGATTAAAAAGTCGAAACATTTCGAGATTAAAGTGGAAACATTTCGAGATTAAAGTGGAAACATTTCGAGATTAAATTGGAAACATTTCGAGATTAAAGTGGAAACATTTCGAGATTAAAGTCAAACATTTCGAGATTAAAAAGTCGAAACATTTCGAGATTAAAGTGGAAACATTTCGAGATTAAAGTGGAAACATTTCGAGATTAAATTGGAAACATTTCGAGATTAAAGTCGAAACATTTCGAGATTAAGTTCGAAACATTTCGAGATTAAAGTGGAAACATTTCGAGATTAAAGTGGAAACATTTCGAGATTAAAGTCAAACATTTCGAGATTAAAAAGTCGAAACATTTCGAGATTAAAGTGGAAACATTTCGAGATTAAAGTGGAAACATTTCGAGATTAAATTGGAAACATTTCGAGATTAAAGTCGAAACATTTCGAGATTAAGTTCGAAACATTTCGAGATTAAAGTGGAAACATTTCGAGATTAAAGTGGAAACATTTCGAGATTAAATTGGAAACATTTCGAGATTAAAGTTGAAACATTTCGAGATTAAGTTCGAAACATTTCGAGATTAAAGTGGAAACATTTCGAGATTAAAGTGGAAACATTTCGAGATTAAAAGGTCGAAACATTTCGAATTAAAGTCGAAACATTTCAAGATTAAAGTCGAAACATTTCGAGATTAAAGTCAAAACATTTCGAGATTAAAGTCGAAATATTTCAAGAGTACGAGAATACAGTCTTTCGTTGAAGCTGCGCGTGTGCTTGTCATTGTCTTACATTGCCCCACACACAGGCATTCATAATGGTGCAGAGCGAGTGTTTCACACTGTGTGTGTGTGTTTTGGTTTAACAAAAGGAAATTCAACAGGTGCCAATCTACCAGCATTAGGGTAACATTAATTGATAGGACGTTATAAAATATACTGCGCCGGACTTTGAGCCTTTAGGAAAAGTGGAAAACCAACCAGGAAAACACTTTTCAGACTGGATGGAGATATCCAGCTTTATAAATGAATGAATGGGGCATTTATACAGCGCTTTCACATGTCTACTAGGCCTACACTCAAAGTGCTTTACATTCATATCAGAGAATCTCTCCTCAACCACTAGTCTAGTGGTTATTAAATCTGAGGAAATCACAGGATCCGGCCAAATGATTGGATACAGAATGATGCACTTAAAATGTATCCAGAGCGTATTTACGGTGAAGTGAGAGACAGAACGGTTACTGTTGTGTTCTCGACCCAGATAGTATTGCCTAGACGAACATGACACCTCAAAAAAACTGCCACTACCACCTGTGTAGAATTCTGTTGAAAGTCCAGATAAAAGTAAAAAGCTACTATTTTCAGTTGATCCATGGCAGTTCGACTTCACAAGTGCATTTCTTTACACACACACACACACGCTCTGAGCCAGAGGACGTGCACTATTATGAAAGCACACACTTCTATGGAAGACTGTATTATCGTAATGTTTCGACTTCATTCTTGAAACGTTTCGACTTTAATCTCGAAACATTTCGACTTTAATCTCGAAATGCTAGATTTTATTTTATTTTTTTACAGATTTTTTTTTTTTTTTACGTTGTGGTTCAGGGCTTCCGTAGGCTTTCCTCCATAACATTAATAAAATTCAAATATATTATTATTGTTAAGTATGTCATATCATTATTATTATTGTTATTATCTATATCATATGGCAGTATAATATGGTACATTTTTTTAAATATACTGCTCAATTATTTTTCTTTTTTTAAACAAATGATAAAATTACAACACTTTATGGACACCAACGAGAACAGATTAGGTTACTTAACTTTTAACACTATAAAAACACACATGTCTCTGTATTGCTTACAAATAATGAATATACAGTTTTGTTGCCAGATCCTCTGTCAATAATACCCAGACTGCAATAGGTTGTGAGAAACAAACCTGATTCCGACGTCGGTGGGAAGTTGACGTCAAAGCCCTCGGGCAGCTCTATGCACGTGAGGAAGCGGACGTGTCCCGTGTGGCCATGAGCGGAGCCCATGGGGACGAGGGGGGCACGCAGAGTGCCCGGCCCAGTGCTGGAGGACACTGGCGGGATAGCCAGAGTCAGGACTACCCCTGCACTGGTGCCAATCCACAGCAAGTCCTTACATGCCAGAAGAGCGGTGATCCGCAAACAGGCTGCTTTGTGCTGCCGGATAATGGCATCAGACCCTAAACAAAAGGGATTTATTTTATTCCGCAAAGTATAACACAACAAGCTCTTAAACAAAACATTCGACTAACTATGAGGAACTTTGTAACTATGTCAACTAACTCTCATGTATTAGTAGACTTCAGTTAGGGTAAGTAGAATAAGTTGATGTATTCGCATAGTCAGCAGAATGTCTGTTGAGGAGGTCTACTAATACTCTTATAACTGATAAGTAGTTGCAAAGTTACTTATAGTTAGTAGAATGTCTAAAGCAGACTATCGAAATGAAGTGTTACTGATTTATTTCCCCTCATTTTAACATGCAGCAGGTGAAAATCAGGAATAAATGCACACTTAACAATACCTGCAAGCATCTTGTGCACGGCTGGTGCCACGTCGACCTCCGTGAGGCTCTCGAATGAGGAAGCGTGGTACAGTCGCACGTGAGCACTGCCCTGTAAAGCGATCCATACGCCTTTGCCGTAGCTCACCATACTGGTCACACAGCGCCCACTGTCCTGACCCACTTGGAACGAGTGCTGAAGAAGAAATTAAAATATATAATGAGACAGAAAGTGAAAATTTGCACAAGATGATGCTCACACTTTAGCTCCAACTAACCATCAACTATGACTTTTGCCTCAATAAACACCTAATTACTGTTTATTGAGAGTTTAGATATTGGGTAGGATTAAGGGCTGTAGAATAAGGCATTAATATGTGCTTTATAAGTACTAACAAACAGCCAATATCCTAATCATATGCATGCTAATAAGCAACTTGTTAATTGTGAGAATTGGACCCTAAACTAAAGTGTTAGCTAAATGTTTAATCTGATGATGTCAATAGTCAAATCAAATTTATTTATAAAGTGATTTTTGCAGTACAGATTGTTTCAAAGTTGCTTCACATAAAAGATGACATTGTTAATGTTGTAAAATTCATCAGTAATAAAACAAATTCAATTTAAGCTGTAAAGTAGCTCTTAAAATAATAGTGTCAATTTGTATTCAGATCAATTTCCATATAAGTTTATGTGCAAGATTGGAATATTGCATAAAACATCCGCTAATAAAGAAACATTTGCCCAAAATATCTGTAATAAAAATGGAAGTTGCTACCATCGGGGAAACCACCGTGGATCTTTTTTCATACATCAATATTTTTCCATCTTAGTTTATGTGCATGTGTACTTTTCAATTGATCGCATACATTTTTATCCGCATTTCTATCATTTTTGCACATCTTGGCGTTTCCATCCAGGGTTTTTAGTATCCCAAAAGTCACATAAAAACAGGTGGATGGAAGCATAGCAATATTACTGAATAAGAACTTTCTTTTAAATCAGAAAGTCTCCCTCTAGATGTCGCCTGTGCATAGTTTGGGTCTGACCTCTTGTGTTAAAGAGCAGGTGTTGACAATAAGGACGCGGTTCTGACAGCCACACCACAGTTTTCCCGCCACAGGTACCATTTTGGTCACGGGTCCGCTTGGAGAGCCCAGACAGAGCGTTTGAGAACTCTGAGGATCCCAGAAACTTCCTGTTATGCAGAAAAAGGAAGGACAGAGACTTTTTGTAAATCACTCATATTGGTTCTATATATATATATATATATATATATATATATATATATATATATATACAGTATATATATATATATGTGTGTGTGTGTATATATTGATGAATCCGTGCTCACCTGCTTCCCTCTGATAAACAATAACCTCCCCGTTTGCCAGAGACACAAACACCTTGTTGTCAAAATACCTGGAAATAAAACAAAGATGTTAAGGTTGGATGCCGATGCTGGATAAGTTAACATGGCAACAGATCAATGAGTCAAGCAGCTGCTTACAGAATACATAGGATAGAAGCTGAATGTTGCATCTTCATACTGTTCTTCCTGTTTCTGATGTTGTCTGAGGACTGGTACACATGAATGCTGAAAAAAAACCCCCAGTTCATTATTACATTATTATGAAACATGACATTATTTCTTATTTGTTTACTGGTAATCACAAACTTAAATTAAACTATCATTCAAAAGTTAAGATTTTTTAAATGTTTCTCGCCAAGGCCAGTTATTTGACCCAAAACACAGATGACAAAAAAAAAAACCAAAAAAAAAACAAAACTAACTAACAGTAATAATGTTAAATATTATTACCAATTAAATTGACTGTTTTCTGTTTGAATACATTTAAAAGTGTAATTTATTCTTGTGAGGCAAAGCTGAAGTTTCAACATCATTACTCTAGGCTTCATTGTCACATGACACTTCAGAAAAGTTACTCTGAAAATGTAATTACTAGCTACTAAATATGAAGAGTTCAGATGCAAAAGCCTCTAAATGCCATTTGAAATTTTCTTCTTTAATGATGATTTTTATCAAACTTGTATATTTAAGTTCAGTAATTTCACTTAAATAACAATTCATAGGTAATTATCATTGCCATTGAAGTGAAATTACTGAACTTAAATATACAAGTTTGATGGCAATTTCCATGGCATTTAGAGGCTTTTGCATCTGAACTCTTCATATATAACTACAAAAATTACTGTACTAATTAGTCTAAAAAGTTATTAGTCTAAAAATTTGTCAGAAAAGTTTTACATTACTAATTACTTTCTAAATCCTATATCAACCAGTTTATATATAAATTAAAAGTTATTTGAATTCTTTCAAATTAATAGCATAAAATGGCATAATTTTTTTCTTGAACTGGACAAAGTATTTTTAAAGGGAGAATGTTACATTAAAAACATCCATTTTAACATTAGAAGTAAAATGTGTCACGGGTGCGGGTTCAGGCAGAAAGACAGGCTGAGTCAAAAAGGCTTCAATACAAAAGGTTTACTAATTATAAGGTTCAGATACAGGCAGGAAGACTGGGTAACACCACGTAACATTAAACATCGATCGACAAAGACTGAAGGAAACTGAGGGAACTAAATACACAGAAGAATCAAACATAATGAGGTGAAGACAGGTGAAACAGATGACGATGACGAGGAACAGGTGGCTGATGAGGGAGTGAACACGGGATAGGGCGACGGGAGGATCCTGGGAAGTGTAGTGCAGGAGACGCAGACAGGATGGTGCAGACGAAGACTGTGACAGAACTCCCCCCTCCCGGGAGGCGTGACCTCACGCCGCATAACAGAGGAAGGAGGGGGGACGAACTGGAGGCTGGGCGGGGCGTGGCCAGGGCGGAGCAGGCTGAGGGCGTGGCCAGGGCGGAGCAGGCTGAGGGCGAGACCAGGGCGGAGCAGATGGAGGGAGGACCCCTGGTGGAGCCGATGGAAGCGGGGCTGACAACACCAGGGGGCCGACTGACAGGGGCGGAGCGGATGGGAGAGGAGACCAGGGTGAAGCAGAGGGACAGACGACTTTGGGTGCTGAGGAGGGACCGAGGGACCATGGGAACACCGCAGGCTCTGGTGACCGAAGTGCTGACAGGGGCACAGAGGGACACGGTGAGGTCAGAGTGCGTGAGGGCTGACGGGTGACTGGAGGGAGTGAGGAGTCCAACTGAACCGGGGGGGTGACATGAAGGGGCGGAGCCAAGGGAAGGAAGTCCAAAGGTGAAGGGAGGATGACGAGGGAGTGCAGGGAGTTCGGAGGGACGAGGGAGCCTGGCCGAGCTGGTGGACTGTGGGACCATGGAGGAGCTGAGGGAGGTAGCAGCCACGGGGGATCCGATGGGACCGGGGGCCGAGGAAGTGTCCAGATAGAGGAGGTGTGAAGCGAAGGCCAGGGATCCAACGACCCAGCTGGGTCAGGGGAGCTGGCAGACGGAGGGGCTGACGGAGGCATGACGGGAGGAGGTGGGAGAGGGAGGCTGGGTGGGATCCTGGTCTCGGGCTCTGGCTCTGGTTGGACGGTCTCGGGCACTGGCTCTGGCTGGACGGTCTCGGGCTCTGGCTCTGGCTGGACGGTCTCGGGCTCTGGCTCTGGCTGGACGGTCTCGGGCTCTGGCTCTGGTTGGACGGTCTCGGGCTCTGGCTCTGGCTGGACGGTCTCGGGCTCTGGCTCTGGCTGGACGGTCTCGGGCTCTGGCTCTGGCTGGACGGTCTCGGGCTCTGGCTCTGGCTGGACGGTCTCGGGCTCTGGCTCTGGCTGGACGGTCTCGGGCTCTGGCTCTGGCTGGACGGTCTCGGGCTCTGGCTGGACGGTCTCGGGCTCTGGCTGGACGGTCTCTGGCGCTGGCTGGACGGTCTCTCGCGCTGGCTGGACGGTCTCTGGCGCAGGCTGGACGGTCACCGGCTCTGGCTGGACGGTCTCGGGCTCTGGCTGGACGGTCTCGGGCTCTGGCTGGACGGTCTCGGGCTGGACGGTCCCTGGCGTTGGAGTGGGGCTGGTGCCGTCGTCCACGGTGAAAGAAGATCCACATGACACCAGCACCCACTCCACATAGGCCGCGAAGTTCCCTCGAGGCCCCTCTCCGGGCAGGCGTGCCTGGGTTTCAGCGTTTAGGCCTGCCCGGAAGAACACACAGAGGCTGGTATCATCATAGTGAACGTGAGGTATCAAGTCCAAATACCTCTGTGTGTGGGCCTCGAGGGATTGATCCTCCTGCTCCAGGAGGAGAAGTTGCACTGCTGCAAAATCCATTATTTGGCGGTCGATCGATCTGTCACGGGTGCGGGTTCAGGCAGAAAGACAGGCTGAGTCAAAAAGGCTTCAATACAAAAGGTTTACTAATTATAAGGTTCAGATACAGGCAGGAAGACTGGGTAACACCACGTAACATTAAACATCGATCGACAAAGACTGAAGGAAACTGAGGGAACTAAATACACAGAAGAATCAAACATAATGAGGTGAAGACAGGTGAAACAGATGACGATGACGAGGAACAGGTGGCTGATGAGGGAGTGAACACGGGATAGGGCGACGGGAGGATCCTGGGAAGTGTAGTGCAGGAGACGCAGACAGGATGGTGCAGACGAAGACTGTGACAAAATGTTGATGTTACATCCAAAATCGTTTTATATAAAATTGTTCAATAGTCTATACAGTATTGCAATTACATCAGTAGTAACTGTAATAAATTACAGTACGCAAAAATATGAATAATCCATTACTTTTTTTCTTTTACAACAAAAAGTAATTAAATGATTCCGTAATGAATTATACATCCAACACTACTTCAGAAATAATTCTAATATGCTGATTTGCTGCTAAAGAAACTTTTCCTATATTATCAAATGTTAAAAAACATGATCTGGCCCTTTCGGACAATCATACTTTCAGCTTACTCACAATGGACTTTGTTATGTGTACATAAGGCTCATTAAACTTTAATCAGTGTAATTATTTACAATATGTAGTTAAAGACATAAATCAGTTGCATGTTCTATAGATATGTAACGCCAGGCTGTTGAATTATTAGAAAATAATGCACACCCAAAATGTAACATTACTACCTCAGGTGTGCATTATTTTCTAATAATTCAACAGCCCGTCAATAACTTTTTTTGACTTACAATGCATTATATAGACAGGCATCAAGTAAAATCCTCCCTAAGACATCTTATTGTGTTTTGTTTGTTTTGACTGTCGATCGGCAGTAAGGCATGAACAAACACTTCACACTTGCTAGTGTGAAGGAAAGAGAGAGAGAGAGTAAATGATTGTATGGAAAGTGACGGGATGCACTGAGGACATGGGCAGGTTTGAGCATGAGATAATGTGCGTCTCTCTGGGAACACGGTAAAGGGGTGGAACTGTACTCTCAGATCAGGGTCACCTGAGGTAAGAATTAAAACACCAAACAGAAGGAACAGCAGGGGAATACGACTGCATCGTTGCGTGCTACTCCCGTTCAACTTTTAATTAGGCCCGTGGGTTTAAAATGCTGTCTAAACACAAGTTTAAACGCTTATAATAATTACTTGAACAAATCACGTTATATAAAACAGATCATTAATTTTCCATTTTTCAGAATCGTAATGAAAAGAACTTATCATCTGAATGATAATTTGAGCATTATATATATAGGGTTTTGTTGAAAATTAGTTTAATACTTTACTTAAAGTTAACATGAAATTATTTGTTTTCTTATTTTGGTCTTTTTTTTTGTTTTATGACTGTTTCTGCAGCATTTTTTCAAAGAAAAAAATCTTTAAAAGTCTTTATCAAAAATACTTGCTTTTACAGTATTTAGGCTAATATAATCATGGCCAAGTGGGCAGTGAAAATAATAATAATAATAACCAACAATAGGATCGCAACCTATTTTAATTTTTTTCAAAGACCAAATTAAGCCCTACATCAAGTTAAAGGACAACTCCAGCGCAAAATGAACCTTTGGTCTAATAACACATTGGTACCTAGTCGACCGTTCTCTGAGATTTGGTTTGACTTGTTGAGACTGTTTTCCAAAGATGGCTCCTGCCTGTATATATGAAGTGAACTGTCTTTATAAAATATCTTCTTATTAAACGGTCTGTACACTTACAAAGTTCTCAATGCTTCATTTTGCATGTAGGGACCCTCATTATGTTACTGTGTTAGTGTGGGGCTATTTTGAGCTTTGTTAGTGGTATAAACTAGCGATTTTTATTTCCCATTACTCTATGCCCTATATCCTAGCATTATACGCTGAACAGTTTTTAGAAACTCTTTACATTCGATTATCATGAAAACAAATCTCAGAGAACGGTTGACTAGGTACCGATGTTTTATTAGACCAAAGGTTCATTTTGCGCGTTCTCCTTTAAAGGGTTAGTTCACCCAAAAATGAAAATTCTGTCAGTATTTACTCACCCCCATGTTGTTCCAAACCTCTATGTGTTTATTTGTTCTGCTGAACACAAAGGAAGATATTTGGAAGAATGTTTTAATCAAACAGATCTCATTCCCCATTGACTTCCATAGTAGGAAAAAATACATACTATAGTCAATGGGGATTGAGATCTCTTTGATTAAAACATTCTTCCAAATATCTTCCTTTGTGTATAGCAGAATTTATAAACACATAGAGGTTTGGAACAACATGAGGGTGAGTAAATACTGACAGAATTTTCATTTTTGGGTGAACTAACCCTTTATATTAAGTGTGTCATTTATTCTCATAAAAACCTAAACTTAAGCTTTAAAAAAAAAAAAAAAAATAGAAATGTTGCCTTGGCAACTAGCTGATATGAATAAGTAAGTTAAATACAATTTAAAAAATATATACATTTAAGCTAAATAGAAATATAAAAAAAAATGACAGAAAATTAAATACCTAAATTTAAAATAAACAATATAAATAATGCTAAAATAGCCAAATTAAGTAGATACCACACTACGCCACATTATAAAGGTTAAGTGTAAAATTAAATCTTACATTTTTAAGTACAATCAAATTGGAAGTCATTTCAACTTAAATTACATTAAAATGAATTTACTTATACTTACTAATAAATTAGCTGAATCTTGTATAACTTATAAAAAAAATTGAAAATTGCTTACCTTATATTGATTAGTTAAAGCAATGTAAAGACATATTTTGTCATAACTAACTGATCATATAATTTTTTACAGTGTATTATTTTCGTAAATCCGCAGTCATGCATTGACCCACCAGCCGTCCTCGGTCCCGAGCCAGACAGAGCTCTGGTACGCCTCTGGGTCGATGCTCAGCAGGTCCTCCAGGCTGGCACGGGTGAACGAGCCTCGACTGGACCGGCGCATGGCCCGGCCGTCCACGGGACTGTCCGCACTGAGCCGAGGGGCTCCGAATGAGTTGGGGACGGGAAACTCTTGTTCCTCCTCAGAGCTGGTGGTCTCTGTGGCCATGTCCTTTGAAACGACTGCTTCATCATCTGAGAGGAAAAAAACATAATTAATAAGAAACAAATTGCAAAATAAGCGACTTTTGAGTGAAATGAGGGTGAGTATAAGGTACGCCACCTTTTAAAAGATTAGAATAATTAAGATGTATTAATGTTTGTGAAAGAAGTCTATTAAGTCTATAAAGCAAATCGGCACACTGAAGAGTATTGATGCTGAAAATTCAGCTCTGTCAAAAGGAATAAAATACATTTTATAATATTTTCAAATAGAATAATAGCTTTTTTAAACTGTAAAAATATTTCACAATATTACTGTATTTTTAATCAAATAAAAGCCTTGGTGAGCATAAGACACTTAATTATTTTTCTGTCAGGTAGTATTTGATTTGAGACTGTAAATGTGCTTTAACTCACTGCCGAAGCTGGATGAGATGGTGGAATGGGAGGCTTGGCTCTGCAGTGTCGATGAAGGGCTGGGAGAGTCTTCATCATCTGTGTCATCACTGTCGAAAGGCACAAGCTCCGTGGCGGACACTACGGGGGGCTCGCTGAGCTCCAGAGACGAGCCAGAGATGCAGATGTGTAGCTGGGGTTGTGTAGATGCCGTAGGATTTGACTCAGATGGGGCGGAGGAGGTGGAATGACCGACACGTTCTCTGCAGACAGAACGGACATTTTTGCACATGCAAACCGCATATACGTGTAAAAAAAAATGTATTAGATGAACAGAGGCGAACCAGTTTTAAAAGGCATATTCATACATAATGAAAGTTTGGTAACACTTTATATGAATGGTCCCTTTTGAACATTCTGTACACTATAAGTAACTTTGCAACTACATTTCAACTTACTCTCAATAGACTATTAGTAAACCGTCAAGTTAATATCTGCTAACTCTTTATTGTGATGGTCGCCAGATGCCAACAGACATTTAGTAAGAAACTTTACAACTTCATGTCAGTCAGCTTATTCTAACCCAAACCTTACCACTCTACTAATCAGGGCTCCAGACTGCGACCAAATGGTCGCATTTTGCGACCAAATTTTGAGAGTGTGCGACTGAATTTTACATCCAGTCGCACATGTGCGACCAGTAAATTTGCCACACGTTAAACGCATGGTTAAGCGTGGAAGGGGCGCGTCAATGAATCCGTGACAAGAATCGCGCGCATAAACGTCTGTGGGAAAGAGACGGAGACAAATATCACAACCTGCTACGTGCGTCTGAGCAATAAGCGATCTATCGACTCGTTACCTAGCAGCGAATACAAACAAAATGAAAGTGGAACTAAAATACGATACTCGTGATTAGGACCGTCGAGCAGCAGCACCAGCGACCCGAACCACTGACAGTAAAAAAAAAAGCCCCGAACTTGCCAGTCGCGGGCTGATCTCGCTCACGTGACACTGTTAGGAGATCCAGTGAATGAATCCATTGAATTCGCTTCAGAATTAATAACATCAACACCACGAGATCCAGTGACAAACATTCCGATTCGGCGCAGAGTTCTGTTATAAACCATATATAGTAAGTTATAAGTAAGTTATATAAGTTATCATATCAACAGCGCTGACGTGGAAACCAGGATAAACACTTATAGAAGGCTTTCAGTCCACTAAATCAGCAGCTCACCATGGATTTAGGCTAATGTTGTAACTTAACTCTAACCATAAATATGATAATGTGGAAGAAATAGTCAAACACTTACAAGTAGCCTACACATCTTTTTCTAGCACTTCAAAATCAAAACTATAATATCATATATAAATATATATTTTTTTGTATTTTTTATGTGATGATCAACACATTTTTTGTTCATCCTTCAAAGATTGTCCTAAAATAAACATTTTTAAGATTTTTTAAGACTCTTATTTAAACATTTATTTAAAAAATAATAACACCATTGTAAACAGTAGGAATGTTTATTGGCTATTTTCACTCCATGTTTTCAAATTAATAGTTTTGTTTTATTTAATATTAGGCCTAAGACATTATAAATGATAACTAAAGTTAATTTCATCTACACCCTAGTGATTTATTGTCAGCCCCAGTGCTACTAGATTTTTTTTCTTTTTTTTTTTTTTTTTGTAGAACTCGGTGTGAGTTCTCAGTTGAGGTGGTGCTGCTTTCAAATTTGAGTCTGGAGCCCTTTGTACTTGAAATAAAACAGCATATCATAATGTTAAGTCTATTTATTATTGTAGAATTTGTCAGTATTACAGTTGTTTTGGGGGAAATTTGAATAATTGCTTTGCGAGCTGATTTAAGGTGTGCCCCTAAATTTTCTGAATGTGCTCCTAAAATTTTCAGTCAGGGGCAACAGTGCTCCTAGTAAAAAAAGTTAGTCTGGAGCCCTGCTACTAATACTCTACTAACACTCTAATGAGAGACATGTAGTTGCAACGTTACTTATACTGTAGTAACAGAATGTGTTAAGAGGACCATCAAAATAAAGAAAAACCAAATGTTTTAGTAAATGTTTTGTTATTTGAGCTACAAAAGCTTAAGGTGATCATCCTTAAAGGTGCAGTATGTAATATGGACAAATTCCAAATTCAAAATATCAGAGAGAGTCGTTCTTCCTCCGCAGGCTCGATGCTCAGACGAGTTGCCAGATTAAGAACACGTGTGCAAATGACAATGGAAAGTGACAAGCCTTACACTGTAAGCTGACTAGCTAATGTATATGTTTGCAATGTTTTAATTGCTAAGGCTTTTTAGGACGGGTAGAATCAGCGATCTCTGACCCAGTTCGTTTGCTGGCTTCCGTGGCTGCAATATGTGTTTTCTCCGCCAACCGGGGTGGCAAAATACTATTGGGTCAATTGACAGTGGGTGGGATCACGCAGACAAAAACAAAAACAGACTTTCCGACATGGAACGCACATTTCGAAGTAGAATAAGTAGGCTGTAGAATTGTTTTTTTCCTGAGAAACACATATTTAAACTTAACAATTTCCTTAATTTAAACATATTATGGTATTTTTATACTTGTACAGTCCAAAACATTATATACAGCACCTTTAATCGGTAGGACTAGTGGAGAACTGTATTGTTCATTTACATACTGAAGGATGCTGGAATGATCATGACACACACAAAGAACATTCAGTTTAGGTTGAAAATTAATGTTCTCATTAGCAGTGTGAGCATGTCCTATCTGTACGGGGATTCTAACATAATGGTCTCATGGTGCTCATCAACTCAGGGCATCTATTATTAGTCTTTAATAACAGGAGAATCTGTCCTGACTCTGCCACACAAACAGATGCGTTGGGACTCACCTGCTCTTCAGGCCCGGCACGGCGGCGATGCAGATGATGCGAGCGGAGCAGACTGCGATGCAGGCCTCCACCGTGGGCTCGTCTCGGATGTTCAGCAGACACACCTGACCCACGTACCCGTCGCTGTTACACACCCACACCTCATACGTGTTCTCTGGAGAGCTGTGGCTGGGGGAGGCGCAGGAAAACTGCATCCCGCTGCGGGTCTTCATGATGGGAATGGCCTTCAGGAACTCGGGGTCCCACTGGTCTTTGTTCATGGCTGGATGAATACGTACAATATATAGGGCGTATTGTTGTTTTCATTAATAAATACACAATATTTGTTGGGATAATATGAAATATGTTTCATAAATATATCAAGTATTTGAATATATGCAGTATTTGTTTGTTTTTGGCCATGAATATACAGTAGTGGCCAAATGAGATCACCCTTCACCCTTTATTTAAATATATTAAAAAATTGTTAAAGATTTTGTAAGCATATTGGATTGTTGTGCTTGGAATCAATTGTTTTATTTGTGATAACACAATGAAACATGCTGAATTGTGCGGACATCATTTTTGGCCATAATTTCATACAAAGAAAGTAAAGAAAAACATTAATAACCGATTATGGTGTAGTCAAATGTATTTTTGTTTTCCTATGCTTTTAATTTGCCAAATAATTCTGATGGATAAATACCGTTCATTATTATCTTTTTGTATTAATCTATTATTAGTAGTATACCTTTCACCAAGTTTAGTGTTTTGTTTTTCCTTCACATTTAAAATATTTAATAAACATTTAAATACATATTTTCCTCATATTTTGATTGTTTAATTGAACTTGTAGGATCATAAAATAAAATAAAAAAATAAATGAAAAAAAAAAAACTGCAGGTCATATTTATAAGGCTTTGTAATGAATATAGTGCAGTAATTATTGGCATTTTCAATGAATATACACAATTTGGTTATACCAAATTATAAAAACCTGCTGTTTGGTTTTTGCCAGTGTTGCTCTTGGTAAATGCTCAAACTATTAAAAAATGTTTTCTGTTAATTGAAATAAAGCTGAACTTTAAAAAAATGAATACTACTGTAGATGACATATATAAACATAAAAAAAAAATGTTTAACATTACAAAAATGTGAAATGTTGCCTTGGCAATTAACTAAAATTAAGTCTAAATTATTCTAAATGACTAAATTAGTATAAATATATATGTATAAAAGCTCTCTCTCTCTCTCTCTCTCTCTCTGTATATATATATATTTATATTGTCATATTTACTAGTCTGTCTTGTGCTAAATGTTTGCACTAAGTTCATAACAGAAAATTATAATTCCCCTCTTTTTTTAAGGAACGTAATAATTAGATGTAAATTGCTGGTGGTAGAATATTTACCAAGCTTCTTCTTGGCCTCCTCAAACGCCTGCTCAAAGTTACTGCGGGCATCAGGGCTGCTGAACTCAAAGATGAAGGTGGTCTCGGCTGAAGCGGTGGTCAGCTCGAGTTTAGTGGGCAGTAACGTCATGCTGAAAGCCAGAGACTGTTTCTCCGCCAGCTCCCGGTGCACTGACGCCATCAGATCCTTTATCACATCATCCAAACTCTGACACAGACAGAGAAAAGCAGTTCAGTATATATCATTCATTCTGCTGAGTGGGAGACAAGACGCAAATACTGCATATTAAAATGCCACAGTATGTTAATATGAGTCTAATTTGAAAAGTTTCTATCAAGTCACCAAAACATTTATAGCAACAGCAATACAACAACAAATTAATATGAGGTGTTTTATGCTAAATCATAAATACTAAAGCTTGACAGACCTGATGGGGGAAACTGAGTGTTTCTGACAGCTTGCTGATTTGTCCAAGCGTGCTGAGATCTTCATCCAGGCGACTGATGGTTTTCTGGATATTTTCTCTGTTAGTGGCTTGATTAGAACCTGTGATGATTAAATGAGTCAATAAAATAAAGTCAAACTAAGTATCGAAAAGAAAGTAGTCAAACAAAAGTGGAAAATAACGAATGTATGAAGGAATGAATTTCCATTTTAAGAGCATGTAAAAAAAAAAAAAGAGCCAAAACCCAAACATGGCATACTGATTGTGTGTGATAATAACGCTACCTTTAACCACCTCCACATCTTCTATGGGCAGTTTCCACAGGAACTTATATTTACTCGAGGTGTCAATGACACTAGCAGCGGAATATCTAAGAAGAGTAGAAGAGAGAAAATTGAATCATCAGTCGAGTATATTTCCAACATGAGCTTGATAGTCTTGTATCTGAAAGTTTGGTGATTCAAATGCCACAAGGAAGATCCCCACTGAAACATTTACAAGACACTTAAAGTCCTAAGCGTTCATTATTTATGTCCATTATTATTACAATGTTATGTGCTTTGAGACATGAGGTAAAACAGTCTCTCGTGACGCTGATTCTGCAGTGTGGGTCATGTGTTTTGGAGGAGAAGTGGCTTTGGAGGGCTTATGTTTTCAAAGCTAACTTGCTATTGCTAGCTTCTTCGCTATTACCTTTAAATTATTCCTGACAACACACAAAAAAGGGACAAGGCCTGGTTGAGTTGCTTTAGTAGTGTGTTGAAACTTGCCGGTAAGGGGCGTGACCTTTCCCAAACACACTCAATTTGGTTGACCCACTGCTTTTTTTTTCCAGAAGGAGTTCATTAAGACATAAACTGCAGTGTTACTGACAGACTGGGAAGAGAAGTTCAGCAACAATGTCAAATGTGAAATATAAGGTGTTTTTTGAACATTCAAGCATGAAAACCCATTCTTGTAAACCCAAAAATGAAGACTGAAAAGGGGCATGCCTTTTAAAGTCTCTGCTACATGAGATTTGGTGCAGATTATATTGGTGCTGTTTCCCTGACCGTCCACTAGGGTGCAGTGTTATTCAGAGATAAACTGCATTGGCTTTGGACTGCGGAGCAGAAGAGCTCGGGGGACTCTGGGGTTTCTAAACCAAACATCAGTTTTCCCAGGACCTCCTCACATCTATGGACTATTAAAAGAAAGCTGCAAATGCGCATCAGAACTCACAAACTCATGGAGCTCCTGCGAAGAGATCCAGACTTCCTCTTCAGCGTGGTGCAGATGAGCAGATCACTGAACAGAAAGAGAGATCGGTCCTTCTTACCGCCCACCGTTTTCTACAGTAAAGAGAAGCACAGAAGTTTAGAAAGCTCGTCATTTTGGTAAAAATGATCTTATTTTTTTTTGTATGAAGAGCTTATTTGTGCTCACCGATTCCACCACCATCTCTTGTCTCAGGAACTTCCTCTGCGGATTCAGGATCTGACAGTACAAAAACATTATTACGTACCGCCAAAGGGCAAGCTTATTTCCGCCACAGAATAAAAAATAAAAAAAAGCGAATTGCGACTTTTTTAAATATAAACGCACAATTGAGATAAAGTTGCAATTCTAATAAATAAATAAAGTCAGCTCACTACACAATTGGTCTTTTTCTTGCAATTGCAAAGTTTATATATCACAATTCTTATCAAAAAAAAATGTCAGAATCGCAATATATAAACCTGGCAATTCGTATAAATACATATTCGATATACAATACCAGTCAAAAGTTTTGGATGGGTACGATTTTTTTTTGTTTATAAAAGAAATCTCTTCTACTCACCAAGGCTGCATTGATTTGATAAAAAAAAAAAAAAAAAAAACTGTAATTTTGTGAATTATTATTCCAATTTAAACTTGATTAGAAACATTTATGATTATTATCAGTGTTGAAAACAGTTAATTAGATTTTTATTTCAGGATTCTTTGATGAATAGAAAGTTCAAAAGAACAGCATTTATCTGAATAGAAAGCTTTTGTAACATTAAACACTACCCTTCAAAAGTTTGGGGTCAGTGAGAATGTTTATTTTATTTTTTTGGGGGAAAGAAATAAAAGAAATCAATACTTTTATTCATCAAGGATAAATTCAATTTACCAAACGTGACAGCAAAGACATTTATAATGTTACAAATATTCTATTTCAAATAAATGCTGTTCCTTTGAACTTTCTATTCAGCACAGAATCGTGAAAAAAATACATAACTGTTTTCAACATTGATAATAATAATAATGAGTGTTTTTGAGCATCAAATCATCATATTAGAATGATTTCTGAAGGATCATGTGACACTGTGTAGACTAGAGTAATGATGCTAAAAATTCAGCTTTGATCACAGGAATAAATTACATTTTTAAATATATTCAGATAGAAAACAGTTATTTTAAAATGTCATAATATTCAAGAATATTACTATTTTTTTTTTTTTTTTACTGTTTAATTTACTGTTGTTTTTAAATGAAGCCTTGGTGAGCAGAATAGATTTTTTTAAAAAACATAAAAAAATCTTACTGATCCAAAACTTTTGACTGGCAGTGTATATTAAAAAAAAAGTCACAATCACCTTTTTTATTTTTGTGTTCTGTGGCGAAAAAAATGCTATCATACAAACTAGCCATCAAACTACTTAAATCAATCGCATATATTTAATCAACATGAAAATGTAAAAAATAATATAAAGGTCGACTAGTTCAAGCAACAGGGTAGGCAAGTTTATTACAGCCTATTTCATGCACATTTCATTCACAGTGGGCATGAAATACGGATAATTTACATAATAGGGATTTAAAAGATAATCATTAAAAATGCATAAATAAAAATAAGAGTAAAAAGTAAGGTTGATTTATACGTCTCTCACATGCTCCACGCCCTCAATGTGCGCTTCGATCTCCTGCATGACACGAGTCTCTTTCTCCAGCTCCTCCGCGCTCCGTCTGCCCTTGTTGATCCTCTCGGCCAGTCGCTTGATGTTCTTCTGGGCTTCCAGCAGAAACAGGTAGTCCGGGTGATCCTCAGGAGTGTGTTTCAGAAGATCCTGAAGCCCACAAACAGAATGTGTCATTTCAAACCTAAACTACCAAAACAACTTAAAATGCATAGATAGTTTGAGTCCAAGATACTGATAACGGTTACACTTTATTTTACAGTTCGAGCAATTACAGTGTAGTTACCTGAGAACGTACTGGTAATATAAAGTAACGACATGGGTTAAGGCTTGGTTTAGGGGTCGGTTCAGAGATAACCCAGTTATTGTAATTGCTATAATACTGTAAGTACATGGTATGTACATGTGGAAAAGGACTGAAAAATAGCATTGAATGTAAGCATTTTTTGTTTGTTTGTTTGCTGTGCTTGTTTGAAAAGCTGCACAATTTGGCCATAAAAACAAATCCTTTTATTTTCATTTATCAATTTGACTATAGCATATCAACAATAACTTTTATTATTACATTTAAATATAGAAATTAATATAAATCGTTTTATTTTACACTAGAACTGTAAAATTACAATACTAAAATGTATGTCTTCATTTCTTAATTAAACCATTGAACTTTTATTTTGGTGTAAATCTGCCAAATTTAGATTTATAAATGCTATCATATTTGATGAAATGGATAATGCATGTTGTATTCCCAAATTAACATTTTTAAGTAACAAAGTGCATTCACCGCACACCAAGACCCTGAGACGTGTTGATTTAATTCAATTGCAGGCTTTGTGATTTGACAATGCACCGTCAAGGCAAGACGCATCGCCATTTCGATTCATTTCAATTCATCGTTCAGCCCTACCTAATGTGTTCTAAACAAGCAACAATACATGAAAAGAAAACGTATAAATAAAAACGAACACACACAAAATGGTAAAGGTTAGTGTCACCTTAACTAGCAGCTCGTATCGTGGGATCCGCTGCACTGGCTTTATCATCAGATCACCCAGAGCTTGTTTCTCCTTATTCTCACGCATGCTTTGCTGATGAGGAAAGAGAAAGAATAACAGAGAAAGAGAACACAAACAAAACAAAGTTTAGAAGTACTACCATACTTTATCTTGATTTCAACTTCATGTGTACAGTTTTTTCTAACAATGCTTTACTACTAGATTTCTTCGTTTAGGTTCAGTTTGCAGAGTTACCATTAGAGGGCAGTAACCTTCCAACAGCTGAGTTCAAAAACAACTCAAACATTTTATGATTCAGCAAAGAATGGCATGAATGAAAGAAAAATATGCATTTAAAACTAGGGAATTTATGTCTAAACCTATTTAAAATAATGTGTATTAATTAAAATGAGGCTAAAATATAAATAAATCTAAATATTAGATGGAAAAAAACTTAAACTTCAAAACTTAAACACAAATGAGAAATGTTGTCATGGCAACTAACTGAAATAAAAAAAAATTAAGTACTAAAATTATTAAAACTAAAAAAATGAAAATGAAAATAAAAAGCTATTTCAAAACATTAATTAATATAATAGTATAGAAAACATACTAAAATAACACTGGTTTACTCTCATCTCCAGTTAAAAATTCCAACACAAATACAGAAAACGAACCCTGTCTTTCTCTGATTTAACAGGTCATGGTTTGGACAATGACAAAATCCATATATTTAACGTTAAGCTGTGCCAAATGGCCATTTAATGTCCAAGAAAAGCCAAACATCCTCTCGAGGGGACAATTGTAATGTAAAATTTTTATTTACGCACACACACACACAGAAAGAGAAACAAAGCCTTAATATACCTCTAGAAACTTTAGGAAAGCAGGCTTGGCTTCCTTTGCAATTCTCACTGCGTCTTTGGCGTTCATGAAGTTGTCGATGTATGCTGAATAAATATTGGCGAGGATCTCTTTGGAAAACTGAGGAGAAAGTGGAATCATTATTGATCAGCACTGTACAGAACAGCTGTGCACCTTTACAAACATCACCCCTAGCCTGCGCATCATTGCCAGGCACGATTTAAGGAGCTGTTAAAAAATAAATTAAAAAAAATACAGTACCAGGGTGTTTGTAACTAAAATGGCTTCCTATCTGGTGAGGTGAGTAGTTATCTTTGTGGATGGATGGTGTGTGTGTGTGGACAGACCGTCCTCAAATAAATCTCCTTCAGTTGTCGTGAGAAAACACAGCTCACTGGCAGCGTGTGACTCAGTCTGTTCGGTAATGTTTAACTCTTAAGCCACAGGGGGACAATTGGACAATTTACACCCACCAGAAACGGAGGTCCTGTTTTACGAGCCCCGAAGAACAAGCTGACAGATCTGCACAATGTCTAACAAGATCTCATTTTCACAATTTGATTTTTTTTTTAATAAATAAAAACTATTTCAAACTTTCTGTATAGCCGTTTCCTCAGGTCTTGTTTGCAGTTGTACTGAACATTAAAGAGCACATGACAGTAATTAAATAATTTGATATTTTCATTTATCAAATAAGGTGAATGACCTTTAGTTTCATGTTTTGTTTTTGTTCTTGACTTTCGCATGAGACTTGAGTTGTATGATATCTAATAAAACTAATAAAAGAAGATAACGGCCCCTTCTTGTAGCGCAAATAGCTACCGCCACAATGCTAGTTTGTTGTGGGTGACTGCCCAGATAGCAAACTGACATTGAATCAACGTGGAAATATGACATCGAAACAACGTTGATCTGACATTGTTTTGCTCATCGAATTAACGTTGAACCAACGTCAGACGCGTCATT
Organism: Pimephales promelas; assembly: GCF_016745375.1. The sequence continues at coordinate 1,218,570 of NW_024122005.1, read as the reverse complement.
CTTTCAAAACTAACGGAAAATCAACTTGAAATCAACGCGTTTCAACGTTATGAAAGCAAACCAATTTTCGATTTTCATTTAGCTTTGAAGAATGCCGCGTCTGACGTTGGTTCAACGTTAATTCGATGAGCAAAATCAACGTTGTTTCAATGTCATGAGAGACGTCGTTTCCACGTTGATTCAATGTCAGTTTGCTATCTGGGTGTTAGCATGTTGCTATGCTAACAAAAGAATTCTGATGTTTTTACAGCTTTTTTTTTCATACACTTTTTTCTTTGACATGTTATGATGCGTCTTAAGCTTTAAATTGAATAATTTTTTTAAAGTTCATATGAAGAAAATGAATGAGAACCTAGGCATGAGCATAACAGATTGTTTTATTGATACCTGGTTTCAAACTCAAAGCAACTGGTATATCCTAAAATATGTCAGTATCATTTTTTTGTCTCAATATGCGCAGCAGTAATGTTTTTATGTTTATAAAAGCTACTTTAATGTCTCAATTTATCTAAGGCCTACTTCTGTCTTCATCTAAGCCCTTTCTGAAACAACTATCAAAATCAGGCCTGAGACTTAACAGCCCTAAAGCCAAAACAGAATTGTGGTGTCTAAACGAGCAGCGGATCCGACTGCTAACTATCTGAGTTTGTCAGTTTGCGACTAATTTAGTCAGAGCCCATAAAAATCCTGCATTTGATGTGCGAATTTGAATCTGACAGGAATGTCTAAACAACGTATAACTAGGAGTCGTGAGGCGGTATTTCTCCAAACCGGGGCAGAGGGTCAGACAGATTAAAGCCCCACACTGAGACACTTAGCATTCCTACAGAGAGAACAGACCTTCACCTTATTCTGAACAAATGTCAGGCTGCATCCCAATTAGCATAATTACACAATGCGTTAAAAGTAGTGGGACAGTACAGTAAACTCCAGTTCCAAAGTTGGGGTTGGTAGCCTAATAATTTTTATGTAAGTCTCACCAAGGCAAATATAAATAGTATGTATATGTATTCTTAATATTGTAAAAATAAATAATACTTTGATAAAAATACTGTAGCCTACTTACAGTATAAAATACTTTTTTTTTCCCTGAGAGCACCAACATCCGCAGGCTGTTCAACTTCACTGGACTTTGCCCGTTCTCAACCTTTGGCGTCATATAGGTGACGCCATATGAAATTTCATCGAAATACTACGCACATGGCACCCTTTAGCGTCAATATAACACGTAGAACCCAAGGCGTCACATAGGTGACTGGGATTCTTTAGCGTCAACATGAAACGCAGACCCTACCCCAGGCCCAGACCTAAACCTACCCAGATAGCAAACTGACATTGAATCAACGTGGAAATATGACATAGAAACAACGTTGATCTGACATTGTTTTGCTCATCGAATTAACGTTGAACCAACGTCAGACGTGTCATTCTTTCAAAACTAACGGAAAATCAACTTGAAATCAACGCGTTGTTTGAACGTTATGAAAGCAAACCAATTTTCGATTTTCATTTAGCTTTGAAGAATGCCGCGTCTGACGTTGGTTCAACGTTAATTCGATGAGCAAAATCAACGTTGTTTCAATGTCATGAGAGACGTCGTTTCCACGTTGATTCAATGTCAGTTTGCTGTCTGGGTACCCATAACAGTGCGTGTTATATTGATGCTAAAGTGTGCCATGTGCGTAGTATTTTGACGAAATGTCATATGGGGTCACCTATATGACGCCAAAGGATGAGAATGTGTTGGATTTTCTACATGGTAAAATAAGCTCCATCACTGACTACTGACAGCAAGGCAGTTTTTTCACCAGTGCATGGCAAACACATTGGGAATGCCAGGTATGTTGAACAAGAACTGTTTCTGTGATTAGATCAGTGTGCTCAATTATGAGCTTTTTAGTCATTTGATCATTCAGTCATATATAAATAAAACTAAAAAAAGCCATTCTTTTAATCTCCTCAAATTCTTTCATCTAGTTCCCTCACAGTCCCATTCTCCTGATAGGGCCATTAGTGGAAAGGGTCATTGTCTTTCCAGGCGTGAAACGCATCAATATTCAATATCATTTACGCCTCCTCACATGTAACCTTACACAAAACATGTCTTACAAATTTTAAATCTATATATTGTTTTATGTGAATGAGTGGGAAGGATGATTTTCACATTGCTTCGAAGCAAAAATTCAAGAGTTCTCAGTTCAGTTCTCAAAACTCTTGCAAACAGATAGCACACGTACGTCTGTTAAAGGACACTTCATCTGGAAAACATCTGCTGTTTACTAATATCTGATAGACGTCTTTAAGACGTCAGTTTAAAATACATTTTAAATCATTACATCTTAAAGACATCTTCTAAATGTCTATATCTATGACAGGAAACGTCCTATAGACGTATTGCAGATGCGCAAACACATACATCAAATAAACGTCTCTGTGCTGTACGTGTGCTATCGGGTTAAGACCTCAAAAGAAAATCATTTATTTTAAATAGTTAAAAATGTCTTTACTGTCACTTTTGATCAATTTAAAGCGTCCTTGCTGAATAAAGGTAATTTCTTTCGAAAGAACATGAAAAAAAACGTCCAGAAATAGCACTTAGGATGAGACGAAGACCTAGCAGCATGAGAAATTGTGTGTGTGTGTACACTATGTATGTGTCTGAGAGACAGAACGGCACCAGCATCACGACAGCATAGACCCTAACAATGTAAGACCGGTGGGTTGAGACAGTATGGCGACCATGTCAACTAATAAGCCTACAACCTGCACGTCCTCCCTTTAGTATGGAAAACAAACACCTGCTAGATGTCAACACTTCTGTCAGTACCTTCTGAGAGCAGACGACCGGGGCTGAGTGGCTCCAGCCTAGCGTTCACACACACTCTCTGAGTGGATCGCTGGCTAACTGAACCACCCATGTGTTAGTAACGCTCATGTGAGAGGCCAATCATGGAAGATAAAGGAAATCATCAAAATAAGACACTAGTGGGTAGACTATTATAATTTCTCTTGATTATAGTCAAATTTATCAATTTGTTCATAAGCTATTTTCTGAACCAGAGAAAAAACTAAATTTGACAGGTCTTAACGGCTGTAAAATTACATGGGACATTTAAGCAAACAATTTTATAAACCCCCCAAAAAAATCAATGGCTGCACACTTCTACAAGGCACCTAAAGTATGTATTTCACTGGGCGTTTAACTGGTAAAGTGACTTTTAGAGCAGCTCTGGAGAACACGCAGACATCTTATTTCAATATCAGTGTTTTTGTGCTTTAATATTCACAGACACTAGGCCAAATCACCAATTGATTAAGTTCATGACCCTACTTTTGATTTTTTTTTAGCAAAATTCATCGCAGAAATCACAGGGCTCTTTATTTGCATTCAATTATCAATATAATTTAATTCAGGGAACACTCAATCTAATTCTGCATACTACTTGGGGCAGATATGCAAATCGGGACCCAGCTCATACACAGATATATATTACAAAAATCCATCTGAAAATGTTTACCATTACAAGAATTTCTGGTGTAGTATTTTCAACATAACCTACTAAGATTTGGGATGCTATTTTCACATACTGTACAATACAGTGTGTGAATAGTAATAAAACTGGGATTAGGTTCTCACCGACTGAATGAGCACATGTCCTATAGTCTGTTTGTCATGCCACTGGTTGACACAGTCCAGCACCTGCTCCAGGAACTGCTCGTGATGTTCTAGAATCTCAGGGATCTGGTAAAACATCTCGTCTACCAGGGACGGGTCACAGAGCGGGGAGTTCTCCGGGTGCTTGAGGGGCTTCATGTAGCCCTGATACCACAACAACACACACAGAGAGAGAGAGAGATAGAGGAAATCAACAGTTTTATATAAATGAAACAATTTTTACTTTTTAGTACTGAATAAAATACAATCAACACTTCCATCACAGTGCATTACGGCATTCAACGCTGAAAAAAAAAAAAAATGCTGTCTAGTTAAAACCACTAAACTGTGTAACATTTGAGTGTGTTTGACATACTTAGACCATGACCTGGATATGCAATAATAAATATAAAAGAATATGCATGAATAAATACAAAAGGAATATGCAATAAATATGCATAAAAATGATAAAGGAATATGCAATAATAAATAATATGCATTAATAAATGAGAGAATTTATGCATGTTTTTGTGTTTGAATGTGGTGATCTGGGACAGACTTTGACTAAAGGAAATGCGTGAGTCCCCCTTTGGGAAGTAAACTGTGTCACATCAAATGTTCACAATGCATATCGTTTCAAAGCAGCTTTACAGAAAGTGCATTTCAGAAATGTACATGGAAAAAAGGATTTTTTTTAAACCAAACTTGTATCTCATTTATTTATTCATTTGAATGAGTCAACATTAATTGTCATTTGCAACCCATTTTACGTCCATAAAATTACATATTAATGGGTAACAGACAATTAAAAAAGATAGAAATATGTATAGATTTTTGTTTGTTCTTGGTGCACCTAATGTTTTTTTTTTTATTTCACTGTTGTACCTCCATGTATCAGAATTGTTATAAATCATAAATAAATAAATAAAATAATACCATAAATGTGTAAGTAGGGTCTAATTTGACTTTTTTTAAAAACTTACCAATTTGGTTGGGGATCGAAAATTAAAATTTTGGAATCGTAGTTCACTTTAAAAAAAAACTTTTGCTGATAATTTACTCCCCCCATGTTATCCAAGATGTCCATGTCTTTCTTTCTTCAGTCGGAAAGAAATGAAGGTTTTTGATGAAAACATTCCAGGATTTTCTACATATAATGGACTTCATTGGGAACCAAACTGTTCATGGTTCTAATGAGAGTTTCAGTGCAGCTTCAAAGGGCTTTAAACGGCACCAGACGATGAATAAGGGTCTTATCTAGCGAAACGATCGCTCATTTAAAAACTAAATAAACAAGTTTAAGTTTTATAAGCTCAAATGCTCGCCTTGCTCTGTTCTGTGATGAGCGTTCGTGACTCTCCTGTTCAAACTCGTTCATCAAAATGAACAAATCTTTTTTCGAGTCATGACTCGAAGGGTCCTATAAGACCCTTATTCATCGACTGGTGTCATTTAAAGCTGCACTGAAACTCTCATTTGGACCTTGAACCGTTTGGTTCCCAATGAAGTCCATTATATGGAGAAAATCCTGGAATGTTTTCATCAAAAACCTTAATTTCTTTTCGACTGAAGAAAGAAGGATGTGGACATCTTGGATGACATGGGAGTAAATTATCAGCAAAATATTTTTTAAAAGTGAACAACTCGTTTAAGGTCAGGAATCGGATACTTTTAATAAAATTAAACCTTTGATTTCTGTGTGTGATTTCAAACCATTTTCAAGAGCAAGATGAGGCGAAAGAGAACGCAATTCGGCACTCGATCCGCATGCTGCTTTCTTTGCGCACACAGCCGCCTCACATTTATGGCTCGTTTCCACTGAGTGGTACGGTACGGTACAGTTCGGTTCGGTACGCAATTATTTGCGTTTCCACTGTCAAATTTTGTGAATGGTACCAAAAAGCCAAACCGTACCGTACCACTTTTTGGGTACCCTTCCGTTGGGGTACCTAGCACAGTGAAAGGGTACTAAAAGGTGGAGCTAGACTCACTGCAGAACGGTGATTGGTGGACAGAGTATCGTCACTTGCGGGTGCTACAAGGGCATTAGAAGCATTCAGTTGAAATATAATACTACTGTTATTGTGTCACAAAATGTAGTTTTAAGAGTTTTTCAGGCGAGAAAGTCGTTTTTTAAAGCTCAAATCTGTGGTTTATTTATAGATTTATGATAATCTGACTGAGATCCCTTCCAATCGATCACCGGACGCTCGCACTTGTGTCCCCCGCCTGGAACAGCCTTTCCTCGGCTAGTCGTTCTGATGTTTGCCGCTGACTCGGATGTCTCTGTAGTGGTTAAACATGAGATATAGTTCGTCTTGTATAAACCTAACAGGTGATCTTTGGTCTCGTGACTCTATAACTCTATAATAGTTTTGGCAGAAGGCTATGTGAAGTTTCATATCTTTGAGCGCTGAATTATATTTGACTGACTGAATTGTTTCTTGATGTTATAAGCTTTACTGTAGTTCTTTTTGTACCTTTTACTTATACTTCTATAATGGCTGTTATTGATAAAACTGAATTTCAACAAAAAGAGATAGTTTTGTCTTTTTTTATTTTATTACAAGATCATCTGTAATGTTGTTTATTGCAACATTTGTACCAATGCGATATGCAATACATTAGCCTACATTACATATCGACTGGAATATGTTTAATATTTTTAAATTTAAACGAAAAGAGGCAGGGTTGTTTTATATTTAGTTTTGTTATAAATATAATGTTACATACATGCAGTGATAATCAATAGGCTATGCGTTGCCTGAACCACATTTGTGTGCTTTAGAATGTTTACAAAGTATTGAAATGAAATCGAAAAGAAGCAGAGTGGTGTTTTATAACATATTTCGTATATATTGTTGCCTAAAATGAACATACAGAGATAACCGGAGTCGCATAGCCAGAGCGAGCTGAGTGCCGCGTTCAAGAACGCGCTGTTAAACAGAATTACTGGACTCGCGTCCTCGGACTTTGCGTTGGCTTCTTGGAAACGCCTAATGCAAGCGCTTGTTTCTAGTGACAAACATGCCGAGAAGCAAGAACAAGATCTGCTTACTGTCATCCATTGTTGTTGTTTACTATGTCGCTTTCTTCGCGCGAAAATGACGTCGATCGCTTCTTTCCAGCATACTACGCCTATCAAGTAAGGGTACTGTTGGCGGTGGAAACGCAAGCCTGATCATGGTGTACCCGGCCTGACCCGTACTGTACCGTACCGTACCGTACCCCTCAGTGGAAACGAGCCATTAGAGCGCGGTACTGAATTGAGTTATTGTACACGTCTTGTGCTTAAACACACAAATGCACGTCAAAATATTCTCTTAAGTGAACAGTTGAGAAAGAAAATGCATGTGTAATTGTATATTGGACCTTGCATGAGCCCTTAAAGTGACAGCAGCCTAATAAACCTGCTGTAGTCTGTGTTATTAATGTTAATTAAAGAACAAAAGAAAAAGAAAAATCACTCTGAATACTTAACTTTAATAAGGAATAAGCTTTATTAATAAAAAGAACACAATGCAGTGTTATTTTTCATTTGATTTTAATTTCTGTATATGAAGTTTATTCAGTTGAATTTTGTTTGTGCTAATTTGTTTATTTGTTTTTATATTATTCCTATTTATTTGTCTTAAAAATGCTTTTACCTTACTGGAATCGATAAGCAGGATTGGAATCACTAAAATAAAATGAAAAATACCTAACCCTACTTACCAACAAACCAAATATCCCTTACATAAACATACAAAAAAAGACTGTTGTGTTACTACCATGGTACATGTATAAGAAAAAACTTATGTACTACTTATGTCAAAAAAGCATCTTAATACGATAGAATGTCTCCAAAAAAAAAAAAAAAAAAAAAAAAAAACATAGGAAAACAGTGTGTTTGTCTCAGGTCAGATGTTTTGACTAGTGCACATCTGACCAATCCTCTTCCAGCACCTCAAACGCCCTAAAACGTGCCTGAAGACACACTGTTGCCATGAAAAACCGCTCTCGTCTGTCATTCGTCCATCATGCAGCTCTCAACAGCTTTCTCTAGATCTACCCATCAACAGTTTAAGATGATAAACGTGTGCTTGTGCGTCTCTCTCATTGTTTGCTCAGCCAACCACGGTTGACCCTCTGTCTGCACACCATTTACACGTAATGATGTTGACTGGAACGCAATCATTTACCCACAAAGATAAACTGGTTCTTTTAACACAGAATGAGAGCATAAATGCTGGTGAGAATTGCTCAGTAATGGGGGCCATTTTGGTGCGTTGCCCGCTGCTCGCTCACCTTGTTGCCAGGGCAACGGATGCAGCTGCTGGAACAGGTTGTTATGAGTCAGGAGAGATTGGAAAAGATGATGATTTGTTTCTCTCTTTTGCTTATTAAACTTAGTATGCAGCATCCGCTGTCGCTCTTACAATAAAATCATGTTTCGGTTATTCTGTTCTGATTTATTTAAGTTCTGCAAATGATTTATGATATTAAGAATAATATTAAATGCATAAACAAACACTGTACAAAAATATTTTCATGATTTGTATACTGCTAAAAATATTGTTGGTTTAACTTAAAAAAATAAGTAACATGGTTGCCTTAAAATTTTACAGTAAGTTCATTGAAATGGAAAAATTGAGATTGATTTAATCATCAGAAACTCAAAATATTATGTTATCTGAACTACATGAATGATCTAAGTTGATTTTGACAAAAAAATGTTGTGATTACAAATCATGAAAACATTTTTTTACAGTGTAATCACAACATTTTTTCTTTTGTCAAATCAACTTAGACCATTTATGTAGTTCTTCAGATAACATAATATTTTGAGTTTCTGATGATTAAATAAAGTAAATTTTTCCATTTCAATGAACTTAAAATTTTAAGGCAACCAGGTTGCTTTTTTTTTTAAGTTAAACCAACAATATTTTTTTTACAGTGTAGAAAACACTTTATGATATAGTGCTTTTTTTTCCCCATTTTTATGATAAATGTTATGCAACATACTGTACTTGTTTTGCCCATTACGTTTGATGTGTTGATTATGTATGTCCATTTACTGACCACAAAAACTGCCCCAGTTGTAAACCTTCCTTTGAACATGTCCTCATTTGTAAAAACCAGCCTGTAGTCATTATTCTTAGTTCTAAATAAGACTAATAGGAGTCTATGGTATTCATTTTGACAGCTACATGAACGCTTGTGCATGTTTCATACCTGTGTGAGTGTGCGCAGAGCGTCAACGTAAGATTGTTCCGTGTCCAGTAAAGTCATCATCACATGTCTTCTCATATCCTGTAAAGAGAAATATGTCCATAAAACACACTGCACGTCACATAAAACACATTTATTAAACAACAATAATTATTAAATACATTTTAAATCAAATAAAAATAAACAAAAAATTTAGATAAATTAACAGATACCTAAATAAATGTCTACGTCAAATACAGACACAATCCTGGAGACTCAAGTCTAGGCCTACATAAAACTTCAACGCCCTTAAAAACAATAGTAACCACAGTTTTGACCAAAATACTTTAATGAGTATACATTTATTAGAGGTGCTTGCCACTTTTCAAAGTTACTTTTTTATAACCTCTAACATTTAAAGTATCAAAAATTTTGCATCGCGTAAAAGATTCTTCAAATCATGTTTCTTAATAAGGAGAGATCAACTGTTAGTTTAGGCTACGTACGTTCAGACCGTCAGCTAAAATCCGATTTTTTTTGTGAATATCCAATTAGAATCCGATCATAGCAGGTGCAAGTGTAACAAAAAACGATTCGATGAAAATCATCAAATGAGAATTTACGCATACGTTTTGAGCTACTTACATACAGTATGTGGTTTGAAATCCTGTTTAAATAGCATTTTTGGAAGTCTATTTCAGTCCGCTATATATCCTACCGATATATCCTACCTACCAAAGCTACGTCACTGCCACAGAAACCAAAGAAACGCAGATATTCTAGAAAACCAAAGAGCGCCTACACTGTGTGGACAGTGATTCATTTATGCCTGGTTCAGATTACACTTTTTTTTTTGTCTGTTACGATAGTCACTGTGTCAGATTACACGATTTTGGCTCCTAAAATCTTGTAGTGTCATGGACAAGATGCATGTCAGACTACACGTTACTTCCTGACCAGTCATCGCATGCCGTCTTTAACGGGAAGGTGAAACTCGTAGCGAGCGACTTCCTGGATTGCTTGGCATTGCCTTTTCAGCGTGAGAAATACACGGTGTGAACTGGTTGAATTGCGTGTGTCTCACGACCATTGCGTGAGACTCGAGAACCCTGCTCGAAGAGGACAGTATGGGCTGTTAATCCTCCAAAGAGAACTTGAGGTAAAATATTGTTTTCTTATACATTTTTACTTCTAATTTTAACGTTAGCACAATCGTCTCTCTTTCGTTTAGTCTTTTTTGAAAGTTGTATACGGAAAAGCTTGTGCTCCTATTGGTCAACCTCATATATGTGACGGAACCGACGTGGACGACGAATTAAACATGCTAGTCTTTTTGTCGTGATAGGCGACGTAGGTTGTCGCCCACTATGACACACTATACGATGATACGATCGAATCTTGCGTCCCGACGCCGTTGTCGTTTACGAATCCCCACGACACCCTACGTCAAACGGATCGTGCCAAAATCGTGTAATCTGAACCAGGCATTAGAGATTCCAGCCAGATACACAAATAATCGGATTTGGACAGTGTGAACAAAATATCAGATCAACAATTTTCACTTGGGGTAGAACAAACTACCAAGAAACCACCCAGAACACCCTAGCTAACACATAGCAAACTGGTAAAAACAAAATCAGAACACTTAAGCAACCTCTTAGAAACACCCTGGCAACCATTCACAGTACTGTAATGGTGCTTTTACTCACTATTTACTCACATTTTCTTAAGGGACAAAAAGTCAAGAATGTATTATGGTATTTTGGTGGTGTAAAGGAAACCATTTTAAATTAAAATGCTCAAAATAACAAGAGTTTCCTGTTTACTAGTCTGTGTCAGCCACTGAGCCAAATATGTGCAAGTTTCCATCTCCGAGAAGATAACCTTTACTAACCACTGTGAATCAGCCCTGACCGACACGACATAACGAACACATCTAAGTGAGAGAGAGACATTTAAAAGAGAAAAACTGATAATGGACAGAGTGTGCCGTTCTTTCATGGTTAAGTTTGTTAGCCAGCATCCGGAGTCCTGTGTTACAGATCTGTTTTGAAATGCCTAGCTCAAACACGCAGTGTGACATGGATGTAATTGGAAAAGGAAGTCACGTGCAGCGAATGCCACACAAAGTCACGTATACCATGAATACGGGCTGAAGGAGAATGAATGTTTTAGGATTCCTCCAAATAATCAAACTTTGTTTTAAACTGGTTCCTGGGAGCAGAGACTCCATCTGTTTACAGAAACACTCGTCCGGGTTCTTTCACAATTTATTTCTGAAAGAACGTCAGTAAACAAGGTCATTACAAAATCAATCCCAAAAATCAGTTTGTTCATTCTAAATTAAATAACATGCAAGAGACCAAAGATGTGCACAGGGGAGATTTTAGAGTTGTGCTCAAAAGTTTACATATCCTTTGCAGAATCGGCTAAATGTTAATTTTTTTTTTAGTCCTGTCAAATCGATTGATTGTGATTAATCGCATCTAACATAAGAGTTTGTGTTTACATAATATACACAGACACATACATACAATATATATATATATATATATATATATATATGAAGAGCTCAGATGCAAAAGCCTCTAAGTGCCATTTGAAATTTTCTTCTAGAATGATCATTTTTATCAAGCTTGTATATTTAAGTTCAGTGATTTCACTTAAATGGCAATGATAATTACCTATTAATTGTTATTTAAGTGAAATTACTAAACTTAAATATACAAGTTTGATTAAAATTCATCATTAAAGAAGAAAATTTCAAATGGCATTTAGAGGCTTTTGCATCTGAACTCTTCATATATATATATATATATATATATATATATATATATATATATATATATATAAAACTTTAATTATATATACTCACCGAAAGAATTATTAGGAACACCTGTTCAATTTCTCATTAATGCAATTCACCTTTGGCTAAGCCCCACCCCCCTTAATTACTGTTGCTACATCCGTCTAAGTTCATATGGGCTCTGGTTTGGTATTAACATGGCTTATGCTGTGACAGCTCTTCCTGCTGAAATGTTATCGAACTTTTACAAAGCAGAAAATAAAGTGTCCGATAGAAGTAGGCAAAAGGGGCTGCAATATGCGTTCGAAGGCTATATTCAAGACATACAGTAAAGATGAAGCGCAAGAAACAACAAGGCATCCAAAATAGAGGCAAAAGCATAACGTTACCGGTCAAAGTCAAAAAAAGAACCACTGCATATCCTACTAATCGAGACGGGGATATGGGACTAACACTATCAGGGAGCAACACTGTTAATGCAAAGCTGGGTAGGTCTCTATTCACTTCTATAATCGTTACTACAAAGCAAATGGACTACACGAGTTTAACGTTGTATTTATTAGCAGCGTGTGCTAGTGTATCAACAACCGATATGAGAACCGAAATCATAACCTAAAACATTATAAAACGGTCTAACTAAGATAACTTCACAGTAAGGTTAGAAGTAAAAAAGATGTGCTTGTTGATCTTTGAGGGGTTTAATTAGCTGACTGAGGACGTCCACACAGTTTAATCCAAAGACGACACTTGTCAGGATTTGACCGGTTTTGGGAAGGGAAAAAAACGGACACCCCCCTCCAACCTCTCTGGGAAACACGTATCTGTGTTACAAATGCCCCAGGCACAATGTTTTACCATATGATAAAACTAAAAAAACGTTAATATTACCGAAAAATGTTGCCTTGTCTGATGAGTCTCAATTTCTGTTGAGACATTCAGAGGGTAGAGTCAGAATTTGGCGTAAACAGAATGAGAACATGGATCCATCATGCCTTGTTACCACTGTTCCCATGTTTTCTTGGCACACTTTAGGCCCCTTAGTGCAAATTGGGCATCCTTTAAATGTCACGGCCTACCTGAGCATTGTTTCTGACCATGTCCATCCCTTTATGGCCACCATGTACCCATCCTCTGATGGCTACTTCCAGCAGGATAATGCTCCATGTCACAAAGCTCGAATCATTTCAAATTGGTTTCTTGAACATGACAATGAGTTCCCTGTACTAAAATGGCCCCCACAGTCACCAGATCTCAACCCAATAGAGCATCTTTGGGATGTGGTGGAACGGGAGCTTTATGCCCTGGATGTGCATCCCACAAAACTGCATCAAATGCAAGATGCTATCCTATCAATATGGGCCAACATTTCTAAAGAATGCTTTCAGCACCTTGTTGAATCACTGCCACGTAGAACTAAGGCAGTGAAGGCGAAAGGGGGTCAAACACAGTATTGGTATGGCGTTCCTAATAATCCTTTAGGTGAGTGTATATATAGGTCTATATTATGAAAACACAAAATCACATCTTAGATGCGATTAATAATGATTAATCAATTTGACAGCACTATTTTTTGACATATTTTTTATTTAGCACTGAATAACCTGTTTCACATAACAAGATGTTTACAAAATTATGAATTTAGAGAGAAAAGATGGATCTCAAAATCATACGGTCACTCCAGTAAAGGGTTCAAACATGCAGAAGATGCTGGAAAACTGATGAATGTGCAGGATCTGGAGGATTTTTCTGAAAAACTTTGGGCAGTTTAACTACCCAGGACTAACAAAGGACTTGTGAACAACCACCACCACAAAACACACGAAAAACCATTTACAATGGTATTTATATGGCTTAAATATACAAGGTATTACAAAGTGAAAGGAAAAAAGAAAGAGGTATGTGTGCTTGTGTCTCAGATTTATGCTCATGCCATCCACTTCATTTTTCTCTCATAAAGAGCAGCCGGTTTGACAGAATGTACTAACCAGCATGCTGTCTTGGTCGACACGTCCGGCTCTTAACTGCGCTAAACAAACCTGCTGACCTTCTGTTGAGTTCCTCAAGCAGGCCGCCATAGAATCTAGTTTTCCCCTCAAGACAAATCAAACTGTCACACGCATGGCGAGCACATGGATAGGAAGATCTGTATATGAAGAGTTCAGATGCAAAAGCCTCTAAATGCCATTTGAAATTTTATTCTAGAATGATCATTTTTATCAAGCTTGTATATTTAAGTTCAGTGATTTCACTTAAATGGCAATGATAATTACCTATTAATTGTTATTTAAGTGAAATTACTGAACTTAAATATACAAGTTTGATAAAAAAATCATCATTAAAGAAGAAAATTTCAAATGGCATTTAGAGGCTTTTGCATCTGAACTCTTCATATGCTGCAAGGTATTTTAAGATATTATTGAGCCTTTGCCTGAACTTGGTCCTAAATAAAAATTGGTAATAAAAACGCATTTAAACTGCATGTAGACCAAAATTATCTCTAGAGTCTCATCAGGGGGCCTGAAATGTGCCCAGCAGCTCCAACAGCATGTGCGGCAGCCATAAAAGACGTCCCATAAGAGTATTTCTGAAATGCCCTGATGAGAAAGACACTGCGTGACATTCAGTCACAGGAATGCACAAAGGATTTTGGCAAGGTTACTCTATTAAAATTATATAACTCAATATAACTATATAGTGAGATGAAGAAATATAAAATATACATGAAATATATATGAATAAAAACACTTGCAATCGAAACCATCAACTTGCCTTTGCAAGTGCCATCCTGTACTGTTTACAAACTACACAAACTAAACTTAAAAAATTAAACTGGTCATTCAAAGTAAAAAAAAAAATTCATCATTTGTAATCACATTTTTTTGTGTTTTTTTATGTGGTTCAGATAACACAATGTTTAGATTTTCTGTTGATTAAGGGCCTGTTCATATATCGTGTCTTTTGCGCTCAAGTTATTTCAAATGTAGGCGTACGGTATGCGCGCTCATAATGGAAGCGACACGGTAGCAGTGCGACGCGCTCGTTTTTTCCATGCGCATCCGCGCCGCATCAAGATTAAAACATCTAAACTTTTCAGAATGCCGCAAGCGCACCGTAGCGACAGACGTACAGCAACGACAGAATGCCACAAGCGCACCGTAGCGATCAACGCATTCTCATCCCAAGGCGTCATATACGACACTTTTGCCAAAGCGTAGACATCCAAAACACATGGCACCCTTTAGCGTCAAATGAGACGCTTCGGTTATGGTAGGTTTAGGTATGGGGTAGGGTTAGACCACTAGGAGGCGCCTTCTGCGTTCTGCCCCATATATATCTGCGTCTCATTTGACGCTAAAGGGTGCCATGTGCGTTGGATGTCTACGCATTGGCAAAAGCGTCATGTATGACGCCTTCGCCTTGGGATGAGAATGGGTTCTGGCGGCAGGCACCTCCGGAGCGCAACCGAAGCGCCCTAGCACTTTGGAAAAATCAGTTGAACAATGCGTGCTGATCCAGACCACAAAACAATATCTGGTCGGAGGTTAGTGGTGGCAATCTCAGGTGGAAAAATAAGCCGTTGATCAAGATCAGCCAGCATTTTCCAGTCCCTAGAAGCTTCCAGTTGTCCTGTGCGAGAATTGGTTTTAACACCTTTTCTTGGTGGTTGCTCGCCTCGCCATAGCAATGTTGTCTTCTGTGTGTAATGTTTTGCTAGAATAGGCGGCAACTTATTGGTCAAGTTATGCTTGCCTTACAAAGCCAAACATCACATTACTTGGTCATGCCGCCAAGTAAACTGACCTTGGCTAAGAGCCACCTTACATCCTGTCAAAATGTGCCTTAAACATAAAGGACAAGAGGGATCCTCTCCTACCCAGAGGTTGAGGTTCTGCGGCGATGGGAGATCATCATATGTTGACCTGATAAGGAAACTGATCCTACTCTCTTCTATTGACCAAAGGTCTCCCCAGCCCATCTTGCATTGTTCCACATTCTCCCATCTCATCCACTCTCCCTGCTTGGCCTGGGAAATGGCCTTTATACACCTCATCCTCTCCTCCTGCTTTCACACCCCGTTGACTACCAGCTTCCTCCTTTGAGCTGGGCCAGCCTTGTGCCATTTAGGAGGAGCTAAACTGAGCCCAAAACACCCTTTTCCATACTATACCTGTCCCACGATATCCCCAATTTAAAGGGCAGCCTTTGCACCTACAACAGATATCTTTGCTAACAACTTTCTGCCAGTTTTTAACACATTAGTCATTTGACTCTACTAAGGTCATTTCCAGCCTGACCTTGGCACACTTGAACTCCTCGGTTAAAGCAGAGACAGGCAGATGCAATATTCCTTTACTATAAAGTCCCCGTACTCGGCTAAGGCAGCATGGAACTCCCAAACATTTCCTGATGTATAAACTTATCAACGCTTCCAGCTTATCCACTGTTGTCAAATAAATCTTGTACACAGTCAGTGGACACAACAACCTTGGAAGTAAACCAAACTGAAAGCACCAGAATTTTAGTTTGCCTGGTAGACCAGAGCTGTGTCCGTTAGATCCCCATCGTACCATCTCCCAAGACTCTTAACTGGCTTCTCAGAAACGTATTCAGTCATTCACGCTAGAGCTCGGCTAATGTATGCACTATTATTGATACAGTTCCCACGTTCACCGCAATCCATTAGAAACATACAAGGTAAATAAATAAGTAACTTACAATTAAAATAGTCAGTTTGTTGATGGACATGCACTTGTTAATGCTGATGGTGAGGAATTACAGTTGAAACATCTCATAATGTACCGCAAAGTAAATAGCTTAGTAGCCAGTGCTCAAGTCGTCCTTGCGATGGAGATTTGGGTTGAACAACTAGTTCTTCCAGTGTTTAATCATCAGAGTCGCGCTAGGATTGATATGGTAAAATCAACGTCATTGTTCGTTACTAAGTTTAGTTTATGGTGTAGGAAGCCTCAGGACAAGCAGAGCTGACGTTGTTATGGCGTTTTTGTTTTTGACGCGCACTGCACGCGGTAAGCCAATCAGAACAGACTGAGCTGTCTGGTCAATCAGAGCAGAGGGATTTAGAGAGATTGATTCATCTGACGAGTCTTTGTTTTGAGAATCATTGAAAATGTGGTGATGTACAAATGTGTATTACGAGGAAATGAAACAGTTTTTTGACCTTTGATGCATGTAAACCTGTTGTAGGAGACTCCAAAATAACATTAGGAAACTTAAAGATAGCATCATAGGGGCTCTTTAACAATTTTTTTTTATTTTATTTCAATGAATCAATCAGGTAACTTGCTTTTTTAAATGAAAAATTTTTTTTTAGTGTTGTACATAAATGTAAATGAAATAAAACAATTTGATGGAAACACAAAACAAAAAAGCAGTAAAGTTTTGTCAAATTAGAGATTTAAATCTTATGAAATCTTCTTTCAGTAGTACTACACACAGCCAGTAGTAGTACAATAATCTTGTGAACACACATAAAGAAACATTTTATTTAAGCCTCAAATAATCTTAATGTGATTACATTGGTCACAACAGTAACAGACACACTGTTTTTAACAGCATGAATCTAATTCATTTAAACATCAACAAAAGCCATGGACATTCTTGCCATTTGGCTTACATAATATCAAAAGGTGCCTTGTGCACCCATCCCATAGCTGTTCTCCTGATGCATTATGAGGCAGCATTATTATAATAAAATCACATAATGAATGCAGGAACATCCAAATGCATTTCTTGGAAAGATGAGGTTGCACAAAGCAGGAGAACATGAAGCTCACTGGGGCAAATATTTTTCACTAATAATAAGCAAATGTTCATGGCAGCTCATGTGTGGGACATGTTGGGCTGCATAAACATGAGATAGACTACAAAAAACACAAAAGCAAAGACCACATTTCTAGAGCCAAGAAAACAGAGATGTGTTTCTTTACAGGCACTTTTATATCCTAAGGGTTTATTTCGATCAAAATTAACATGTTTCAAGATTATTTATTGTATTAAGGTCACATTCACATTTTTGAAACTTCACTATGGCTTCATATGTATCAGTACTTAGTATTTACCAGTGTGTTGCTTGTGTTTCAAGTGCTTTTGTTGTCGTAATGTGGTAAAAAGATGCAGATCCAGACCTGTTATTTAGCTAAAACTATTTTAGATTGCTAGTCATCTGCTACAGCAAGAAAATGATTTATCAAAACTCAAACGGTAAATCATTTGCTGTACATTTTCTAGATCATGAACAGTACATATTTTTACCATTGTGTTGCTCTCCGCCATTTTGAAAAGGTCAAAGGTTATCTCATCTCAGCAACTAGTGCATCAAAATATTCTACGATTTGCCCAGTGGAAAATACCACATGAGGGGGTGTTCATGTGCACTTTCCACGTCGGCTTTTGGTATTTACCATAATTATCATAGGATTTGAAAGTACCAATAAAAAAAAAAAATATGCTAAGGGGTAATAATGGGTGATTTTTTACCACAAGGTCTGCATTTCATGGGTTTAAATAAAATATTTTTGTTAGACACAATAAAAAAATTATTTGTGCTTCAAAACCTCTCCTTTCCTGGTAAAAATAGTAACTTGTTTTTCAAAATTCAAAGAATTTGCGACAGCTTAATGTAACATTTTTGCCAAGCCAAACATGTCAGTCTCTGAGTAACATGCAATTTATTTATAAAATAAACTTCATTCCATAAAATAAGTAAAATTATCTATGGAAAAAGCATTTAGAATGTCTCCAGCACGCAAAAATCTAAAATAGTCCACATTATCATGTCCGTTGCTGGCTGTTCATATAGCTGGCTTTTGGTTGCAGTATTAGAACTAAAAACATTAACATAAAACACTCCTGGAGATCAATCACTTCACTGAATACTTGCCGGCTAATAAATAAATAATTGACACCATACGATCCATTTGTATTCAAATCCACAATATTTGAATATGACAACAGCAAACACATTACAACAATGAGGTCCACCCATTTCCTTGAGAACCCACACTAACTAGGGTGACCACCTGCTAATAAGCCCAAGGGGGGACAAGGGGTATGTTTCTGAGGGACAATGTGGGACACTGCTTGGCGCGGCGGTGCCCCCACCCCACGGGCAGACTCTGATAGAGGTTTACCCATATCTAGAATTGTTACTATTGCCTTACTGTTTGTACATAAATAATTGTTAAAAAAAGCACATACCTAAGCACATGCATTAATAATGCCCTATTCCCTAAACATGTGTAATTGCTGATATATTCTCATGAATAGGCCAACCAATGTGTATTTGTTTTCTAAATAAAGATGAATATTTTGAACATTCAATGAATTGACAGCACTTCCACTTACGATTTACTTTAGCTATTTAATTTTATTTATGTTTATTACAATTAATTCACTTTAAATCAATAAAAGTATAAAATTATAGGATTAACAGGAATTATAGTTGCTCAACACCACAGGAACAGTTTAAAAAAAGTCGAAAAAAAGTCTAAACTCACAACTCCAGAGGTTCACGGAATGAGAAGCTGCGCTGTCATGACAACAATGAAAAAGTTGACATCAACCTAGTCAGCAGGTCACGTGGGAGTGGCAATCAGTCTTGATGAAGTTCACTTTCTACATGAACTAGTTCAAAGTTCAGTTCACACATTTTAAAATGAACTAGTTAAGTTCAAGTTTACACAGAAATGTAAGATTTTTCCCATCTTCACCGACCTCGTTATAAAATCCGTTTAAATTATCATACGACGCCTTTGTCGACGGCGGCCGCGGTGCGACACTGGTGGCTTGTGTTGCCAGATTTGGTGTTTTTTCGCTACATATTGAGCCCTGTTTACGGTGAGTTTTAGCAGGGTGTTCGCCTGGAAGGCTCTATAGAAATCTGGCACCCCATTGAACGAAGTTAAACTGAGAGAGCGTGCGACACCAGAATGAACGAGTTCACACGTTCATCAGGACAGGCAGTTAAAAAATACGTTCAGTTCACCCAAAATATGAACAAGTTCATGAACGTGAACATGTTCAGGCACAACGTTTGGCTGCCTGCGTCTCGAGGATAAAGAGTGACCGACTTTTTTTTGAGCAAGCATTGATTATGCGTGACGCGGTCTCAATTTGCGGGACGCATGAATTGGGCTTCAAACGCTGTGCGCGCACGCGCTACGCGGGACGGGTGGTTATGAAGGTAGATTTGTGTCTTTATTATTCAATCAAAAAAAATGTTGCTTCAATCAAAAAAAATATTTTCAATTAAAAAAACCTTCACTTCAATGAAAAAAAAACTTTTCAATCAAAGAAAAAAAGTATTTGAATCCAAAAATATATTTGAGACTCAAAAAAATACAGTTGAACACTGCTTTTCTTTGATTGAAAATGTTTTCTTTGATAGAAGTCCGGTTTTTTTTGTTTAAAGCAACCTTTTTAATTAAAGTAACATTGTTTTTTGATTGGACCATATAATGGGTAGGACATTTGTGTCTTTATCATTCAATCAAAAAAGAAGTTGCTTCAAACAAACAAACAACAGAATCAATACAAAAGTCACTTCAATGAAAAGA
Source organism: Pimephales promelas (assembly GCF_016745375.1). The sequence continues at coordinate 1,198,343 of NW_024122005.1, read as the reverse complement.
TAAACATTTTCAAATATAGAAAATCATTTTTGAATGCAAATAAAATATTTGAGACTCCAAAAATTGCATTTGAACACCTTTTGTTTTAATTGAAAATGTTCTCTTTGATTGAAGTAATCTTTTTTTGTGTTTGGGCCATACATGGGTAGGACATTTGTGTCTTAATCATTCAATTCCAAAAAAGTTGTTTCAATCAAAAAAAAAATATGTTCAATCAAAGAAAAAACTTTTCAAAAGCAAAAAAAAAAATATTTACCTCGTGTATAAAAAAAGTATTGAAGAGAATGTGTGTTTTCGTTGTTTTTGTTTTTTATTTGAAGTGGAAAAAAATTAGAATTTCAAATTGTTTTGATTGAATCCTTTTTTTTTTTTTAAGTGCAAAAAGTTTTGAAGTTCAAACTTTTTTTTGATTGAATCATTTTGACACAAACGTTCCGCAGTGGGCGGGTGCTTCTCTGTTGGTCAGACATGTTTGATTGACAAGTGTCTACACCAACGACATCTTTCTGACAAAGAAGTCATGTTCGCCACTCGCCAGCAAGTTTTTACCCCTACAGGATATTATCTATTTATCGATCTTGTGGCTCTAAGCATCGCGCCAGCCACACCAGCCACACGATCTCTCACTGTTTACTATCAGAAACTCCGATTAATACACGAGAGCACACAGACATCCATGTTATCCTGCTCTTGAGTACGGGCGTCAGTTTGGTTTGGTTTGAAATGTGCTGGGGGACGGAGAGACGTATTCGGAAGAGCATTTTCAAAAGTGCTGGGTACAATGACGCATTCATTATTTTTTTTCTCTTTCGAGTAGGCGCCGCGAGATGTTTCAAAAGTGGTGGGTACAAAATCGACCCTGGCAAAAAGTGGTGGGGACATGCATACATATCTATGGGGACATAGATGCAGTTCAAGCAGGTGTTGTAGGAGGTGATCTGCTCGCTACAGGTACAGGTGCGGCGTACTAGTTAAAGCATATAGCTAGTAATCAAAACTTGCTGATTTCATTGGTTCATGAGATATAATCATTGTGCCCTTTGGGATGGGGTTAAAGCATGAATCAAAGCTAAAACTGGTCACATAGTAGCAGGGCCGGATTAACCATTAGGGTAACTGGGCACTTGACCAGAGGCCCACGACATCCAAGGGGCCCTGGGCACCAGGGGCGGAGTGGCAATCGGGAGAGTTTCCCCGGTGGGCCGGTAGTGTTTCGAGGCTGCGAGGTCTGGTCTGATAAAATGTATTCATTGCAAGTTCGCCATGCGCACTTGGGGCCCAAGCGAGGGGAAGAATTTTTTTTTTTTTACATTTTACATAACGGAGCGTATATTTGCACTAAGTGCCTGCCTTTTTAGCAAAAATTCGCCTGTCACGAAATAGCTACAGGGCTTGAAAGAAGCTTTTGATGCGCTCGACCCGAGTTTGAATCCGCCTTTTGCCGAACTTTCTCTTCTCCCTTTTCCCAACACATATGTAAAATGTATAACATAACATAAAGGTCTCTAGCATTATATTTTGCCAACAAACTAAAATCGAAACCATGATATGTCTTTGTGCCTTTATACAACAGCACAAGACTTTAAAGGGTTAGTTCACCCAAAAATGAAAATTATGTCATTAATGTCTCACCCTCATGTCGTTCACAGTTTAAGATATTTTAGATTTAGTCGGCGAGCTTTCTGTTCCTCCATTGAAAATGTATACTATACTGTCCTTGTCGATAAAGGCAATAAAGACATCATCAAAGTAGTCCATGTGACATGAGCGGGTTAGTTTGAATTTTCTGAAGCATCGAAAATACTTTTTGGTCCAAACATAGCAAAAACAACGACTTTATTCAGCATTGTATTGTCTTCCGGTTCTGTTGTGTATTCGAATTCAAATAAATAGTTTCCTCTATTTTAGTTGCCAAGATTGTTTTGTTTACAGCGTGCGTCTCCCTCAGACTGTAAACGAAGCTCAGGCGCACAAGATAACACGTCAGCACAGCAGCGACATTGCGAAAGCATGAACGAGTATTGACAACAGAGCCGGAAGACAATACAATGCTGAATAAAGTCGTTGTTTTTGCTATGTTTGGACCAAAAAGTATTTTAGATGCTTCAAAAAATTCGAACTAACCCACTCATGTCACATGGACTACTTTGATGATGTCTTTATTGCCTTTATCGAGTGACGCACGGCCAGGCCAACCACAGGTAACTAGGGTCATGTACGCTGTAGCCTGCTGTGGCTAGATGATGCTCAGAAGCAAGGTAAATAAAACAACTGTAATGAAGGACATTGCTGTGGGAAATGTTATCCGGCCTTATATGTTTGAGCCGGACTCAGACCCTGAATCGGCAACGGCAGGCGACAACCAACAACCTCCTCAAACGCCCTTCCAAAAGGATGTTTCAGAAAGGTCTTTTTTTTCTTACTTTCAACGTTATTGTAAGAGTATTATAATTACCATTACATCAATGCAGCACACAGTTTTAATGTTAACGTTAATTAAAACTGTCTGTAAACAAACTCAAACTTTTGAAATAACGTTACCCATGGAAGTACACTAAACGTTAGTTTTTGATAGCAAAACAAAAGACACAAGGACTTAGTGAACTCAATCTCACCGTCTTTAACTCAATAAAAACAACAGACACCAACAGCCCCGGTGTGAAAACAAACAACGTATTTTGTCTTGTTTCCAACTGATATTCTATCAAAGCTTGTGGCAACTATAGACTTTACAAAACAACACATCAGCATCAATTTAGCAATTATACTTTATGTTAGTGTTGCATATCTGTTTACAATGTAAACCTCCATAATGTAATATAAAATGTGTTAGAAGTTTATTTACGGCTTGAGAATTCGATCTAGGGACTGCACTGCAGCATCTTTGATGAGTAACATTAGCTTCTTTAAAAAACCGGCATCGATCTGCGCCTGATTGACAAAACAGTCACTTGTGAAATGTACAGAACAGACGGTTATGTTCAAACTAAATTGCTGTGACATTTAAATATTAGCCATTGTTCTCTTATATTAATGTTGTTCGGAAGCCATGTTTCCGTGTTGTTGTCTGGGGGTTGGGCAAAAGGAGGGAGGTACGGTGGGCAGTGTTCGGAGTGGTGACTGAAGGCGGTGACTGAGAGGTTCTGACGTCACATTTTTACGGATGTCACAACGGCTCGTGAAAAGGCACCTCTACTTTATGCAGGCTGTGTGCATTTGTCTGTGGATTGACTGGTTTGAAACTTATATGGTAGTAACATAGACCCTAGACCTCTGTTATCATCAAACAAGCCAGGACATTTCAGTTTTGACAATATGGGAATAAAATAAAATCACAAATAAAAAAGGTAAAGATATATATATATATATATATATATATATATATATATATATATATATATATATATATATATATATATATATATGAACATATACTAAAAAAAATAAATACATTTTTGAATTTTAAATCAAGTCATCCAACAAATGAAAAGCAATAGAATTCAGTCTGCAAAACAAAACAAGTTTTAAACACATCTCGAGACCCACGCATCTCAACTCATTCAGAAAATCCCATAACTTCTACAACAATTTTATTAAAAATATGCAGTCTTGCCCATCCCTAGCAGAAATGCAGGAGAGAGAGAGAGAGAGAGAATGCACTGAGCTAGTTGCCTAGCACCAGACATCAGTTCTCAGCCCCCTCCACACCATCTCTACTGTCGTCATTCCCTGCGATCACAAGAGCTGAAATCACACAGCCTTTCAACACTTTCACAATGCCAGCTCTTCCCTCTCTCATCTCAATCCTTCTCCCGGTTCTTCTTTAGTTCTTCCACAGCAAAAGGTCTTCATTGATTGGTTTTCAGATAAAAAAAGGGGGTCCTGGAGAGTTCCTTTAAAAAGGTTATGCAACTTTGACAATGACTACAGCAAAATCCATGCGTGTCAGGTTGACGTAGTCTGATAACTTTCCATTTGCAATATTGATCAAAAGAAAATGTCAAAACAAGCAAAAGAGAAAAACACATCTAACTGTTAACGAATAAGCAAATAAACTAAGCAATGCAGTAAGATATGCATTACCTCAGGCCATGGCTGTTTTCAAGAGACCAAAACAATGAAAATCTCACAATTTTGGCGAATGCGCTGTTTACATGGCGGAATTTGCAAGCAGAAAACCTGAACGCATCTCTAGCGAGGAAACGAATCTGCTTGTGCACAAAGTTGAAACGCATAAGCAGACCATCTACGGGAAAAACTGTACGCACATTGCAAAAACTAGCACTGGGTGTATGATGAGGCCCATTCTGTCTTTGTTATCTCAACAAGTGGGGCAAATCTCAAGTAATGCATGTAATAAAGCCCAATGATTCACACACCGTCTAACGGACACAAATGATCCCTCATATTGTGTGGTTTGGGTGCCATTGCATTTCTAAACAATCAGACTTTTACATTTCACCTGCCAAAAGACAACCGGGTGAAAAAACTCCCAAACTTACATTTCAGAAGGGGACTAAATATCAGACATTTGACCATCAAGAAAACCCAAGCAAACATACAGAAACCATCTAGCAACATACTAATAAGCATCTATAGTTGAGAGCAGTCGCACAGGCAAGCACACCATCCATGACGGTACCACACGCTCAATGCCAGCTCTCCCTGGCCTTTACAAAAACAGGTCATGGGATCACAGCCAGTTGGCTATTTCTGTCTGGAGTAGAACATTCACAAGCAATAAACACACTGAGAAAGAGCATAGCAGACTAAAACAAAGCCAAAAATGAGCATGAAGAAAAGAAGAGGAGACGGAAAGTAAAAACAGCGTTAATATACAAGAACATGAGGTTAGTTTGTAATTGCAGAATGCCACAAGTCTGGAAAAACAAACGTTACCGGCTACAGTGGAACCAAAAAAATTAACCAGTCATCTCACAGACACACCAGTCAGCGATGAACCAGTTTATGTGCCATTTGCGAAGTGTAAGACAGTCTTAAGACAGACGCCCACAGGGTCACTGCAGACAGATAAATCCCCTCAGTGTCTGGACATAATCCAAAGACGCTCCTCTCAGCTCGGTCATGTCAATGGAGTGAGGGAGGGAGGAGGGTTTAACACACACACAAACACACACACACACACACACACACACACACACACGTGTGTGCAGGTACAGAGCAGAAGAAGACGGTGGTCTCTCTAATCTCATGATTCAACCAGCCTTTTTAGTCACTCTAATTCTATTAAGGGTGAGAGGAGGATAACCTGCTGCAGGAGAGAGAGAGAGAGAGAGAGAGAGAGAGAGAGAGAGAGAGAGATGAACCTACAGAAGACAAAACACTGAAAAACAAAACTAGTGTGGAAGAAAGAAAATCTATCCACCACTAACCAACCTGTCTGTCTGTCACAGTCTATAATTGCACCCACCAACCTGTCTGTTCATCCATCCATCCATCCATCCATCCGTCCATGCATCGACCTATCTATCCATCCATCCGTCCATCTATCCTGTCTGTCCATTCGATCATCCATCGACCAGTCCATCCATCCATCCATCCATCCATCCATCCATCCATCCATCCATCCATCCACCCACCCACCGATCAGTCCATCCATCCATCCATCCATCCATCGACCTGTCCGTTAAGCCATCCATCCATCCATTCATCCATCCATCCATAATTCCTGTCTGTCCATCCATCCATCCATCCGTCCATCAATCCATTCATCCATCCATCCATCCATACATCCATCAAACTGTCTGTCAATCAATCCAACGACCTACCATCTGACCATCTGTCATCCATCCATCCATCCATCCATCCATCTTACTTAAGAGAAACAAAAAATAATTTAAGGTAATATAAGAGAAGAAAAGATGAGTAAACGGGTTAAAGGAGTAAAAGACCTTGACGATTGAAGTGTCAGAAACGTAATTGCTTTCTCACAATGAAAACAAAAAAACCAAACACGACAACAGGTTTAGACAACAACAATGATCAGTGGTCTCTTCCGTAGGGGTCGTACCTCAGCATTGGTCTGAGGGGCGCCCACGCCTCCCCCAATCCTGTTTCCATTGGGCTCGACAGTAACGGACCTGTCCACCTCTTCGCCCGCCCCTCCACCTCCATCTTCACTGGGGCTCTCTCTACCCTCCTGCATCTCCTCCAAGGCGATGGTGAACTGGGCGAGGGTCCGTACCATCTGCAGCATGCGACACGAGTCCCTCGCCCCGCAGGTGACTGCGATCGACACCCCCACCCCAAGCCCCCCAACCCGACAGCTCGATCACCTCCACCAGGAGATATGCAGCAACAGGCGCTTGAGAGTCAGAACCCTTCCATAAGAAATACTTTGCAAAAAAACCCCTCAGGTTTAAATCCAAAACTGTAAAAATCCAAAGTTGGAGGGAAAATGTGCTTCATCCCCATGTAAAACTTTGTGCAGTGTTGTTGGCTTCGCCTTCTGAGGCAGGTAGTGGCGATGACAGAGAGAGACTGCAGAGAGAGATCAGTGTGTAATGAAAGGCAGCAGACGGGCACCAGCTGAACGCAGCTCACCAACAACACAGAGCAGCCGAGCTCAGAGCACCGCTCACAGACCTGACCAATCCATGACCGATCCCAGAATGGATAATTGGATTGGCTCAGCCTGGTGAGGATGGGAACTAAGAGGTGTGGCTTTGTCTCCATGGAAACACGGAGGCGGGAACTTCAGTTACTGACAGATAGACTCTCCATTCAGTTTACAGCACTATGACTACATTATAATTGATATACATGTATATTTCAATGTTAATATACAATAGCAATAATGCAAATTGATCAGTTTAACACCATGGGATATAATAAAATATGGTATCACCATGGTGGATATGCAAAAAAAAAAAACTTGTATTATTAGGGGAAATGTCAAAAAAAAACATGTTATTACTAAGATTACTGTAAATGTCCAAAAAACATGATTTCACCATAGAAAATGTCCAAAAACATGGTATTACTAAATGTATATATTAAAATTAACTGAACAAACAACTACAACTTTTAAAAAACAACATTTCTCTTTCTAATCAGTACCAGATTTTGACTTTCTTCCCCCGTTCTTCACATTTCTGTGCTTTATCCCTGCAGGGTTATTTTTAAACTGAGAGGTTTTTCAGCACATTTTTGGGACGGTGGAAGCCATTAGCAGCAAGTGCATGTGCGCAGATGCATTATTGACGTGGAGAGAGCCACTTTCATCACCCTTGACAGAACAACGAAAGTGATCACCTTAAAAGAAACACAACTGCTCCACTTACATCCTCCACATCTTTACTGTGAAAGAGCCAGAGCTTTTGTGGTGCGCATATGCCCATGCTTGACCAATTACCTAAGAATTATGCAAGTTCTTTCTAAGCCGTTTCTGTCAATGGATATTTACAGGGATGTTACTTACCAGTAGCTGACTGATACTCCACCAATCAACAGACATCTATATTGTGTCATATAATTTTTAATGAGGTATTTTCACCAAAATGACATATTTTCCTTATGCCTTCGAATAGCTTGAATTTAGTATACGCGGTTCTATGAATATGCAAATTAACATCACCTCCACTCACACCAGTTCAGAGATCCACTCGTTGACGAACACGTTGACTTATGAAGTTTGTCTTAAAGGGATACTCCACTTTTTTTGGAAATAGGCTCATTTTACAACTCCACCAGAGTTAAACATTTGAGTTTTACCATTTTCGAATCCATTCAGCCGATATTCGGATATTTAGAAGAATATCAGAAACCAGACAGTTTCTGGTCTCATTGACTTCCATAGTAGGAAAAAAAATATACTATGGAAGTCAATGAGACTAGAAACTAGTGAATACATCGACTGAATACATTCGAAAACGGTAAAACCCAACTGTTTAACTCTGGGGGAGTTGTAAAATGAGCAAAAAAAGTGGAGTATCCCTTTAAATCATATTAAAAACACCACATGGACATATAAACAACATTACAAACTTGATTATCACCACAGGAAGACTTTAAATAAACTATATACCATGGTATATTTTTCAAGTACCATCTAAATACCATTGTACATGAACATGGGATTCATTCAGTAGCTCTGTATTACCATCTAAATCACTGAACCAGTGTAACACCACAGTAGTGGTGTTTCACAGGATGTGTTTCAAAAGCTATTGAGCAGCCTAACTAGATAGCAGCATTTATTATTTAGATGCAGATACTCAAACAATACAGTTCAGATGCGGCTTACTTGGTTTTGAATCCTTATATATGAAAGATTTTCGACTTGAGAGTCTGTGGCACTACTGAGTCAGTACTGACGGGCGGATATAAAGAAACTGAGACTTGTCTATGAAAAACAAGATAATCTGTTGTGTCATCCACCCAAATGCTAAAAGGCGCTAACACATTTCTCTGTCGCTTGAAGTGCCAGGAAATTTGCATTCAAGAAGTTACTGGCACTGGAATGCTTGTTTTCATTTGATTCCAATCAGAAGGTTAATCTGCGTGTTTTCTTGTAGATATTTGTGTCTGGTCCAGACCCTTCAAAGACAACATGTCTGATCTTCTGCTGAATGCTGGTGTTGCAATAGGACATAGCCAATCTGTTGAGTAACAAGTTGATCGTTTCTGATTCTGGTTGTCATAAAGGGATGAAAAAATTTTCATTTTGCGTGAACTATCCCTTTAAGACCAAACCTGAAAAGTTATTATTGTTACCTAAAACCACTAAAAAACTAAAATACTTTTTTTTTTGTTCGTTAGTAAAAATAAAATTATAATATATGATATTGAATTTCCAGAGTTAATGTCCAAAAAAGCATGGCATGACTAAGATAAATGTCCAAAAAAAACATGGTATTATTATGATAAATGGACAAAAACATGATATTACAATAGCATTTTAGTGAATATTAAAACAAAAATAATAAATTCATTGAAATTAAGCTGAAATAAATAAATATAAGACAAAAATTAAAAATGCTGCATTGGCAACTAACTAAAAAAAAAACGAGTTTAGGTTGAAGTACTGAAATTACTAAAACTAAAACGGATGTAAAAATAAAGCTAAATATAATAATAATAATAATAGAAAAAAGCAACAAAAAAAATAAAAAAAGCACATAACAAAATTACTAAAACTAAAATAAATAATAATAATACTAAAATGACACTTATGAGAAATGATTGACTTAAAAAAAAAAGCACTGCATTTCCTGTGGTTCCCGGTTAGTACTGAACTCTTTGACCTCTCTGACATTCGAGCACAATTCATGAGTGCACTGATTTTCACGGTACCTCTAGCAGCATGACAGATGTGTCCTTCCTCTAATATCCGTCTCTCTTTCTCTCTCTATCTCTCTCAGAATGAAACAATGTGCTGCGGTCGGAGTCTGCCGGGAACGCTAAATCAGACAGATCACAAGTTCACAACCTGGAAAAAAGTTGTTCAGAAAAACGCAAAGCAGCCGGAATACCTACTGAAAAGTAAGAGAGAGTGAAACATGAGTCAGAAAGAGGGAATAAAACAAAATGAAAAAAGGATTTGGACTATAAACCAAAACATCAAAAGGCAGAAAAATGCAATTCAGCATGAAACCTGCACATTTCCAATGACCTTAAGGCAGAGGAAAAAAGTTTTCTTTAGTTCAACAGCTCAATTGAAGATCGGACGAGAGTACCTACATCCAGCCCGTAATTCTACTGGAAAACATTCAGTGCTAGAATAAAAATAGAACTTAAAACATACGTAAATGCTGGGATGCATGCCATCAAACCTCATAAGGCCAAGAGAGGTAGAATGATGAATGTGTGTGTGGCCGAGCTGTTTAGATTTATTATCGGTGTTTGTTATTTCCAAACATCTTTATACTCATATGCAGTGATTTGAACAAACCTAATATAACTCACCATAACTTTAATCGCATTCATCACTTTAAACCACTGACTTACATTACAAAAATGACATTTTCCGCAGTCATCTCTGAATGAGGCCGCTTTATAAAACCCTTTCGGAAGCCGTTCATTGATTTTCCACATGCACCGCGGACAAGAAAATGAATGTATTAATGAAAGAAGACAGCAAGGACAGATTAGCTTTATTAAATAGCAGGCAATAAATTCAAACACAATAGAGAAATGCTGTTAGCAATCAGCTCATCCAGCTGTGACCTAAATTTTGGGCCCTCAAACCAAAAATAATACGGCTATAAAATTTCCTGACTGCATTTAAGTCTCATTCTCACCTATTAAAGTAAACAAAAACTCAAATAAATCACTAGAACTGTGCTCTCAGATGGTTTTTCCTCTGGTGTGTAGCTTAACAGTAGCAAGACGTTCAAAAGACAAACTGAAACAGGACAAGTACAGAACGTGAGCACAAGAGACACTTAAAAAGTGCTGCAAACTCTTTTTGACATTAACCTTTTCTATTTTAGACCCTAACTTCCATCATTCTGCAGGAACTTCAACCACGTTGTCCCTCCAAAAATAAATTAAAACAAAATAAAACATTAAAAAAACAATTTCTTCGCCTATATGGGGTCGCTAACCTCTTACAATAACAAAGGCGTAGGTTGATGATGCAGTGACTAGCGGAATGATGGAACTTGCTGTCAAGCTGACGGATCTAATAAATGTTTATGGATGAGTGAAAACATTCATGTTTTTTATCAAGACTGTGGTATGAAGCAGGGCACAATTGCTAATGAGGGACAGATATCGCACGCGAGTCCCGCGGATGTAAAGGACATTTAATTCTACCAAACTACCCAGTCAGTTTATTAGGCGAATTACACTTGTGAGGTAATTCAGCGCTGCTTCACTTGATCTAACGTTACACTATCATATACTAAACAGCAAGTTGAAAGTTATAATGTTATTCTATGTTTTAGTTTGTTTGCTAAATGAGACTAGCAGTAGAATAACATTCTGATCATATTCTAACATTTTATAATGTTGAGCTGTTTAACATTGATTTGTTTTATGTACATTTGGTCACCTGTCTAATAAAGTACATGCAAGAGCGGCGTCTCCGTCAAATCTAAATTAGTCGCGGATGTGGAGCTCTCGGCATCTCGTTTGTCACCATGGTTACTATGGCAGTACAAGGGGAAACCAGGGATAACGTGGATGTCATTGACAAGCAACAAGTGAACAGGGACGGGCACTTTTTAAAATTGTGAATTTCTCTGAATTTACAAATTCTTGGAAATATTTAGGATAATGGAAGTACACAACTGAAAGAAATATATAACACTGTGCATGTTGAAACAAAATTTTTACATATGTTACCGTTAAAGGGATACTCCACTTTTTTTGGAAATAGGCTCGTTTTACAACTCCCCCAGAGTTAAACAGTTGGGTTTTACCATTTTCTAATCCATTCAGCCAATTTTCTGATATTTAGAAGAATATCAGTAACCAGACAGTTTCTGGTCGGAAAAAAAAAATACTATGGAAGTCAATGAGACCAGAAACTGTCTGGTTACTGATATTCTTTTAAAAATCAGAAAATCAGCTGAATGGATTCGAAAACCGTAAAACGTGACTGTTTAACTCTGAGGGAGTTGTAAAATGAGCCTATTTCCAAAAAAGTGGAGTATCCCTTTAATGTGGCAATCTCTTAAATTGGCAAGCTTACTATGCTTTCACACAGCCGCCAGCGAGAGCGTCAAAGTGGCCGGAAGTCGAGCTCCGGACGAGAGCGGCGTGGTGGGCGAGAGTGGCGAGGAGAGTTGAAATCAGTTAAACTTTATGGTAATCAGCAATGACGCGGTTCAGCGGCAACTGGCAGATACCAATCGGAATGTAGAAGTGCTCCGTTTGAGAGAATCCCAGAGAACGCAATCATGTAAACTTTGGTTCCGGCCACATTAGTTCCCAAGCAAATTAGAGGAGGTTGATTATTTGAATTTGATAAGAGGGCGCGCAACACTATTTAAAGGAAAGATTTGTGCTAGAACACTTTTTCAGCGGGAATGCAAATTATAATAGCACTGAACCATGAACACAAAAGCCACATATGGCTTTTAATTTGTTTATTTCATTAGCAAACATGTCACTATAATTTTAAAGTTATTTCCATCGATCAATTTTCTGCCAAAATAACGACGACATGCTTATTTGCTTTGCGGCCCCTTTAAATACACTTTTAAAAAAGCATTTCACGCATTCGATAAACGTTAGAGCATCAGAGCGTCCACATCATGAATCTTTCCAAGGCGTCGTTGGCAGGGCGGCGAGAACGAATTTTGCTCTCGCTGGCGGCGGTGTGAACGTACGGTTAGTAAGTAAAAAAAAATTACTACAACACCTTTAATGTGAAAATCACACATCGCTAAAAGGAGGTCTGAAATGCAAAATAAAAAGAAAAATGATTAAATAATAAAATTAAACAAAAAAGTATCTTTAATGAGACAATTACAGACTCCTAAGAAGGGTTTTAATTCAATGTTTTTGAATAATTAAATAAAACGCACAGCAGAACTAACTAACTAAAAACGTAAATGTTAATATTACAGACTCCTAAAGAGAATTTGAATAGGATTTTATTGAAAAATATGCAGCCTACTGAAGGGAAAGAAAATAATAAATGACCAGATGACAGATGAGGGCAGACCAAAGGACAGCTTGAGTGTGTGTGTGTGTGTGTGTGTTTATGTGTGTGTAAGAGAGAGAGATGGGTGTAATGTGGGTGAGTGCACAATGACACATGCTCATAATGAAGACACACTCAAGCATAACAGCTATTAACTGCACTTTGCCTGCTGTTTTTTAGAACGTTCATCACACACACACACACACACACACACACACAAAATGGTGGCTAAGAGACACAACTTGAAGATGCATCACACATAACCTGCAAATTACAAATGAGTGATGACTGCAGGAATAGAACATGTTTTGAATAAAACCTCTCCATAACAAGACAAGATTTGGGCGATAATGCAATGGATACCGGACGAGTAGTTTGATAATAAGTCTGGCAAAAGTGACACCACTAAAAACAAACAAACAAACAAAAAATAGATTGGGGGTATCCTTGTCTAAATGAGATCACTATGTGACAAAAACCATGTGGATCTTAAAATTTGAATGTAATTTGTTGCATGAAATGAAATACAACATAATGGTCAATAAAGAGAAAGTGTAAATTGGACAGCGAAACGTTATAGAGTGTAGAATAACAGACTATCCCGCCAGCAGGGGGTGCCAGAGAGCTCAAGTGCAAAACGCTCAAGTGCAAATCAACACAATAAAAGATCATTCCAGCACACTTCCATTTTCACAACATCTGGATGGCAACTGTTTGCAGTGAGTAGTGACCCGCTCTGTTACTCCATTTGTAAACATGAATCTGGACGCAGGCAGAGAAACTGTGAACGTTACTGTATCACGCGGCTGAAAGGAGCTATTGTTTGTGTCTGTGAGGGAGAAAAACAGCGTGGCAGGTCAGACGCTGCTGCGGAAATGTGTGTTGAGGAATCAGAGAGATGAGCCATATGATATCATGGGAAACAACTTCATGCTACTTGATATTTTTGGGTCATGGACAAATGACGTGTTCATACTGATAACAGTCCATAGAAATATTATATAGAATCTCACAAAGTACCAGAGTATTTTGAACATGGTACCATCATGGGACTATCAGGTATCTTTGAAAAATAAATACTAGATAAAAAGATGGAAAAAAAAGAATACTTTTATTCAGCTTTGCCATCACAGAAATACACTGCATTTCAAAATATATTCAAATAGACAACAGTTATTTTAAATTGTAATAATATTTCACATTGTTACTATTTTGTTTTGATCAAATAAATGCAGACTTTGAGAGCATAAGCATGATCATATTTCAAAAGCATCAAAAATCTTTGAGAGTTGATATAAAAGTATCATGGTTTGATTATTTACAGTACAAAAACGTAGTATCAGTCGCAAATTCGCAATAGATTTAACTGGAATTCTTATTCTTTTCTTTTCTCATTTCGTTCATCTCTCTCTAACTACCAAACCTGA